>JAOTOL010000988.1:0-198209 GCA_034440575.1 Imbricaverruca yamaguchii
GGCAGGTTGGTAATGTGGTGGCAGGTGGGTAACGTGTGGCGGCCCGCCAGTAAGGTGCGGTGGCAGGTTGGTAATGTGTGGTGGCAGGTGGGTAACGTGTGGCGGCCCGCCAGTAAGGTGGTGGCAGGTTGGTAATGTGGTGGCAGGTGGCACGGTAGTGCGGCCGCCAGTAAGGTGCGGTGGTAGGTTGGTAATGTGTGGTGGCAGGTGGGTAACGTGTGGCGGCCCGCCAGTAAGGTGCGGTGGCAGGTTGGTAATGTGGTGGCAGGTGGGTAACGTGTGGCGGCCCGCCAGTAAGGTGCGGTGGCAGGTTGGTAATGTGGTGGCAGGTGGGTAACGTGTGGCGGCCCGCCAGTAAGGTGCGGTGGCAGGTTGGTAATGTGGTGGCAGGTGGGTAACTGTGGCGGCCCGCCAGTAAGGTGCGGTGGCAGGTTGGTAATGTGGTGGCAGGTGGGTAACGTGTGGCGGCCCGCCAGTAAGGTGCGGTGGCAGGTTGGTAATGTGGTGGCAGGTGGGTAACGTGTGGCGGCCCGCCAGTAAGGTGCGGTGGCAGGTTGGTAATGTGTGGTGGCAGGTGCGTAACGTGTGGCGGCCCGCCAGTAAGGTGCGGTGGCAGGTTGGTAATGTGTGGTGGCAGGTGGGTAAGTGTGGCGGCCCAGGTGGCAGGGGTAATGTGGTGGCGGCCGCTTGGTAAGGTGTGGTGGCAGGTGGGTAATGTTGGCGGCCCGCCAGTAAGGTGCGGTGGCAGGTTGGTAATGTGGTGGCAGGTGGGTAACGTGTGGCGGCCCGCCAGTAAGGTGCGGTGGCAGGTTGGTAATGTGTGGTGGCAGGTGGGTAATGTATGGTGGCACGCCAGTAAGGTGCGGTGGCAGGTTGGTAATGTGTGGTGGCAGGTGGGTAACGTGTGGCGGCCCGCCAGTAAGGTGCGGTGGCAGGTTGGTAATGTGGTGGCAGGTGGAAGTGGCAGGCCCGCCAGTAAGGTGTGGTGGCAGGTTGGTAAATGTGGTGGCAGGTGGGTAATGTGTGGCGGCCCGCCAGTAAGGTGTGGTGGCAGGTTGGTAATGTGGTGGCAGGTGGGTAACGTGTGGCGGCCCGCCAGTAAGGTGTGGTGGCAGGTGGGTAACGTGTGGCGGCCCGCCAGTAAGGTGTGGTGGCAGGTTGGTAATGTGGTGGCAGGTGGGTAACGTGTGGCGGCCCGCCAGTAAGGTGTGGTGGCAGGTTGGTAATGTGGTGGCAGGTGGGTAACGTGTGGCGGCCCGCCAGTAAGGTGTGGTGGCAGGTTGGTAATGTGGTGGCAGGTGCGGTCCCCGGCAGGTGTGGTGGCAGGTGGTAATTGTGGTGGCAGGTGTGGCGGCCCGCCAGTAAGGTGCGGTGGCAGGTTGGTAATGTGGTGGCAGGTGGGTAATGTGTGGCGGCCCGCCAGTAAGGTGTGGTGGCAGGTTGGTAATGTGGTGGCAGGTGGGTAACGTGTGGCGGCCTGGCAGGTGTGCAGGTGGTAATGTGGTGGCAGGTGGGTAACGTGTGGCGGCCCGCCAGTAAGGTGTGGTGGCAGGTGGGTAATGTGTGGTGGCAGGTGCGTAATGTATGGTGGCACGCCAGTAAGGTGTGGTGGCAGGTTGGTAATGTGTGGTGGCAGGTTGGTAATGTGGTGGCAGGTGGGTAACGTGTGGCGGCCCGCCAGTAAGGTGTGGTGGCAGGTTGGTAATGTGGTGGCAGGTGGGTAATGTGTGGCGGCCCGCCAGTAAGGTGCGGTGGCAGGTTGGTAATGTGGTGGCAGGTGGGTAACGTGTGGCGGCCCGCCAGTAAGGTGTGGTGGCAGGTTGGTAATGTGGTGGCAGGTGGGTAACGTGTGGCGGCCCGCCAGTAAGGTGCGGTGGCAGGTAATTGAAGTGTGGAGGCAGATCTACAATGTTCGGTAACCAGTCTCTGTAGTGCGGTAGCAGGCCTGCAGGGTGTGGTGGCAGGTGGGTAATGTATGGTGGCACGCCAGTAAGGTGCGGTGGCAGGTTGGTAATGTGGTGGCAGGTGGGTAACGTGTGGCGGCCCGCCAGTAAGGTGCGGTGGCAGGTAATTGAAGTGTGGAGGCAGATCTACAATGTTCGGTAACCAGTCTCTGTAGTGCGGTAGCAGGCCTGCAGGGTGTGGTGGCAGATCTGCGAGTGCGGACGGTGCTGTCCCATGACCGGACGCGTGACCCGCAGCGGCCATGAGCGGGAAGGCTCACAACGTGGCTGACTTGGAGGCGGGTGTGCGTCCGACCCAGCCCCGGCAGCAGTCGCTGGACGACGCGGCCGCCTGCCGACGGCTGGTGAGTGTGTCGCGCACGGGCTGTCCTCATCTTGTCACGGTCTGCTGACTAATCACGCCTCGAGCGGTCCAGCTAGTTAACCAGACACTGTAGCACTGCTGTAATTTGATGTCATTGTATAGGAAGCATGTTGCGTACTGTATGATCAGTGGTGTCGATGCACTAACTAACTAGCTAACTATAGGGAGTATGTTTTGTAGTTATCATGGGCAGAGGTTTTTGTTTGGTATTTGCTTTAACCAGAGTTCGTGTGTTATGGCAGATTATTACATTTTGGTGGTGTTTTACATGCTGGGGCGTTTACATTCGTTCAAACGTCAATCTTTGTTTATTTTACAGCTGGAGTACACCATGTGCAAATATCCTACCTGTACAAATATCGGTTGAAAACGATCACAGCCTTAGTCTCTTTTCCAAAACCGATGCAATCATGAATTAGATGTTCTTTGAAGTTAAGATGCGAATAATAATTGCAGTGTGTGCTGGGTGCGAATCAAATTCAGCATGTCTGGTGGTGACATCTAGTAGCTTCCAGTTGCGGTTGACACATCACGAAGCCACAATAGTGGGCTAATCGAACCATGACATGACCAGAGTATCACGAATGTGGTTCTTTGTCAGAGTATCACGAATGGGGTTCTTCAACCTTTACGCCCCACCTCACTGGGGGAGGGGATAGTCTGTCCTTCTGGCGATTGAAGAAACAATAACTTGTAGACGCGTATGGATATCAATTCGAAACTTATCGGTGCCCACTCACGCATCAATTCCATAGCTCTCTCTCTCTCTCTCTCTCTCTCTCTCTCTCTCTCTCTCTCTCTCTCTCTCTCTCTCTCTCTCTCTCTCTCTCTCTCTCTCTCTCTCTCTCTCTCTCTCTCTCTCTCTCTCTCTCTCTCTCTCTCTCTCTCTCTCTCTCTCTCCCCTCTCTCCCCTCTCTCCCCTCTCTCCCCCTCTCCCCTCTCTCCCCTCTCTCCCCTCTCCCTCTCTCCCTCTCTCTCCCTCTCCCCTCTCTCCCCTCTCTCCCTCTCTCCCCTCTCTCCCCTCTCTCCCTCTCTCCTCTCTCTCCTCTCTCTCCTCTCTCTCCTCTCTCTCCTCTCTCCTCTCTCTCCCTCTCTCTCCTCTCTCTCCTCTCTCTCCTCTCTCTCCTCTCTCTCCTCTCTCTCCTCTCTCTCCTCTCTCTCTCTCTCTCTCCTCCTCTCTCTCCTCTCTCTCCTCTCTCTCCTCTCTCTCCTCTCCTCTCCTCTCCTCTCCTCTCCTCTCTCTCTCCTCTCCTCTCTCCTCTCCCTCCTCTCCTCTCCTCTCCCTCTCTCTCTCTCCTCTCCTCTCCTCTCTCCTCTCTCTCCTCTCCTCCTCTCCTCTCCTCTCTCCTCTCTCCCCTCTCTGTTCTCCTCTCTCCTCTCTCCTCTCCCCTCTCTGTTCTCCTCTCTCCTCTCTCCTCTCTCCCCTCTGTCTCTGTCTCTGTCACACACACTCTCGCGCTCGCGCGCTTTCTCGCTCTCATACGTAGCGTCACTCGATTGATAGCTTTACAATCAGTAGTTTGTTGTCGCGCTGTTGTAATGCAATGCGTTGGTGCTATCTGCTTGTGCATACTTGTGGCACTGTATTGTGCTACCCACCATGTCTCTCTCCGAACGCCGTGGCACTGCATTATCCCCGGCGTCATGACATTGCATTGCGCCACCTAGTCTGTCCTATCCCCGGCGTCGTGACATTGCATTGTGCCACCTAGTCTGTCCTATCCCCAACACCGTGGTACTGCATTGTGCCACCTACTCTGTCCTGTCCCCGACGCCGTGGCACTGCTCTGTGCCACCTAGTCTATCCTGTCCCCGACGCCGTGGCACTGCATTGTGCCACCTAGTCTATCCTGTCCCCGACGCCGTGGCACTGCATTGTGCCACCTAGTCTATCCTGTCCCCGACGCCGTGGCACTGCATTGTGCCACCTAGTCTATCCTGTCCTCGACGCCCAGCTGGTGTCCATGGCTGTTGTCGAGCTGGTGCCACGTGGCACCCGATCAGTGCAACACCTGACCATGTAACACCTCACCGGCTTCCAGGTGTCAAAGTTGCGCGAGTCAGACGTGACCTCTGCCCGGCAGAAGGTGCCGCCTCCCGCCACTGACGCTTTCACGCAGGTTAGTCTAGGGTGCGGTGTGTGACGTCTGTGGTGTAGTGTAGTCTGTTGTGATGGAACTTTAATCTTGCAGCCTACGGATATTATTTGCACAGGTTCCTTCAGTTATCTGGACATGTTTTGTTTGTAGTAAGTTTTTAGCTGATTTCTTCATCGTTCTCATTTTTTGCATTACCTGATAACTTTGTCCAGTTGCACATGAAACTGTTCCAAGTTTCTGCCTGCATGAACAGTCATGTGAAAGTTTGTTTTCACTGCGTGATATTCAGCTTAATCCTCATTACCAAGTTCATGCGCTTTCAGTTTTGGCTTACGGAGGGTTGCAGGTGAAGTAGTATTCCGCGACCATATGAATTCAAGCAGAAGTTCCTAAGCTAGCGCGGTATAACAGGCACTCCACGTCGCTTGACCGACACTCTTTTTCACGGCTCTTCCTGCAGATGGACACTAAGAACCCTCAGTAGTCGGAGGCAGTCACAGTGTGACCGCTGGCCTCTGTGCCGATGGGATCACTCTGTATCTGTGGCCTTGGTGCCGATGGGATCGCTCTGTGTCCGTGGCTTTGGTTCCGATGGGATCGCTCTGTATCCGTGGCCTTGGTGCCGATGGTATAGCTATGTGTCCGTGGCTTTGGTTCCGATGTGATCCCTCTGTATCCGTGGCCTTGATGCCGATGGGATCGCTCTGTATACGTGGCCTCTGTGCCGATGTGATGTGTCCGTGGCTTTGGTTCCGATGGGATCGCTCTGTATCCGTGGCCTTGGTGCCGATGGTATAGCTATGTGTCCGTGGCTTTGGTTCCGATGTGATCCCTCTGTATCCGTGGCCTTGATGCCGATGGGATCGCTCTGTATCCGTGGCCTCTGTGCCGATGTGATGTGTCCGTGGCTTTGGTTCCGATGGGATCGCTCTGTATCCGTGGCCTTGGTGCCGATGGTATAGCTATGTGTCCGTGGCTTTGGTTCCGATGTGATCCCTCTGTATCCGTGGCCTTGATGCCGATGGGATCACTCTGTATCCGTGCCCTTGATGGCGATGTGATCGTTCTGTATCCGTGGCCTTGATGCTGATGGGATAGCTCTGTATCCGTGACTTTGATACCGATGGGATCGCTCTTTATCCGTGGCCTTTGTGCCGATGGGATCACTCTGTATCCGTGCCCTTGATGGCGATGTGATCGTTCTGTATCCGTGGCCGTGGTGCTGATTGGATCGTTTCGTGTACGTGGCCTGGCACCTGGCGATGCCGCAGATGTTGGGCAAGGCGGCTCCGCAGCTGGTGCGGCCGGCGCCTCTGCAGCCTGGCGAGCGGCGGCCGGTGACACCACCGGCCAGCGTCACCCAGGACAATCTGATGCGACTGCTGCACATGCAGCAGCAGGAGCAGTGCCGCCGCGAGCAGCAGCAACAGCAGCAGCAGCAGGTGCAGCAGCAGCAGCAGCAGCAACAGCAACAGCAACAGCAACAGCAGCAGCAGATGGCGGTGCACAATCTGCAGCAGCTGTTGACGATGCAGCGTCCTGTCAGTCCGGCGCCGTCCCCACTGGAGCAGCTGATGGCCATCCCGGAGGCGCACAACATCCTGATGGGTCTGCAGGCCGGTCGACTCACGCGGCAGAATCTGATCCAGCAGCTGCACAGCCAGGTGGGTGTGAGTGGCACCACCTGCCCTTGCACATCGCCTGATGTGGACCCTAGGGGAAACTGCAATGTAATGCGTTACCACCGGTGGAAGTGTGAAGATGAAAGGCAACACCAATCCGAAATCTTTCATCTCTATTAGCCTGTGTCGATAATTTTCAAAGTGATGGTATCAAAAACGGCTACTGTTTTTATTTTTCCTTGATATGTGCCTAACAATTCGGCATGAATTTATATCGCCGGGCAATCGGCATTTTTTCTTAAAATGCGTTTGAAAAAAGACTTCGGCATTCGGCGCCATATTGGCTGTGAGAACCATTCCAGATAAGTGGGTCAAATAGTACCTCTTTTTGATCGTCTGGAAGAGCTGAGTTGATTGAAACTACGCAATATCGTCGAAAAATCGATAGTTAAGAAAATATCACCTGGCTTATGTCTTCTAATACACCAGCAAATGTCCATTTCGGGGCATACAAAGAACTCTAAGGTTTAAACAAGGAAAAATCATGATACAGGTGCGGTTTCTGGACTTACTCATTTGAAGGCTTCAGCATCACTCGCTGGGCATAGAAATATAGGCAAAGCTTCATATTTATTC
The DNA here is from genome assembly GCA_034440575.1 of Imbricaverruca yamaguchii. Classification (NCBI taxonomy): domain Eukaryota; kingdom Metazoa; phylum Arthropoda; class Thecostraca; family Neoverrucidae; genus Imbricaverruca; species Imbricaverruca yamaguchii. The sequence goes on from JAOTOL010000988.1 coordinate 6,686, forward strand.
GCTGTTTGAACTACATAGCAGCGTGATTGAGAGAGGCGCTTTATACGCATGTGCATCACATACCAAATACCTACCTATTTGTTGCATGCTGAAATATTCAGATAGCCTTTCCACATCACGTTCAGACGGAAATAGATACCTTGGTGATAAAAAATGATTAAAATTCGCCGTGATTATTGAAATTCCCCGTGATCATCATGGGGCCATCGATGCCTATTTTTTCCCGAAGGGACACACGTCAGACATCAATCAATGAACACTGGTATATCCAATGCAAACATCTTCTCGCAAAGGTGTGGAGCACAACTAACTGGACGGCATAGAGCACCCCAGTTCTATCTTTCGTGGAACTCACAGTCGTTTTTGCATATTCTCCACGTCCATCTTAGTTGTTAGCACGGGCAAAAGCTGCCGGTGCAGGTAGGCAGTTCGGATGTAGCCGTCCCTCCTCTCCTTCCCGTACACGTTCTTTGTAGCTAGCGACACCTGTTTCACGCATCGTTCAACTGACTGACCGTGGACGGGAAACTGGAACTGACATTGGCATGTCCACATATCCATCAAGTTCGGAGCTTGGCGCGTGGCACGTGAGGGCCGGTTCGAAGGCGCCGTCCCAGGACAGCAACTACTGCAGATTCTCCGCGGTCTCATTTAGTCTCGTAATTTTCCTGGGACGAACGCTGGGGTCTCCACGCTCATTTTTCCCGCGGATACACCTGATACGTTCAACAATGAACTTGCGCTCTGCTCTGTGCTCTCTATAGAGAAGTGTCTGGAGCACCATTTCGCTGGGAGCATACCAGGCACTGGAGTGGAGGTACGACATCATGATGGTCACGATTTCCCCATGCTGTAGCCGAGTGAGCTGCAGCTGGCGCAGCACATGCCGCGGCCCATCCAGGCAGTTGTGCTGCACCTTCGCGCGAAATCACATCAGATAGTAAACCCCCACAATCAATTCAACGATACGCCGGAGGTTTTTGCCTGCAGTGCCTCCCAGGCCATGATCTGACACGTACAGTGTAGGTACATGCACCGACAGCTTTTGCCCGGGCTAACATCTAAGAGGGACGTGGGGAATACGCTAAAAATACGGGAATTCATGTGAGCTCCATGAAAGGTAGAACTGGGTGCTCTATGCCGTCCAGTCAGTTGTGCTCCGCACCTTCGCGCGATGTTTGCCTTGGATATTTCCGGTGTTCATTGATTGATGTCTGACATGTGTTCCTTGGGAGAAAATAGGCATTGATGGTCGCTTGGTGATCACGGGGAATTTCAATAATCACGGCGAATTTTATTCAATTTATCACCAACGTATCTGATTTTTGTGTGAACGTGATGTGGAAAGGTTATCTGAATGTTTCAACATGCAACGAATAGCTACCTATTCGTTGCATGTTGAGACATTCAGATAGCCTTTCCAGATGGCCTTGTATTTGATATGTGATGAGCATGCATACAAAACAGCCTCCCTCAATCATGCTGCTATGTAGTTCAAACAGCGAATAAATATAAAGTTTTGTCTATATTTCTATGCCCAGTGGGTGATGCTGAAGTCTTCAAATGAGTAAGTGTAGAAACCGAGGCTGTATCATGATTTTTACTCGTTTAAACCTCAGAGTTCCTTGTATGCCCCGAAATGGACATCTGCTGGTGTATTAGAAGACACAAGATAACCGATATTTTGCTAGCTATCGATTTATCGACAATATTGCGTCGTTTCAGTCGACTCAGCTCGTCGAGACGATCAAAAAGAGGTACTATTTGACCAACTTATCTGGATTGGTTCTCACAGCCAATATGGCGCCGAATGCCGAAAACAGTTTTAAGCGACACAAGGTTTGAAGCTATTGACCGTTCAAGGCGAAAGGATTGCCACCTATCGGCAGACACGTTGAACTACTGTGGGGCAGATAGAAGTGTGACAAATCTGGCGGACTACCAAAAATAATTTGGAAACAAGCATGCAAACAAGCCAGGGTAACATGCATAGAAATGGCTAGCACTGAGGTTACGCAACTACTTTTTCGGATATTTGAAGTTTGAGTGTTGGGACTCTTGCATAGTTGTGAGCATAATGGATAAGGTTGATAAGGTGAACAAGTCCAATACGTGTCATTGTGTTCCACAGTGTAAGTCATTGCACAGGCATGTACATAGGGGTGGAGGGTTTATATATTTATTGGTGTTCCCAGGATGTAATTAAACCATATTGCTTTCATACACAGAGTGCGAATTTGTTTATCTTCATGTACCGATAGTTTCTGCATATAATGCAGAAACTAAAATTAGATAACCTTGAGGCATTGCTGGTATGTAAGTCTTGTTATGTGTTAAAAACGTATTTGGTATCTATATAGAAAGCTTCTGGGCACAAATTAGGGAACACAGATGGACTGGACTTGTTGAAGCTAACATAGAAACTTCTTCCTCTACAATTTCTTTGGGGAATTGCATGCTTCTTTAAGCATTGCATTCACTATTTCAAATCACAGCACTTGGCATTGACTGAGTAGATGATGCAGACTCCTCCGATGACAATATTACATGTTCCAACCAATATCAGTAGGTTTTAGGCAATCCAATACCGGTGGGTAATTGTTCTGATATGAAAGAGTATGCTAGGTTAGGTGATATTTTCATCTGTTTTAAACCTTTTTAATGCTATATTACTTAACTCAAGTCCCTTTTTGGTCCTAGCGCATCTGCCAACTGAGGAGTATGCAATTCCAGAGGAAATGGTTGGTCATGTCATGAGTTTCTAAAAAAAATGTGAAAATTAAAATACAAGTAACCAAACATTCCCAACATCAATCATTCCGTTAGGCTTCCACATTTGCATGATGACAGGCATATATTGAAATTCTGATGTCATCGGGGGTCAGAACCTACCGGCTTTCTGCCTTGCTAAAGTTAGTCTATCATTTCCATATTACATCTGTACGCCGTTCTGTCAATCATAGCAATCACTCAACCCTTCGCTTTCTTCGCCTGCTTAAGTATAGTAGCAGAGCAATGCAGTGCTTGCAAGTTTTCTGAGGGGCCAGCCTTGCATGAGCACTGAATCCAGAATATCGCACACTCCACCTTCTACCAAATAATCAAACGAGAAAGTGCGTCAGGAACTGCCCAATGAACAAACCACTCGGTTGAGCGGGCGCACGTGGGTCGCGCCGACAGATGCTGCAGCCGCGTCTGCGCGAGATCATTGTGGCCGTGCTGCGGCTGCCGCAGCGCGCCTCGCCGCTGCCGGAGCCGCTGCAGTCGGCGCTGCGCGGTCCTGCGCAGCCGCGCGGCCCCAGTCCGTTCCACCAGCTGGGCGTGGTGCCGCCGCCGGGACCGCACCGCGTCCCCTCGCCGCAGGAGATCCGCATCCATACGCAGAACATCCTGCAGCAGGCGCTCATCAAGCGCAAACTCGAGGAGCAGAAGGAGAACTTCCGCAAGCGTCAGGAGAACAGGTACGTCGGGTGCGGACCGGAGGGTGATGACGAGGTGGCATTCATCGGGGCACGTGATGTGGTATTTGGACGTAGTGTATGGCATGCTGAGTAGTCGGCCCAGAGCGTGTTGCCTTGTGTGAGTTGGTGCTTAGCTGAACTTAGCGCTACATTTGCCTCGACCAGCCTATCGCCAAGACAGCCCATGCCCAAAGCTGGGAGTCCACAGAGTTGGTCCACAATAAGGTTCTTGAATGCAGCTTATTGTAGGACAGTGACAGCTTGGGGCGGTCGACACGATCTCAACCACCAAGAAAACACGCCTAGGGAGGGTTGTGCGCTGTATGCTTTTCACCACAATATAATGTAGGAACAAAATTGGTGGCGAACGCGAAATTCCCTGCCCCAGATAAGAAATAATCTGTTGTACTAATTCCTGGTCCAACTTCGGAAGTGCTCTGTTTGTCGGATAAATGGCGGCGAACCTTGGATTTCGGCCACATTGTACTTTGAGCAGAGTATACTGACCTGCACTGATGCTGTCCCACGTGACTGTCGGCGTCCCTATAATACGGTCAATGCCTGACATATCGAGCCTGCTGCTCATGACGTGCATGTCGTATGGGAATGCACACTTCTGAGATGCAAACATAGAATAGAATTACACTCTCGACCGAGTGACAGTGTTCTTCCGAATGAGAGTGAGAAATTGCGCGATCGTCATTGCCAGTGTTTTCGATGTCATTAATATTGCGTGATCGGTCTGCTCTTAAGCGGTAATATCCATGGATGTGCTACAGATATATGCTTCGATTGGTACTTCAGCTGGAAGAAAGCACTGATGGACCATTGCATGTTGTGTGCGTTTCCGGATTGATTCTGGTATTTTAGCGTTGTTTTCTTGTTTCAGAGACAAGTCGCCGCTGCTGGAAGGCGGCGGATCGGACGCCGACCGGCGCCGTCCGCCCAACACCACGCCCGCCTCGCTCGCCTTCACGCCCACTTCCGTCATCCGAAACATGAAGGCTGAGGCTCGCGGCTCGCCCGAGCATCGCCCCAAAGGTGGGATACCCCTCCAGCCGGGCCGTCACAGTAATACTGGCTACTTCTGCAAAGCGCGGCTACAGTGATAAATTATTCACAAAGTAGGGTGGAATATACCATTTACTGAACACTCATTCGACATCCTTCTCAAAGGAGCACCGACGTCGTGCTTCTTGATGCGTGTTTGCGAACTTGCCATGCCTCTTTTCTAGCTGTATCACACTTACATTCTGCACCATGCTTTTGCTCACCATACTGGATCCAGGATCGTGTTAACGAACATCCCGTAGCGCGCTTTCAGGTGAAGGAATTGCATGTGATGTGCTTTGTTCTACAATGGCAGTTTGTAGCATATCGTTATCGCTCATATCGATATAATCAAAGTAGGTACCTTTCAAAACACGCAGAACTGACACTGTCAAATGTACAGAATTGTCTCCACTGGTTCTGACTCTGACTCCACTGGAATTAGCAAGATGTTAAATAACATTACTTCCATGACGTTTTCGATATCCTGCTGCAATGGTTTCGGCATCTCACCTAACGAGAAATCAGTATTTTAATACTGCATGGTTATCACCACTAAACCCGTCTGACACCGCTCCAGAGGTGGGATAACAGAGCCAGTCTGGAGCTCAGTCAGATAACAGTCTGAGTCATACTGCCAACGTCTGTGACAGCCAAACACGACTGTCACCGCCCCAGGGTGGGATACCCAGCCGGGCTGTCACAGTCTTACTGGCCACGTCTGCCAAACACGGCTATCGCCATCAAACATGGCTGTGACCGGCCCAGAGGTGGGATACCCAGCCGGGCCGTCACAGTCGTGCTGACAACGTCTTCCAAACACATCTGGCACCGCCAGACTCGTCTGTCAACGTTAGCCACAGCCGCCACCGCCGAACACGGCTGTCGCCGTCAAACATGTATGGCGCCTAGGACCGTCCCAAAGGTGCCCATACACAGCCGGGCCATCAGTCATACTGGCACCATCTGCCAAACACGGCTGTTCTATACCTGCTGGTAAGAATACGCGGAAATTCCAGGTAAGGCCGTGCTGTTGTGGCGCTATATCGCCAATGAGACGTGTTCGCATTATTCGGCATGGTGCTGCCTGACCAAGACAGGTGGTACGACAGCGTGCTGTGGGGACCGAGGTAGTGGCGGACGCGCCGGCTGACCAGTACACCGTGCGCGGCAGGACGGCCTCTGGTGAAGACCCAGCCGGACTCTGGCCACGGCAGCATGTCGGCCGGCAACATCCAGTCGGTGGCGGCGCGTCTGCTGGAGCTGGAGACGCGCGCGCAGCAGCAGCAGCCGTGGCTGCGGCCGGGCGGCGCGCCGCAGCCGCCTGCGCTGGCTGCCAACCCGCTGGCGCGCTGGTTCAGTCCCGAGGTGCTGGCCAGCGCGCGCGCCGCCCAGCTGGCCGACATGCCCGTGCCGTCTCAGCAGCGCATACTCAGCGTGGAGGAGCTGGAGCGCCACCAGGTGATGAACTAGGCAGCGCCGGCGGCCGCGGCGGCGCCGCGTCTCCGGCCGAGTCGTCTCGCGAGGCCGGCCGTGATCGCCACCGGAACAGCCATGTGATAGGACCACCGCCCGGGTGGCGGCCGATATTTTTGTATGGCGACGCGCAGCGTGCGGACATGGCTGCTCTGTGGGGAACCGACTGGCAGGCCGTTCTATTCTGTTTCCCTCTAGTGTACAAATACGTCTGCGCGTCTGTGTGTAACTGTGGGCAGGCGGCAGAGGGGATCGCGCGCTGGCAGCGCTGGTAGCGGTGCGCCTGCAGTGACACGGCGTGCACCGTGTGGCGTCCAGGACCGGCGCAGTGTTACCGCCCTTCTGGCCGTCCGCCTGCAGCACAACTCTGGACGTTACCGTTATGCCTGTTGGTGCGAGTGTTACAACGCTGGCGATCCCCTGGTTGTTTATAGGTAGATTCGTATTGAGCCGAACCGTCGGTTGATCGGAGTAACTATGAGTTGCCACTGTACCCAGGTCGATGTTACGCTAGTCTAGCAGTGGGACACGGGCGGGCCGTGCTGACGGTGGACTGGCACTGTGCCAGGCCGTGCTGACAGTGGACTGGCACTGTGCCAGGCCGTGTCGACGGTGGACTGGCACTGTGCCAGGCCGTGCTGACGGTGGACTGACACTAGCAGCCGTACTGACGATGATCTGGCACAGTACCAGACCGTGCTGATGATGGACTGACACTGTGCCAGGCCGTGTCGACGGGTGGACTGACACTAGCAGCCGCGCTGACGGCGGACTGGCACGGTGCCTGTCGCGCTGACGGCGGACTGGCACGGTGCCTGTCGCCCCCTTCTCCATGGCCCGCTACTGTCCGCCCAACCACATGTGATATTAAATGCGTGCAAATCGAAGGAACCTTTCTTTCCGGTGTATACCGTGTGGTGCGGTCGGCCCGCCGTTCGTCCCGTCCCGCCCCGTCCTGTTCAGTCGGATGCTGTATTTATTTCCTCGTCGCTGCCCAGTCGGATCAGTTTATTTATTGTTTAGTGTATGTGTGTGCGTGTGCGTGTGTGCTGTTGAGGGGCGGGACGGGGCGTCCGGCGGGCGTCCATGTGTCGTGTTCTGTGTTGGCGATGCGGTGGTGCAGCGGGCTGGACGCTACCGTACTGCGCTCCGTGTCGATGTGCTGGCCGTGCGGTGGCCGACCGCAAGAGACCAGCCGCGAACGCCCGGGTGGCGTGAGTGCGACAGTGACGGAAGCAGCGGTGGTGCCGGCGCTCTCATGTGATACGGACGGCCGACGAAGCCGGCGCACTGCTGCGACCTGCATTCCAGGCGGCGACCACGGACCTCGACAGTGTGCAGTGTGCGGTGGACGGCGCAGTGGCGGCGGCGCGTGCGCGCGCGCCCTCGTGGGCGGCCGTCGCTGCTGGTGTGTACATAGCTGGCGGCTGGCGAGAGGTTTACGCCGGCGTGGTGGGTGCGCGCGAGTGGGACACAACGGCCCCAGTGGTTTTTGTTGGGTGGTGCCGAGACTGTCGGCACACCCGCCCCGGTGGGACGACATGCATCGGCTGCGTGCCACGCTCCGTTGGTTGTCTTGGCGTACTATTTGATTAACCCCGAGTTTTTTCTCTCTTTTTGTACTGAGTTCTTTTCATGATCAGATTATAAATAAACAAAACTTTATTGCTAGCACTCATTTGTTTGTGAGCTGTGCATACGACTGAAGTCCAAGGGTGTCCATTAATAACTGGAACGCCTGCTTACTAGTTATTGATAAATATTAGCAAGTGCCCTGTTTTTTTTTTTCAGGGAGGGTAACAATATTACCCATCGGTCAGTTAATACAAAATATATCGCTAGTACAGAACGCTTCGATGCCATGCTTTCGGTTATCAATAACTGGGCAATAGCATGCCTTGTGATGGTTCAATTATGTAAAGTTTAATGGTAACTGGCACCCAGCCGGACGGTAAACTACCTCCACTGTCGGTCAAAGTCGGACTGTGCCACGTGACCGACCAGGATGCGGCGGGTGGCGGCTGGGCGACCTCTGTGCTGCTTGGCCTCTTCGGCTCTTCGGTCTCCTTTGGCCTTTTTCGGCCAACTTCGGCCTCTTCTATCGGGCAAGAGGCTCCTGTGTGGTGGGCGCAAAATGACATTGGCAGTTGACGCGCCCCTAAATTCCAATTCATCATTATTATCATCACCCCTTGTGTGGCTTCGCCCCCATCGGCCCAGGGGCCCTTCATACCGACTCTGGGTCCTTTCTGACGGCTCGTGGTCCTCCCGCGACTATAGTTCCTCTCCGTCGGCGCGGTGGCTCTCCTTAGTTATCCAGGACTTCCTGTCGTGTCAGAAGCCCTCTTTCAACAGCTTGGGACCCCTCCATCAGACCAGGAGCCTTTGCACAGTTTGGGACACATTCGTCGTCCCAAGGTCTCTTCCTGACGGCTCGTGGTCCTCTCCGGCAACTATAGGTCCTTCCCCCCACGGCATCTCATGGGCCCTCTTTGGCGACCCAGGTCTTTTCCGACAAGCAGGCTCCTTTTCAACCGCTTGGACCCTGACCCGATGATTGGGACCATTCTCTGCCTGGGATCCGCCGACAGCCCAGGAGCCCTTCATATCGGCTCTGGGCGCCTCCGTTAGCCCGGGGGTCTTCAAAGTACCCGGCCCCTCCACCTTTCCAGAAGCCCTTCACATTGGCCCACCCAAGGCCCTCGCTGCCTACGGGGCAGATAGGGCAACTCTCTTACTTCTGTACCGGTCGCTGATCCGGTCGAAACTTGGCTATGGTTGTTGTATCTATGGCTGCGCCAGTGCCTCGAACAAACGCATACTTGACACTGCCCACCATGCCGCCCTGCGTATAGCCACGGAAGCATTCCGTACCTCTCCGACAGCAAGCCTTCTAGCAGATGCTGATGAGGCACCGCTTGCCCTGAGGCGAGACAAGCTGGGACTCCAGTATGCCTGCAGGATTAGACAGTTTCCCCTGAATCCGGCATACAAGGCCCTGTTTGGGCACCGCACCCTTTCTACCCCCATTCTGTTTGCGTTTGCGTGAGCTAGTGGCAGGGAACGGTATCCAGCTGCGCAGCATTCGGAAGATGACAATGCTGCCCGTTCCCCCTTGGGAACTGGTGCAGCCGTCAGTAGACATAGTACTGTCTGAGGCTCATAAAGACGAACTTATCCCGGAATTGTTTCGACAGAAAGCCATAGAACATATTGACACCTACCACACATGTACTGCCACTTACACAGACGGGTCTAAAACTGTGGACGGTGTAGGTTGTGCATTTGTAAGTGGAGTCACCACCAGATCGTTTACTCTGCCTCCCCATGCAACGGTTTACACCGCCGAACTCATTGCAATTACGAAGGCATTGTGCTTCATCGAAGTAGGGGACGATATTGACCACATCATACTCTCTGACTCTCTAAGTAGCCTTAGTGCGATAAAGACGTTTTATCCCCGTGACCCCATAGTTCAGGATGTTGTAGTGCGACTAACTAAGCTTAAACGAGCGTGGAAAAATGTAACACTGCTGGATTCCCAGCCACATCGGAATAGCGGGAAACGAGTTGGCTGACCAATCAGCGAAACGTGCTGCGCGAAGCCATTACACCCGTTTGCTTCCTCTCCCCGCAGCACACTTCTGCCAGACAACTAATATGTTCTTCCAGGAAAAACGTCAATATCTTTGGAATTTATCTGGCCGAAACAAACTGAGAACCATTAAACCAATGCTAGGGCGGTGGGAGTCATCTTCAAGAATTTCACAGAGGGAGGAGGTAGTGCTCGCCAGGATACGGATAGGACACACTTATGCCACACACGGCTACCTGCTGCAGAATCAGGACAGACCGATGTGCGCTCGTTGTGATGTCCCATTAACGGTCCGACACGTCCTTCTGGTGTGCCCTCGTTTCGCAGCCGAACGAAGACGACACTTTGGAAGAGAGGTATCCGCACTGACGATGACAAATCTTCTTGGTGATGGGTCACGTGTGATTCAGAATGGACAACTATTCGAGTTTCTGTCGCAAATACGATTTGCTGTCATATATCCAGGGAGGTAAATATATCGGTCTCGTTTGGGCATAGTGAGTGCTCCTTAAACGTGAAAGTAATCCTGGACGGAGCATAAAACCTAGACAGACAGGAACACAGTTATGAGCGCTATATGATCAACATGGTCGATGCGCCCTAAAGCCCAAATAACTAACTAACCCAAGGCCCTCAATATCTTCAAGAGAGGACACTGCTGAATCGTGGCCCTCTTAATCTACACGGGGCTATTTCCGTCAGCCTGGGCCTATTTCATCGATCCAGGGGTCTTACACGTCGGCCTAGAGACCCTTGCAGGACCCGTGCACCGACGCTTCGTGAGGCCTTCAGAGGCCTTCAGAGGCTGCCTGCTTTGCCCCTCCCATTGGCTACGCCACTGCATTGGATAGTATGAACTGAACACAGCCAGCTCGGTCGGGAAGTGGCCTGATCACATGCCATGGATCATTAGGTGGGATTATGTGGTGGCTTATATATGATGTGCGAATAAAATATTATTGCAAATATACAAAAACGATTGCGAAAAAAATGCCCCCAAATTGGCGTGACACCACGCTAATGACATCTACTTCCGAAAATACACAAGTACTACGAAAATATGTTTGTACCGTGACATAAGTTGACCCGAACATTTCATAAAAATGTACAGTAGATTAATATAGGTTAGCTGCCAAACTTACTGGGAGTAGTCCCGTCTAACATGGTACATGGTCAGTGAGCTATCATGACGTGGAGTCAATTGTTTGCACATGCTATGTCAATGAGGGAAAGGGTGAAAATATGTTCACCCTACTCTGCTGTATTGTTCGAGTGTTAAATCAGAAAAGCTCATGGGTGGGCGACCCAGGCAGTGTCCATGACTGGCTGGCCCGCCTCCTCCCCCTCCCCTCCCCACTGTGCCGCCTAATCATTGTGGATGAGCTTCTACAAATCGGAGCCATTGCACTACCAACCCATATGTAATTTGGCGATTCCAGGACAATCGCAAAGATATGCTTCAAATTGTTCACCACACCTCCGATTGTGTCGATTAAAACTAGTGCGCGGTATTATCTCTTGCTCAGATTACGATTCTGAGATTTTCACGTTTCTAAATAAAAGCTGTCACGGGATATAGGTTATACAAAGTTAGAGGTGATTCATACAAGTTGGGAGCATGCTCATACAAGAAATACTCTTGGCATCCTTTATGGTAGCAAGCAGCTTACCAAACTGGTATATCATTTAGAAGCGGAATCTGCCTTGTGCAATGAATACAAGTGTGATCTTTTCAAGTCAACTTGGATCCGGTGACCTCGTGATGATTCATTCACCTCGCCATCTCTTAAACTCGTTATATTGTTGTCTTTCATTGTTAGGTATCAAGTACCCAAGCAATTGCCTACCTGATGTGATGACGTGATTTCTTTCTTTTTAAGTGGAAATCTATAATGAGCCACAGGCCAAATCACAGTGGCTCATATAAGCTCCAGATAGTATTATTTTTTTCGTGAATATACCCTGTATGGATATCACCTAACAGCTGCCTGCACATTAATGGTGGTATTGTGACGTACGCCAAAAATCGAAAAGGTCGCATGCGTGTCAAAGACCTGACCTCGATACAGTGGATATGTTTATCTTGTAGACGTGGTCGATATCGGTCTCATTTTATAGCCATTTGCTATTACATCACGATCATATTAGATTTAGCTGTAGCAGAGGTCACAGTTGTCACTTTGGGTCAGTGACCTGCCCTCAAGTCGAAATTTGAGGTGTGCATTATACAGGTACTTCATACGGATGTGGTTTTGAAGCACTTTGTTGGGAGAAACAACGAAGATGTCGCATGTGCTAATTTTGAGCCTACGTATGTTTGCCTTTCTCAGAGCACTGACATTGCCGCACATTACAGAACTTTAATCAATTCAAAAAGATGCTGAAACGAAAACATTAATCTTGCATGCATTATGCGCAATGCTGATACAGTCGCCAAGTGTGGCAATAATCATGCAAGTGACGACAGAAACATGATGTGGATGCCTTATTTTAAGATTTGCTTCAGTTTCAGCGAATTACATCAAGGCCACTGGGTTATAAAGTCATAAAGTCATAAAGTGTTAAGGCTTAATAAGGGCCACAAGGGCCCATCTGGGTCAAGCCTGTCTAGAAGATATTAGAAAGTACATGTTCACACCTATCAATTCCAAACCCATGCAATCCCTCCACCTGTGCCACCACAGCCAATCTCATCAGTATGACATCGCAAAGGAAGTTGCCAAATCCACTGCTAGGTACACCCCATATAGTACAACATAATACTAGCATAATGTTATACCCTATATAGCTAGTGAAAATACTCAATATCCCATGCATCACAAGTTAGAATTCAAAAACAACATTTTCCTGTCTAAAAAATTTATCCACCCTACTTTTAAAGACATTCAATGAGGGACTCCCCACTGCATCAGCAGGCAGCCTATTCCATTGGTCAACAACCCTTTGACTGAAGACCTGTTGTCGTTTAACTGTCCTGCACCTCATTTTGTCTAACCTGAATTGATGACCCCTATGGGATACTCTAAACTGCAGAGCATCATTCAAATTGACCTGATCTAGCCCTCTAACAATTTTGTACATTTCAATCATGTCTCCCCTTAATCTCCTATACTTGAGTGAGTACATATCTAATGCATTAAGCCTTTCTCCATATTCTAAGTTACTTAATCCACTGACGAGTCTAGTGGCTTTGCGCTGGACTCTTTCTAACATATCTATATCCTTTTCTAGGTAGGGGCTCCATGCTTGTACAGAGTACTCCAAGTGGGGCCGCACATATGCTAAGTACAGCTTTTTCATGACTTCCCTGCTCTTATATTTCACACTTCTATTAATGAGTCCCAGCATTCTGCGTGCCCTATTTCTAGCTGAGATACATTGTTTTTCTGCTTTAAGGTCTTTTGAGACCAACACACCTAAGTCCCTTTCCTCTTCAATAACATCCAGTTCCCTCCCTCCCATTTTATAACTGAATGTCTCGCCTGCAGACCCTATATGCATAACCTTACACTTATCATAGTTGAAAGTCATCTGCCATTGATCAGCCCACTCTTTTAGGTCGTCCAAATCTAGTTGAATATTACTAGATTGATCTCTGCTGTTAGCCACTCCTACCAGCTTGATGTCATCAGCAAATTTGAACACTCTATTCCTCAGCCCTACTTCAATGTTGTTCACAAAGATGATAAAGAGGAGGGGCCCTAGAACAGAGCCCTGTGGCACTCCACTCAGAACATCTTTCCAACCAGATTTACATCCATTCAATACTACCCTTTGTTTCCTTCACTTTCATCGACTGACATTTGCTTAAATGGTCAATCTTCCACAATCACTTGAGGATGCAAGATTCCAACCGCAGGGCAGCCATAAATAACACTTGTCTATGTACACTAAAGCAAGAAGCAAAGAAGAAGCGGCATAAGCGACTGTACAGAAGGTTTGATGTTTTTAAGACATGACCCATATCAAGACTGACATGATAATATGCGAAAAATAGCTCCATACACTGTGGAACGAATGGCAGACGAATGAATGAAAAAGTAATATTGTAGTTAACCTGCTCTGTCACCTTGATCGACACCTGAAACTATGCATATATTATACATTTACGTTCATAAGTTCATAACATACCCACACGGCATGAAATGTCGGTTCGTCATTTGGGATTACGGGCGCATCATTTGCGTTGGTGATACAGCGCACATATGCGTGAAATGCCGATGCTGGCTGAAAACTGTACTCAGTTTGCCGTACTTACGCAAATTTGAAACATGACTCGAGTTTGTATTGTGTTCCATTCGCCAATTTGCGTGATAATCACAACACCGGGTGCCAGTTGTCTTTTTCTTACTTTTCATGCACGCTTCTTCGCGAACTTTGTTCAAGGTCCGAAAGGTACATCAATGTTTATAGGTCGAAAAGGCCAAAAACGTGGCCTTACGACGAACGTAACCTTCATACTGTGGGACGCGTCATCATTTACTTTGGATTGTAATCGACTTTCCTTGCCGGGACGACTCATAGGAGATGTAGTTTGATACAATTATCTTTATTAGTTCTTGAAACACCAAAATAGCCCAAACTATCGAAAAGCAACAACAAAAAACACAAAAGTAGGTATCGCAACAAGGAATCATGGAAGACTCATCGGAAAATGTAATGTTGGCGCCAATGGAGTTCAAAGCGGTCAAATAATGAGGTAATTATGTGGAAGCTGTTCACAATTACGGCCAAATGAACATACCTACTGGGCAGTACGTTAAGCTGTACCGTGTGCGTGGCACATGTTTCCATGCGTGAAAATGCATTTCAAGAAGTGGTATTGCACTCAGAAATTAACACGAGACACTGGCAATGTGTTTCTAGCAGGGATGCGGAGCCGGAGCCGGAACATTTTACCCGGAGCCGGAGCCGCAGCCGCCGGGACATTTTATTCGGAGCCGGAGTCGGAGCCGGAGCCGTCAAAAGCAGGGCGACTCCGACTCCGAAAGAGGTGTAAAGTAAGCAAAATTAGCAAACGTGAAATGAGCACATTACACCTAGTATAGTATGGTATGGTATGAAAACGCATTTTTTAAAGCAAAAATGTTTAAATGCGAGTAACATGCAGAAATGTCATCAAATAATGGTAGAATGACCAATAACCATATTCTAGCCTCAGTAGTCAATGCAATAGTTCCATGTTTAGTTTAGTTAAGTTCATTTGTTTCCATCATCAACGGGTTGTTGTACCTTATTAGAGATGAGGTCAAACATTACAATTCACAACAATGGTGTTCCTTGGACCGTTCACGGGATGGGGAGTGTCGTTGTTACGAGTCTCCCCTCTTCTGATTTCCCCAATACGGCACGAGGCTAGCGTCAGTTTACGAGGGCATAACACCGAAAAGTGATTTGGGCGGGGGCGGGTGTTTATTTAAAGATCGCCGTGACATTTCACTCGGAGCCGGAGCCGGGATACTTCCCCGGAGCCGGAGTCGGAGCCGACGCCGTCCATAATTTTCACGGCTCCGCATCCCTGGTTTCTTGTCTATATATGTCTGGCCGCACTTCCAGTGTGCGTCCGATTATTACTTCCGAACCGGCCGGCCGGGTTTGTCATTCCACGTCCACCTCGGAGTAATCGGAAACTTACTATTGCCAGCCGGACATTTCACGGTTAGTTTTCTAACGAGGTACTTCATCGTCGCAGCGTGGTTACTGTTGGTGACACAACTCACCAGGGACGCACACACAAGTGCTGGCTGAATCAACTTGTTTGCAGCCAGTCTATAGGGCTGCAGAAAGCTCTAGTCGGCGTGCCTTTGTCAGCGTGAAGGTCATGTGTTAATCGCTTGGCTGGTCTAAAGGCTGTCAGTAGCCAGACAGGCGGCCGTATGGCTGACAATGGCGCGTTCGGGCCGGCCCTCGTTTACGGCGTGGCCACTGCACCGCCGGCGGCGGCGTTGACGTATTTATTGGCTTCATAACGCGCCCAACTTCACAGGCCACTTCACCGACTATCGGCCGCTGGCTGGCATGTCGGCGGCGCACCAAACACGCCCTGGAGGGCCAGTCGTGCGGCCGGCCGCCGGGCGAAAGCACGCCAGCGATGGGCGTGCCGTTGCGCTCTCCGCGGGCCGCCGCCAAACTGTGCCCCGAGGTGGACCTGGGGACACCGGGCGTGGCGGTGTCGCGCTGCGACCGCCACACCACGATCGTGGTGCGGAGCGGGGCGGTCGGCGGCGCGAGCCGGCCTCTGCCGGCGGCCGCCACGCCGCTGTGGCGCCGACTGACGTCACGGGGCGGCCTACGGCTGCAGCTGCAGCTCGGCTGGACGCTGGTCGTGCTGCTGTGCGTGGCGCTGCTCATCGCGCAGATCGCTGACCGCATCTACACGCTGCGCCACCCGCCCATCTCGACCGAGAGCCGCAAGGTGTACAACCATACCATGCACTACCCGGCCGTCACCATCTGTCACATGGAGGGCTTCAAGCGGTCCGTGCTGGCCAAGTACGGCCAGGTGTGGGACCGCAACACGGCCGCGTTCCAGACGCGCTGGTCGCGGTTCCCCTGGCGGAACGCCACGCTCGACCAGTTCTGGGCGGAGGCGTCCTACACGCCGCAGGAGACCATCACCACCTGTCAGCTGGGCGACCGGCGCAAGGACGGCTACTGCCCCGTGCTGCGGGGCATCAACGGCGGCAAGCACGCATTCAGCATGGAGTGGCGGTTGCAGGCGGAGACGGGCGGCTGCACCACGCTGCGGCCCAGCCCCGGCGTCGAGCCGCTGGCGGGCCGCGAGCAGGGCATCACGCTGTACCTGCGTGCCACGCCGGCCGACTATAGCGACCCAAACTTCGGCGTCGGCTGGGTGGTGACCGTACACGACGCGCGCTACCGCTGGTCCGACCTCAGCACCGGCTGGTTCGACTCGCTCAGCGTGCTGACGGGCGTCAAGGTGCAGGCGAAGCTGGAGGCCAGCTTTCTGTCATCGGTGGACCGCGACGCGGAGCCGTGCGCCGGCGCCGAAGGATACAACATGGCCGACTGCTATCAGACGTGTGTCGACTACCAGCTGCAGCAGCAGTTCGGCTGTCGGCCGCCCTGGATGGACGGCCACGATCGGCCGCCGTGCGCCAGCGCCGCCGCCTTCGAGCCGCTCCTCAACAAGGTCTTCAGCAAGCGAGACTGGGAGCGCTGCCGCCGGCGCTGCCTGCGTCCGTGCGACAACAACTTCTACTCGATGTACGTCATGTCCATCAACGGCGTGGAAGAGCTGCGGGAGAACAACATTAGCCAGCTGCAGATCTACTACCCGACCGGACTAACGGCGCGTGCGACGCAGTACCGCGCCTACGACGCCGTGCAGTTCCTGGCGGACATCGGCGGCCTGCTGGGGCTTCTGCTCGGCATCTCCGTGCTGTCGGCAGTGCAGCTCATCAAGGACGCGTGTCTGTGGCTGGCCGGTCGGTACTGGCGACTCGAGGAGCACGGCGGCGAGGAAGCGAAGGCGGTCTTGCCACGTGGAGATTCGTGCGCATAATGAACGGCACACATTGAATCCGGCGAGCGTTGGTAATCGCCAGAGAATTCCTGATGATCGCCGACAAAAATTACCGTACATTCAGAGGCCTTTGGTTGATTAAATCAGGATGTTTGCCTGGGTTACGTTACAGCGCGTGGTTTCCAGCTAAGCAGAACGTTCCGTGCATTCCGAGCCAGCGATGCCCAATCTGGGAATTCCACGTAATCGGAACAACTTAAGCAGACTTAATGTGTCATCAGTGCTGTTACGCTCACCCGGTCGTCCCGCTACCACGTATCCGACTTTGTTCGGACAGTTGCCAGCTAACCCCCTAGGACAGCGATCGAGTACTTGAGCATGTGCACCTACTCCATTCCTGTCTTGTAAGGACAGTGCGGGCCAATATCGGCTGACACTCGAGCCAACCAATCTATCGACGCGGCTTTGCTACCTAGCTACTTGGTTAACCTGAATTTGAATTCATTGAATAGGGATAGCTATGTAGATTATATTTGAGCAGAAAGCATTTCATACCCTTGCAAGTAACATTGGTGACTACACACGTACGCGTGACCTTTCTTGCACGTGATTACCTACAAATGCAGGAGGGTGACATTCTTCAATACTAGAGTCAAAGCAGAACAGAACTAAGTCGTCTAGAGGTGCCCTGATTACACTCTATACCATCCATGTTTGTCGCCAGACCTCATCGATCGGAGCAACTTTGGTTTGAGTACGATCCAGATTCATTCCCTTTGTCACTGATATTTTTTTCTTCTTCTATAGAACAAGCGGTTGTGAACTGCTAGCCGCTCTTAAGCTCTTTTAGCAGCCACAACATTATTGTTTCACGGCCTGCACTGCACTTACCTAAGGCCTATCGTACGTGAGTTATGCGATACAATATTAAACACGGGCCTCCTAAATGTAGCTTTGTGTGCATCGTTGCTGTTTTCTCCTGTTCAATGGCAGATCGGCTAGTCGTTCGATGAGAAAGATCTCTACCGTATTAACAAGTGCTTTGTCTTTTTTTCCAAGCTTGGTATGTTTTTTCTCCACGGATTGGATCCGGGATGCGGATCCGGACAAATTTTGGACGGCTCCGGCTCCGGCTCCGGCGGCTTCGGTTCCAGCTCTGGCTCCGTACATCCCAAACGTGATCGATCCATTAAGTAAGAGCTAGGGGGATGTAAAACAGTTAGCCGCGACCACTCAGAGGCGCAAACTTCAGACAATTATAATCAACTTTCCCATATAAACCCTGTATCTATCTTTAAATAAAAACCCGCCCCCGCCCAAATCACTTTTCGGTATTACACCCTCGTAAACTAACGCTCGCTTCGTGCCGTATTGGGGAAATCAGAAGAGGGGAGACTCGAATCAACAACACTACCCATCCCGTGAACGATCCAAAGAACACCATTTTTGTGAATTGTAATGTTTGACCTCATCTCTAATAAGGTACAACAACCCGTTGATGATGGAAACAATGAATTTAACTAAACTAAACATGGAACTATTGCATTGACTACTGAGGCTAGAATATGGCTATTGGTTTTTATACCATTAATTGATGATATTTCTACATGTTACTCGCATTAAAACATTTTTGCTTGTAAAAATGCGTTTTCGTACCATACCATACCATACCATACCATACTAGGTATAATGTGTTCATTTCACGTTTCCTAATTTTGTTTAAGTTACACCTCTTTCGGAGTCGGAGCCGCCCTGCTTTTGACGGCTTCGGCTCCAACTCCGGCTCCGAGTAAAATGTCCCGGCGGCTCCGGCTCAGGCTCTGGCTCCGGCTCCGCATCCCTGGATTGGATGTATTCGAACATAGACGAAAACCTTCGGGAAGGGATGGGGTTGGGAACGGCGGTTAAGGCCCCTGAAATAAAGATAACCCATCTCAGAGCGGTCGGGGATTCTACCTTTTACCATATGTAGATACATTAAAAAATATTTCGGCTTACCATCGCAAAGTACCTATAGCAATTGAACGCATTTGTTTCATGTAGATATTTATAGAACACACACGCGTATTGAGAAACCGTTTAGTAATTCAAACTTAGTAGCCATGAAATCGTTTTATCAAGGTTCTTTGCAAAAATTGTGTTGCGCGTCGTGTCGTTAAGAAATTTAATCAGTGGATCGTTCATGCCAACCACTGAATAAAAGCGCTGAGAGGAAAATCTACAACAACAAAAAATTCACCAAGCAAAAGTACTGCACATAAAGTTGCAAAACACCATCAAATCACGAAAAATAGACTACGAAATAGACGGTAGCGCAAAACTGTAGGAAGAGCTATGTCGTTCGGATGGTGAGCATATGCATTTCTGCCAACCTGTCTAACTGCTGCTCGTCTATTGTGGCCTACTGAATCAGGTGTTGCCAAATAAGTGTAATAAAAGCCACATATCAGCCAAGTCACTGCAATTACCTGTAGTATAGAGTCACCTGTGAAATTACTTGTGGTATGTGGTGGATTGGTGTTTAGGGGCGCGTCGACATCCAGGCTCATTTTGCGTCTATGAGTCGCGTTCAATATGGTTGTGTGGTGGAATAATGCTGAAATAACCTGTCCTCATGTTGGACCTAAAGTGCATACATTGGGGATAGTGGCGTACCAAAGTGGAGGGGGTACTTGGATAGTTGCCCGCCATCAGAGAGGTTGTGGAGCCCTAAGAATCGCGCTGGGGCTCGGAAAATTGCGCTAGGTCCACTAAAATGCCGCCTGAAGTCCCCCAAATCGCATCGAGGCCCCTGAAAATATCATTGCGGCATCAAAACATCGCTCCCGGGGCCCATGAAAATGACGCTGGGTGCTCCAAAAAATAGGACTTACCCCTGGAAATACCTCTGGGACGCTACAAAAAGTCGCGTAAGGCCACTTAAAATATTACTTGAGCCTCAAAACATCTGGCAAGCGCACACGAAAAACTCGCTGAGGACACAAAAAGCCAGGCCGGGCAACTGCAAATGACACTGGTGACTCCAAAAGTTGTACCCGGGCCCTTGAAAGTCACGCTGTGAGCACCGAAAGGTCGGGCCTGGTCCTTGTAAATCACGCTAGGGCTCAAAAGGTCGGACCTGGCCCCGACCCCCAAAGTCGGACCGGGGCCCTTGAAAATCACGCTATAAGCCTCAGAAGTTCGGGCATGGGCCATTGAAAATGAAGTTAGGGGTTCCCCAAAAATGTTGTGGCGAGACCCTTGAAAATCACGGCATGGGCCCCAAAAGGTCAGCCTACAGCCATGAAAACAGCACTGAGCCTTGTGGTCCAAAAAGGTCGCGCTCAAAGAAATGCCACCGGGGCGACAAAAAAATCGCACTTGGATCCAACAGTCGCGTTCTATCCCTTACAAACCACACATCGGTCAAAAAGGTCGAGCCGGGGCTCCAAAAGTCGCAGCTGCCACAAAAAATAAATTCCTACTGGAAATGTGACAGTGTCACACTGCGGCCCCAACAATCGCCTCAAGGACCCCCAAAAACCTGTTGAACCCCGGAGAAGAAACGTCGGGGAACCGAAAGAAATCGTACTGGGAACCCGGTACGATTACTGGCAACCCGGCAATTTTTATCCCCCATCGCATGGAGGATAAAAATTCGTGTCTTTAAAATATAACTAAATCCACCAAAATATTATACCGAGACTCGATCGATTCAACCCCAGCACGTGAAAATCCGGAACAGGTCAGGAAGGAAAACTATCAAAAGGCCTTTCTACTCTGATGTTCGTCATCGCGCGAATAAAAAGGCAAGTGGCAATCATCTACTCTGATGATTGTCAAACATTTGCAGTGGCACGCCAAAGTGCCAATGTCCACTCCCTCCTTGGGTAGGTTGGCTCTTAAGAATGGCGCTGGGATCCGAAAAAAAAAATTGTGCTGGGGCACCAACAATTCGTGTCGGGCTTCCAGAATACGCGTAGGCTGGTCGAAATAAATACAACGGGCCTCAGAAACCCACGCCTGGCCCAAAAATGTGCACCAGTACACGTTAAAATCGCGTTGAGGCCCAGCAAAGTACAACACGCCACGCAAATTCGAGTGCCCACACCCGAAAAAAAATTGCGCTCGGGACCCACAGTTCCAGTCATTACTCCCAAAAATCTGGATAGGGGATCAAAAATTTTCGTCGGAGCCAAAAAGTGGCATTGAAGGCTCCACATAGCCACACAACACCAAAAATCGCGCCAAGACCCAACGAAAATAATGCTAGAGCCCTCTAAAATGAGATATTCATCCCAAAACGATGTACGAGCCCATGGACCTATATAAGACTATATAAATATTGTGTAGGTCAATGTACGAGCCAGGGAAATCGCGCATGAGCTCCAAACATGGCACCAGAAGCCTAGCGTTAAAAAATCGCTTACGGCCCCGAAAAAAACGTACCGGAACTCTAAAATCGATGCGGGACCCAAAAACTTTGCGTCGTAGGTCTGAGGAAAAATTTCAAAAATTGCACAAATCTTTTCAACGAATTATATGTAATTGCACATAATCCAGAAGCCGTGATGACGTCACAAGTCGCGTAAGGACTCGTTTCGTTTACATGCAACAAGTGCGTCAAGTTCGGTGACGTTGAACCTGACTCAAATGGGGGTGGGTCTACTCTGTTGCCCTGGGCTGTTGCCGTGACCATATTCAGAAACTACCGAACCAAATTCCACCAAACCTTCACCAATCGATTCAGATGGGTCGATTTATATGGGACTTTTGGATATGGGGACTCTTACCATTACGCAAAGCTATAAAATTACCCCTCAAACTTGGAGCGGCCATTTTGAAATAATTTTGAAAGTGTTGCCGTGCCCATGCTCATAAACCGCTGAACCGAATTGAACGAAACCTTCACCAATCGATGCAACATAGTCGATTTACTTGGGACTTTAAAATATGGTGACCTTGACCTTGACCTAAGGTCGCTGATTAAGTACATCTTTATTTTCAATTGTTGCCGTGACCATGCTCCTAAACTACTGAACCGCATTTCGTGAAACCTTCACCAATAGACGTGACATGGTCGATATACTTGGGACTTTTGAATATGGTGACCTTGGCCTTAGGTCAAGGTCATCAAAAATGCACAAAACCATTATTAAGACTTTTAACCACGCCCATACTCTGAAACTACCCAATACAATTTCATGAAACCTTCACAAATCGACGTAACATGTTCGATATACGTGGTGCTTTGAATATTGTGACCTTGACCTTAGGTCAAGGTCACAAAAATACACAAAATCGTTTTCTTGCCTACTTGACACGCCCATGCTCCCAAACTACCGAACCGAATTTGATGAAACATTCACCAATCGACGTGGAATGGGCGATATATTCTGGAGTGTAAATATGGTGACCTCGGCCTTAGGTCAAGGTCATCAAAAATGCATAAAAAGCATTTTAATGGTTGCTGCGCCGCCCATACTCCGAAAGTACGAAACCAAATTTAATGAAACCTTCGCCAATCGACGTACCGTGGTCGATATACGTGGGACTTTTCAATATGGTGACCTCGGCCTTAGGTCAAGGTCATCAAAAGTGTATAAAACTCATTTTGATGTTGTTGCGCCGCCCATACTCCGAAAGTACGACACCGAATTTCATGAAACCTTCGCCAATCGACGTGCCGTGGTCGATATACTTGGGACTTTTCAATATGGTGACCTCGGCCCTAGGTCAAGGTCATAAAAAATGCATAAAACTCATTTGAATGGTTGTTGCGCCGCCCATGCTCGGAAAGTACGGAAACGAATTTCATGAAACCTTCGCCAATCGACGTGCCGTGGTCGATATACTTGGGACTTTGCAATATGGTGACCTCGGCCTTAGGTCAAGGTCATCAAAAGTGTATAAAACTCATTTTAATGTTGTTGCGCCGCCCATACTATGAAAGTACGAAACCAAATTCCATGAAACCAATGAGTTTTATACACTTTTGATGACCATGACCTAAGGCCGATGTGACCATATTGAAAAGTCCCAAGTATATCGACCACGGCACGTCGATTGGCGAAGGTTTCATGAAATTCGGTTCCGTACTTTCCGAGTATGGGCGGCGCAACAACCATAAAAATGAGTTTTATGCATTTTGTATGACCTTGACCTAGGGTCGAGGTCACTATATTGAAAATTCCCAAGTATATTGACCACGGCACGTCGATTGGCGAAGGTTTCATGAAATTCGGTTCCGTACTTTCGGAGCATGGCAACAACCATTAAAATGAGTTTTATGCATTTTTGATGACCTTAACCGACGGCCAAGGTCACCATATTTACACTCCAGAATATATCGCCCATTCCACGTCGATTGGTGAATGTTTCATCAAATTCGGTTCGGCACTTTGGGAGCATGGGCGTGTTAAATAGGCAAGAAAACGATTTTGTGTATTTTTGTGACCTTGACCTAAGGTCAAGGTCACGATATTCAAAGCCCCACGTATATCGAACACGTTACGTCGATTTGTGAAGGTTTCATGAAATTGTATTGGGTAGTTTCAGAGTATGGGCGTGGTTAAGTCTTAAAAATGGTTTTGTGTTTTTTTGATGACCTTGACCTAAGGCCAAGGTCACCATATTCAAAAGTCCCGAGTATATCGACCATGTCACGTCTATTGGTGAAGGTTTCACGAAATTCGGTTCAGTAGTTTAGGAGCATGGTCACGGCAACAATTCAAAATAAAGATGTACTTAATCAGCGACCTTAGGTCAAGGTCAAGGTCACCATATTTTAAAGTCCCAAGTAAATCGACTATGCTGCATCGATTGGTGAAGGTTTCGTTCAATTCGGTGCAGCGGTTTATGAGTATGGGCACGGCAACACTTTCAAAATGAATTCAAAATGGCCGCTCCAAGTTTGAGGGGTAATTTTATAGCTTTGCGTATTGGCATATTCAAAAGTCCCACATAATTCGACCCAACTGAATCGATTGGTGAAGGTTTGGTAGAATTTGGTTCGGTAGTTTCTGAATATGGTCACGGCAACAGCCCAGGGGAACAGAGTAGACCCACCCCTCAAATGGCTCTGTATAGCCTTGGTCTCTGCGCAGGTGTATTGAATCAGGTAGGTACTTTTTCAATGTGGGCGGCTGCCATCAGTGTTAAAATAATGGTTATTCGTTAGGTGTGAGGTGCCGAATCGAGTACAGTTGGATGTCGAAATTGGCACTGATATTCTAACTAACAATATTAAAAAATACCCTTTATATCGAAGGTGCTCAATTTTAAACTGAAGGTAGATAGGAATATGGAGAAAGGCTTATGGCATTAGGTATGTACTCACTCAGGTATAGGAGATTAAGGGGGCACAATTGAAGCGTACAAATTTGCTAAAGGACTAGATCAGGCCAATTTGAATGATGCTTTTTGGCTTCAAGTATCACATAGGGGTCACCGACCCTAGTAAATTTGTCTTAAAAGGTGTTTCAGGATTTTTTGAAATTTTATTTCGGAATGTGATGTTTATGAATGTGATTCGGAAGATGCAACCACTTGTTTTCTCTGGAAATGCTTCTTTTTCAAATTCAATGATGTCAGTCATGGTATGGTGTGATGATGTCATATGCATAGCACTGAGGATTTGATCGGCTAATGCTGCAAGCAGCTCACATACCTTAATCAGTTCACTCTGCTGCAACCTGCAGGCTCTGGCACATTTAGGACAGTGTACTCCAGTCAGAACAACTCAGTGGAATCTAAAAAGTCTAAACTCACCTTGTTATCCTGATAACAAAGTTGAATTATGTTGTATGGGCTGGGCCACAACCTGCACACACTGAAACCATTTTCTCACTAGTGAGCAGATGCAGAAGTTACATTGATGATTTGGCTTCTGCTGCATCCTGTCTTGTCTGAAGACCATACAGACATAAAAGATTAGTGCAACTATGAGCTACAAGGGCCCTTCTTGGTTGCACTCTATACACTCAACCAGTTGCCCACCAAATCCATTGATCAGCCCTCCCTGTAATACTGAAAAGCAAGCCCTCTATTCTTATAATGATTTTCTATGCTGTTTTTAAAGACATTCAATGTGCTGCTACTTACAATGGTTTCTGGCAGCTGGTTCCAGTGTTCTACTACCCTATTGGTGAAGAAAGTCCGTCTTAACCTTGTTCTGCTGTGGTTAACTTTAATTTTGAATTGATGACATCTAATTGCATCATTTCTATTAAGTCCAAACATCTCCCCAAGATATCCCCTCTCCTGACCATGGACAAATTTAAAGACCATGATGAGATCTCCTCTCAGCCTTCTATATCTAAGTGAAAACATATTCAATGACCAACACTTTTGATAGAACCCATCACCAGCTATCCAACCCCATTTTCCATTTGTTGCTAGCTAGCATAGTTCCAGAGATCTTAAGGGGCAGACATCTGCCCCAGGACATGCGAAGTTGGCGCAAACCGCCGGACGTGCAAGTGTTAATTTTCCTTTATTCATGTCCAAGGAGTGCTAGGTGAGGGATGGATAAATTATGGCATAAAGAACAGTAGTGTGGCATAAATTGTGGATTATGGAAGTTATCACTATGATAAACAAAGCAATAAGCATTTTCTGAGAAAATGAATAGTTATATCTTTCAAATCACATTCATAAGCATAGTATTCTGAAGAAAAATTGACAAATACCCAAAACACCTTTTAAGACAAAAATACCATAGATTCAGGTTATAAAAGTTAGGTGTAGGAAAGTTAAGTTACAACAGGTCTTCAGTCAAAGGGTTGTTGAATCAATGGAATAAGCTGCCTGGAATCCATGGAATAAGCTGGGAGAAAGGAAGAAAGTTAAAACCATAGGCCAGTAAGTCTCACATCCCTAGCCTGCAAGGGACTCAAATCAATTATCAAGAATAGAATAGTTATCTGGAATAGTTATCTGGAAGGAAACAGATTGATTCAAGATACTCAACATGGGTTTAGGAAAGGCCAATCATGTCCCACAAATCTCTTGGACTTTTTGAACTTTGCCACAGAACAATTTGATCAGGGAAATCAGGTTGATGTAGCATATCTTGACTTTAGTAAGGCCTTTGACATGGTACCACATACATGGTTAATGATACAGCTTCAGGTCCATGGTATTGCAGGTAGCATCTTAAAATGGATAGATTTGTGGCTTTCAGATAGACAACAAAGAGTGATGCTAAATGGTATAAAGTCATCATTGCAAAATGTTCTTAGTGGAGTCTCTGAGAGTTCAGTACTGGGGCCACTACTGCCCATTATATTTGTAAATAACATTGAATGTGGCCTAAGCAGTAAGGTTTTGAAATTTGTGGATGATTTGAAAGTCTTTAGGGAAATAACAGGTCAAAATGAGGATATCTTACTGCAAAAAGACTTAGATGAACTTTGATGAACTGAAGTGGTTCGAAGACTGGCAAATGAAATTCAATTTTGATAAGTGCAAAATCATGCATGTAGGTAAGCAGCATATGAAGGCTCCATACTTGATGGGTGGCCAAGTGCTATCAGTGACTCAACAGGAGAAGAATTTAGGTGTTATTCTAAACACCTAAATTCTAGGAGGAAAGATTGAAGAAATTGAATATGTTTTCACTTAGATATAGAAGGCTGAGAGGAGATCTCATCAAGGTCTTAAAAATTTTCCATGGCCTGGAGAGGGGACATCTTGGCAGCACATTGAACATCTTTAAAAACAGCATAGACATTCATAAGAATAGAGGGCTTGCTTTTCAGTATTACTGGGAGGGCTGGTCAACGGATTTGGTGGGCAACTGGTGAGTGTACAGAGTGCAACCAAGAAGGGCCCTTGTGGCTCATAGTTGCACTAATCTGTTATGTCTTTACGTCTTTATGCCTGCTGTTGTTCCGGTGAATTCTCAATGAATGTATTTAAAAGCAGGGTGCACACTTGCATGGAAAAATCTTGCTTTTTAGTTCTGATTTGTTGTGAATGGGTAAGATTTGTACTAGGCAGGTATGCCCAGCACATACCTGTTTTAGCAGACATGGACTTACTACCTACCTAGGTACTTGTATAGGGATGTTTTTTTGGGGGTATTACTTCACTTTCATGTAACCATGACATATTTTACATATAACAAGCCATGCACACCATCTTCTTTGCCATAAAGAAAGCAAGAAGCTCTTCTTCGTCCTAATACCCCACGCCACATGCTTCTGGATAAGCCCAGTATGCTTCAGTCAGCCAGTTTCGTAGGGCCATTTCGGGAAACAAGGAAAGCATTTTCGCATGGGAACAACTTGGTATGTTAAAATAAGCATTTTATACTCTGTGTGGCATGAAAAAAAATGTTCCAAAAACAATTTCCATTAGACCTTTCATTGTTGCCCCCTATCACGAGTGGGTCGGGTTCGAGTAGTCTGGGAGTACTCTCACAATCGAAAGATTGTGGGTTCAAGTCTTACATGCCGCTACTCTTCGCCCGCGATCAATCGGCGTGACAGATTGGTGACTCTACATGACTCGACGATGGACGTGTCGTAAAACCAACAACCACCACCACCACGAACGGCGGTGGCGAAGCCCGAGCGAACTGGCGATGCACATGCGACAGGTTTGATCCGTCTGTTGTGTCGGAATCCGTAGATTTGGGTAGGAAATGACGCCTAACAGCGATAATATTTATTTCTTCCATTTGAAAAGTGGGTTATAATTACATGTCAACCTACAGACTGGAGACCAATTGGATTCGTTCGTCTCCATCTCACTCACGAATAGTGCCCTAAACCATTTATTTTCTTTGGATGATTGTCATGTCCTTCCATAAATTCCATGGTAGATGACCAGTTTCAGGTGTTGGTTTACTTCTTATACGTCTCATGTAGGGAAAATCCACACATCCCTTTTCTTACATCTGACGTTCAACCCAACACAAATGTGAACTCTTTGTATCCGTCCGACCGTAGCATCTTTGCAATATTAATATTCTCGGTGCCACGACTCGGGTTCCGATTTGTTAACATAAAACAGGACCTGTACTGACGATTTTGAATTGGCGAGCTTCCACAACACCTAACCCGAGGTATTCGCAATCCCTGCTTAAAGAAATGAATTCCTTAGCAGCATATCCTGCAGCCATACAGCTTACCCTGGATATGACATCACAGCCTGTTGCTGGTCGGCTAGGTCAACGCGGTCGGTAAGACATTGCTATTGTAATCCGGAGGCTGTTTTCGAAGTCATGGAAGGCGGAGGCATGTTATGAATGTTTTCAGTGATGCAATTCATGGGACGAGTAGTCTGGGGGCAAGTTGCCCGTCTCACAATCGAAAGATTGTGGGTACGAGCCTCAGCTGTCGCTACTCTTTGCCTGCGACAAATCGGAGTGAGACATTGGCACCGCTACATGACTTAACGGTCGACGTGTCATAAAACCAATAACCGAACCAAACCAGTGATGCAATTCAGTGAACCCATCACATCTGAGATTACTGGAGCTCTTCATGTTTGAAGGTACATGGCTATAGAACACTACAGGCAAAATCCCCATGACTGAAAACACTGAGCCATATTTTACAGCACTTGTGATTGTTCTTATGGTACCCCTAATGGGCCTATACATATGATTGAATCCAACAAATTTCAGTTGTGAAAACTGTAACATCGATGCACGGGTTTAATTTTTACAATGACGAAATAACAATGTAGATATTCGAACCTTGGAGGTTATCAAAACTCGTCCAACAATGTTCACAAATCCTGGATCCAATAAAAAAAGGAATGGTTCTTGTTGCGTTCATTCGTTTTCCTTGTTAACGTGTTATGACTTCCTATGTGGGAACATTTCAACAGCGTCAGCTGAACGGCAGCTTCACATTTAACAAGCTGGTGGCTCGTTTCCAGGCACATATTTTGGTAACGTCATTATTTAAATACTCTTGAAGTGTGTTCATTTAGCCAGTGCACATCTAATGCATACTGGTTGTTGCAATGCATTGGTATATTTAGCAAAACTTCTGAAATTATCAAGGACATTGCAATTATCAAGGACATTGCAATCATCAAGGACATTGCACTTCAGTTTGTCAAGATATGGTTCGTGCGGACGCCCTGCCGATCGTCGCAAAACATGCGGATTGGTTTGCAAGATCGACCCCATTCATACGACTCCACCTGACGCCGGACCACATAGTCAGCACCAGTATTCCACCGCACAACTCCTGGGCTGCAAGCCGTCTAACCCCGTCCCCCAGCTGCCTGTTGGCACAGCTCCCGACAGAATTACCGCGGACATCCGGTCTGAGCGCCTGGCCCTGTCTCCGGACTCAACCTCAGACGTCGCCTCCGACTCAATGGCGGCCGGCCGGTCCGAAACCGCCTCCGACAGCGACTCAGAGTCGGCGCTGCTGGAACACCTGGGCGCGCTGGGGGCGGCCGTGGCCGCGCCGCCGCCAGAGCCGCCCACCATCTGCTGCATGTCCGGCTGCGCCAACTGCGTCTGGATCGAGTACGCCGAGGCGCTGGCCGAACACTACCGAGACGGCGGCGAGGCAGCCCGCGGCGCCATCGAGGCCAACGTGTCCGACCCCAGCCTCAAGGCGTTCCTGCTGATGGAGCTGAAGACCCGGTGACCGCTGCGAATCCGGCGCCAAGGAGATGGTGGCCGCTGGCAACACGGCCCTCGGAGGAGCGCGACCGTCAAGAGTCCTGGCAACGGCCTCTAGGGCAGTGACCTGATCCCCTGGGACGACTGTCCGAAACCTACAGGACCGGCCACCACCTTGTCGCTCGTGCATACTTAACTGAAGGATGTCCAGGGGAGCGCAGTACTGCGATTCTTGTGGTGCACTTGATAATTCGCACCACAGTAGCCGTATTGAACAGCATACGCTGCGTCTGTTTATCGTTCCTACACAGATATGCAGTTAATGCGCCTCAGCATGGATTGTGACAATGCTAGTCGATGCTCCGCCATGTTGGCGTGTCGTGATGTCCTGAATGTTACCGCCTTACGTGGCGCACAACAGACTACCGAACTGAATACATAGTTATACACTAACAACTTGGACTAAATAGAGCTGAACGACGCACCGCCAGACAGGCAATCCATGCATTGCATACCAACATGGAGATCAGCGTGATTGAAAGTTACAGAGGACAAGACGTTTTGGCCCACATTCGCCAAAAAATACTGCATTTTAGGTAAATATTAGCTGTATTAGCAACTCAATTTTTTTTCATCTCGGATCATTTTCAAAATTCTTGAGCTTGAGACTTCATACAAAATATCCGTGGATCGCGAATAGTTTTAACCAGTAATGCATAGCTTTTGAAATATCTCTCGTCTCCTTCCCCTGGGCGCTACATGACCAATGTAGCGATGCGCCCTAGAGCCATAACCCCCCCCCCACCCCCCCGACAACCGGATAATTATGGATAAATGCGCCCTTAACGGATGGAATGGGACTCGGTGACGGAATATGTGTCGACAGCTTTAGTCCGACATGGCACCGAAAGCAGTATCTCAATGTCAATAACTTGATGAGGTAGGCTCGATATCGTTGCCGGCGCCACGAACTTGGGAATTTGGGGTTGGGGTGGGGTGATAGTTTCCGGGACCATTTTCTCATAGAACGCACGTAGGCGTAAGGTCAATAAAAGTGCATGACGTCGAGGGGGGGGCACATCCCCTCGTTTGACGCCGCCCGTGCTTGGTATTGTTCAGGAAGTTGCAACAAACCCATCAGGAACACCGTCAAGTTTCGCGCACGCTTTACTACCCATTGATCATGATCATCACCTTCCGCAGGGCCAGGGTCGCGCAGCGAAACGAAACGCGAAGACGACCGAGTCGCTTGTAACGAATTCTCACGATTGACGCCCTATTTGTATAGTTTGGGCTATGAGCAAACCTTCATAGACCGAAGGTCACTAACAAATCAGGAATTTTATAACTTATCGTTAACTATAGTCGATCTAGCTATAATTGACACACGTTCTTTGAAAGTTAAACATATTGCAATCTTAACCAAGTAGAACATACCACATTTGGTTGCATAGGTTAGGTCCAGCTGATGATGTCACTGAAGGATTGATTTTGCCCAAGATCACAATTTTCGAGCACTGTATGGTAAACATGTTTGTTGAATTCAAAGCTTGAGTTCGAGTCTTAACCCACTAGTTGTGGTTAAGAGAACTTGTACCAAAATATTCAATTTGAATTGAGAGGCAAATATCACATAGCCACATAATACTTGCAAATACAAAAGGACGACCCGAGGCCTACTTGGTCACTGACCCAAAAAGGCTTTGAAGTCAATGACGTACCCGAACAAGTTAGTCTAGTTTCGAGTTGCACTCCACCACCACCAAGTCACATATTTCAGTCATTATGCGACAATACTCTGAGAAGATTAGTGATGGTAGTGGACAATTGGTTCGTCGGTTATTTGGGCTTAGGGGCGCATCGACTGCCTCGGTCATACAGCGCCCATGTAGTGGGCAATTGGATGACGCGTTCTAATGACATTGAACTTCATGACTTGACATTTCCAGTTTATTTTTACACCATATGTTGCAATACAGATAAGCAGCAGGCATGACAAAAACGGCATCCACCCGGTGATGCGGAAGACAAAAAGAAAACATAAGCATCATCGACCTGAGGCATTAGCGAGGGTTGGGATAGGTGCATCTTTTGTACCGTTAATAATACAGGGATACTTCCATGAATATGCTCATCTGTGCCAACGTGATGCATGTGCAATACACAGGGGATAAAGCTCGATGTTCCCAGGCGGCATTCAGAATAATGTACATTTTTCCCCACATAGCCCGCACCCTACTAGTTACGGTTTTTCGAGTGTTGACCGCGTGCTCTAGGTATCGCTATCGTAATGCAGTTGCTTTTCAGATGGAGCCTTTTCGACGTATCAGGGCTTCAATAGGCCGTTTTTTTTAAATTAAAAAATAGGTCATGCTCGAACAAATTTAGGCCATCAAAAGACCACCCGTTCACAATCAAGCTGCAACAGTTGACCTTCAGCTTCAACAGTTGCCTTTGTCCTAATGAATGGGATAATCAATACGAAGTGCGATGTGCTGCATGCCAATGAATCAATACGTTGCATGGCCGACGCAGCCGATGCGCCCCTAGACACCCAATGCTCACGTTTGGATAACTTCAATGAAAGGTACACCCCATCTACCTGTACACAACCCCACGTAGACGTCAGCTCACTAACGCAGGACACCACCTACGCCTGGTGTTGATGTTGGACTCCGATGCCACGGAAGTTTCATAGGCGATTTCTGAGAAGATACCCTTCAGTGCCGATCAGCGCCGACAACGAAGCTATTGTTGAAGTCAAGTTGTCTCCATGTTAGCTTGGTCCTTGGTCTTTCCCTCGCAGGCGTCCAGAATTCCTGCCAGGACATGATCGTGTAATTGTGACAGCAATTGTCCGCATTCCAAATTAGACGTAGCAACTTTGCATGACCATGGCCATCTGAAGTGTTCTATCTGTCGCGGCAACAGTACCAGCGCTTTCCACACTCTATTTCGTCAGATGGCCAACTCCTGCTCTTCGGAAGTACATTTCAAAATCGTGATCTAGTAATTGCAAACTATGTGCTGTAGTATAGCCGGATTAGTAGAACCGTCGATGTAACCGAGTGGACGGCTGATTTGGCACATCCATACAGTCGTTTAGTATGATACAGCCATACGGCCGTTCAAACCGAACATTACATGGCACAAAAGTCCGTCTGAGCGGCCCGGTTAGTTTGTTTCATGGGCTTTAGGACACATGGACGTGATTGGTCATATAGCGCCCGAGAAAAACGGCCAGGCCCAGCCAGAGCGTCGCACTTACATCACTTTATGTTCTAGTTTTCTCACCGACAGCCATTTGCTAGTTTCATTTTAAAATCTACCACCCTTCATCACAATATTTCTCCTGAAGCCCGAGACTCAAAGAAATCAGCGTTCAAATGAAGGTGCTTGCGGAGACGTCCCCGAGCACCGACGGCTGTGTAGAAATGGCGCCGCAGCCAGCGCTCACCCCGTATTCTCGAGTTCAGGTCCAAGGAGGGATCACACCTTTTAGATGAACTTTTAATGCTGCAATCTGGTGAAGGTGTTGCACCAGAAATCATCTTAGCTCAGCGCACGTGATCGAAGGCACGCCATTATCATGTTAAAGTTCAGAAATATTGGTTACAAATAGCACGCAACATGACGAGTATTTAAATGTGATGTGATCAACTTTCTTCTTATTTGCATTTTCAAATGTTCGTAATGGTTTCACCTTAGAGCTGCGTGTTATGGAAACTGCAGATATGAATTCGTCGAAACGACGTGCAACACAAAAAAAAAACGCGGCGTGTTTCATATGACGGGATCTAACAAGTGATACCCGCTGTTGAAGCTTCGGCTCACTGGCTGACATCCCAGATCAGTTTGAAGATGAATCTCTGGAAAGAAATATACAATTTTCCCGTTTAAGCGCTACTCGCGTGAAACAAATAACTGATACGCGCTTGAAATGTTCAACATGGTGTTTCTAATTATCATGGTTGGCAACGGCGCGCGAGCTGTTGCATTTCGCCCCATCAGCTCTCGGTCAGATGAGGTCGAATTTTAACATCTTTTTAAAACTTCCGAAATAGTGCCCCAGAACATAACACTTAGCGGCACAAAATGACGCCAACTTAAGTTATCGCACCCGAATTCACTCGGCAGTGACTTCGAAGACGGAAAACTTTGTTTTAAGTCAGAGTTCTCTGTCAGATGAGACCAATGGAAACAATAAGCATGACGAGATATTGCCCATCTTCAACTGTTTGCAAGTACGGCAATACAGTTCTGGGGTCATTTCACCATTCATTACAATGGTAACCAACAATTACCACTGAGAGGAACTCACTGGATGAGATGCTGATGTAGCTGGCAGTGATGTCGCTCTCTTCCTCCATCAAGTCCAGTCCCTCGTCACAGCTGCGCGCCACCCTGGTCAGACATACCAGTCACAAACCGTCACAGTTACGGAGATATGTCACAGCTGCGCGCCACCCTGGTCAGACGTACCAGTCACAAACCGTCACAGTTACGGAGATATGTCACAGCTGGGCGCCACCCTGGTCAGACATACCAGTCACAAACCATTACAGTTGCGGAAATATGTCACAGCTGCGCGCCATCCTGGTCAGACATATCAGTCACAAACCGTCACAGTTACGGAAATATGTCACAGCTGCACGTCGCCATGGTCAGATACACCAGTCATAAACCGTCACCGAATGGAAATATGACAGCTACTTGTTATGGGATCCTGGCAAGCCTGTTACAATCCATTAACCATCCGAAACAGTCAAACCGTCACGGTCACGGGAGTACGTCAGTCAGTCTGTCACGGCTGCACGCAACTCGGCCCCGGCGAGCCGGTCGCAATCTGTCACGACCGGCCTGTATTCCGTGTCGACCTGCTGATCTCGGACGGCGGCGGCGGCGGCGGCGCGTGGTAATTGGACACCACCGAGCGGGGTTGGGCCGGCCGGGTAACAGTGCGCACCACAATCCTCACCTGACGTCCAGCGGCAACGAGCCCAGGAACGGCACCTGCATCTCGCGCGCCATCTGCTCGGCGCCGCCCGTACTTGGAGGGAAGATCTGACTGGCGACCTGCGGCACGGAACCGGTCACGGTGGGTCACGGTCACGGCTCAGGCCCATCTTGCGGTCGCAGTGGCCTGCGTCGTCACAGCAGGTTTGTTTATTGGTTGGTTTATGACGCACTTCATGCACATTTATGACTAATGGCGCGGCCCACACTGTTTCGTCGGTGGGCCGCGGGATTGGGAAATGTCCCGATCGGCGTGGGTATCGAACCCGGGACCTTTGGTACACAGAGACCAACACCTTAACCACTCGGCCATCCCCGCCCCTCGTCACAGCAGGCGATCGACACAATCAGGCCAGGGGAAATTGAGATCTTCAAGACTTCTGAACACGGGAAAGCTATGCGCACTAAAGAGTAATGCATGGCTGGGTTTTTACCTGGATAAAAACTAGTTTTCGTCTTGACAACCAGTTTTTACCGGTAAAAACCGGTTAAAAATAGGCGACAGCAAAATAGGTGCCACGTTTACACTTCATGTGACATTTTCGGTACA
Source organism: Imbricaverruca yamaguchii (assembly GCA_034440575.1). Classification (NCBI taxonomy): domain Eukaryota; kingdom Metazoa; phylum Arthropoda; class Thecostraca; family Neoverrucidae; genus Imbricaverruca; species Imbricaverruca yamaguchii. The sequence continues at coordinate 41,894 of JAOTOL010000988.1, forward strand.
ATTTTGTTTCTATGTATTATATACTTTGCATAATATGTGACACTATTATGGACACAAATAGTACCTCCTATATATCTGAAAAAGACCGACCAAACTATTTCCAGAACCCTTAACAGGAAAAACAAATTTTAACATACCTTTTTTTCCAGTGATATAACCAGGAAAAACATGTTTTATGGTTAAAAACTACCATCCATGGAATATTGGATGTCGTAAACGACCATGCAATATGTGTGGTTGTTGGGAGTGCGATATAAAGTAATATGCCGAAGAACTCTGTCCATGGGTTTGATTTTGCTACAGATATCCACGTCTACGACTATTCCTATCACTGGCCAGATATCACGGCAACGGTAGGTCATACGATCGCAGTGGGCCATGACCACGGCGGTTCGGCGACGTAGCGGGCCCGTCACAGGACACTGACACAGCGAGCATAAGTGGAAGGCCACTATGTCGGTGATGATGATGTCGGTGGGAAAAGGAACAGGTGACGTTTCAGTGGACAACACAATGTGAGTTGAAAGAACGCAGGTGTAACAGCTGCAGAGCCTGCAATACTCCATTATCGACCCATGTCAGAGTCTCGGCAACGCGAACTCTTTTCAACTCACCCCACACTTCGGGCAGGTGAATGAAGCCATGTTCTCCACCACACCCAGGACGGGGACGCCGACCTTCCGGCAGAAAGTGATTTCCTTCCGTACATCCAGGAGTGCCACCTCCTGTGGTGTCGTCACGATCACAGCGCCATCTATACCACTGCCGGCGAACGATTTATATATGAATACGGCATTTACTTAGGTTTAAGCCGAACACTGACATGGGTTTAAGCCGAACACTGACCCGAACAGGGAGGAGGCATTTAGCGTACCAAATCTGTCTCAACAGCCGATCCCTGGATCGAACTGACTATAAGCGAAAACTATGAACCAATGTGCACTCGGGGGTACCACAGCTACATTTTTTTTGTGTCACTTCTGACGCGCATCAAGTGAAACATAAGATGACGTGCAAGTTCGTGTCATTTTATCCCAGCACACAATCAACTGAATGGGTTGATTTAGACGACCGAAGATGAAATGGCTTCGTCTTGCTTCAGCAGATCAACACGAGCCAATTCAGCCACAGATGCACGAAGCCAGTAGGAGCGACCGACCCCACCTGGCCGGTGGTAATGCATTTCGTTGCCTAACAACTTTGCTTGTACCTTACACTCGTGAATACCTTTACAACCCGGTGACGCACAAAAATAATGTACCCACCAACACGCACCCTCCCTACGACGAAGTTCTTCGGTCTTGTCGGCCGAACTGCAAGAGTAGTTTGTTATCTATGAAATGTTCCCTGCATCTCTACAAAAATACTTTTAAGATTTACTGAATATTCGGCTTAATTGAACATTGGAAAATGGAGATAAAATTCGGTTAAATATCAGCAGCTCAGACTCAGAAGCATGACAACTTCAAATGGATACAGTTTACTAAGTATCTGAGGGCCAGATGGTACGAATCCACATTCGTGACTTGCACCAGCCCGGCGTTTCATAGACAGCGTTTCCCGGATATCCGACAGTTTGTGCGTTTATAAAGATTTTTGAATGGTTGTAAACGCAGTCAAGAAACCTGCTCAGGAACTAGCACTGGACTAGCATAAATGAATTGCACCGACTACATTTCGGTAGGAATATTCACCGAGGTGCGCATGTGTGCCAACAACGGGTAGTACACATGGCAAAGCGGTCCTCTAACGACTTCATTTCAAAACGATTGGCGAGACCACCAGAGATAACGCAATACAAACGCGAACATGTAGTCAGTTCCAATACGATCAATACGAGTCACTTTATTAACCGTTCTTCGCAATAGCTGATTGCAAACTGTATTGCCACAAACTATTGCAGTCGGCTATAACGTTGCAATAAAGTGTCTGGGGAATTCCACCCACGCCTGCTAAACTGTATCGGATGAAAAACTTAAATTTGGGCGTTATACAGATTCCCTCATGTTGCTCTTGAGAAAACATTCTGCGACAGAGCAAACTATTAAAAATTCCGTACAAGTCGCGGTACTTTTAAAAAAATATTCAGAAGTGATCGGCAAACAGAATTGCTCGGCGCACACTGTACCTGCGGGGTGTTGTTTTATACACTTTTGAGGGGTAAAATGCCTCCTCAAAGTTGTCTGCTCCCCAGTGTTAAAATATTGGTTTTTCGTTAGGTGTGAGATGTCGAAACGAGCACAGTAGGATGTCGAAATTTGTCATGAAAGTAGTATCATTCCAAGTGCCTTTGATGTTTTTCACACTTAAATTTGAGCCAATGTTTGTACCTTCATCATTTGTTTTGATATTCAACTATTAGGAAGAACTATATTTTGGATAGCGAGATAAAGAATTCATATATACCCTGGTGATGTATGCATTATGAATAATCCATTTACCTTAAATTGCATTGCGGAATATTCGTGTACCACCACCCTTTATCAAGAGCATGATCATGCTACTCAACAAACGAGGTAATGTTACAAAAGGAGACACTTCACAAGCACGCATCGAGAAGCAGGATGTCTATACTTCTTGGAGCAGGATGTCGACTGAGTGTTCAGGAAGTGGTAAATTCCACCTTATTTTGCGAATAATTTAACACTGTTGCTCCCTCCCCAAATGATTTCAACTTTATACATGGGCCCTATCGAATGTGCCCACCAATTCATTTCGGCTCGCCCATTGCCTTCGTGTATTATGCCCCTCCCCCAACAATTTTTACAAACCGACGCTCGTGGCAGTAAGGCTCACTTGATCAACACCCACGATACCTCGAGTGACTATTTACGACGGAATCCCACTCACGATATGCTGTGGTGCTTGAGGCACTAGTACTTCTCCTTCCACTGCACATTAACAAGCGTCCTGGAGGGGAGGGGAGAAATCCGCCAACCCCACTGTTTTTTTCGTAGATAACTCCAGATTTTACCGGCCGTTATACGCCATTGTTTGTGTACCTGCTCATAAATGACTGTCGCGTTGTTTAAAGGAATACAAATGAAAATCGACTGAAATTTTTTCGAGTTAGGGGTCGCTAAAATCAAAACATTTTCCAGCGCTAGACCGCAAATATCGGCGCTGATGCGCTTCCCGTATATTGGCAAAAGGGAAGTGTTCTTGACAACACTAGCGACTTGTTTGATGCATCTTGTTAGGCTATATAATTTAAAAGTCATGTTAGGTCACCAAGGTCAAGTTCATGACAGGCTAATGGAACCAAACTTGGTCAACTGGAATGTTGTCATAAATGCAAATGACTGTCATGCGATTGATGTCACTTTGCATGTTACTCCCTATACATCCCGAAATCTACTGTTTACCATTGTGTACCTAAGCATTTCCATACTTTATTCATGCATTTCACTACTTTCTTTGCGGAGCCGATTGTGCTGAGCCGCCCAACGGAGCAGTCGGATGGGGAGCCAGGCTCCGGTAACTGGAGCAGGTAATGACCTGATAAAGTGCCCCTAGATAGGTGACCTGAGGTCAAATGTCGGATCTGGCATCTTTATTGCATCATTTTTAATGCCCAAAATATCATTAATGCCAATTTTGGAGCATTTAAACACAATCACAGCGATCCATAACAATGACAAGCCAAGCCACGCAAAACCATAAAATGTTCTTATTTTAACCTCATTTGACCTTGAAGGTATTGATCTAAGGTAATTAAATTTGCACACAAGAGAGTTCACTATCGTCCCCATTCACCCTGCGAATTTCGTTGCTCTAGCCTCAGTAGGAGCCGAGATCTTAGGGGTGGGGGAGCGGAATCCGCCCCCTCCAATGCGCGTAATTTTCCAAGGCCCTCCAGGGCGCGTGTTAAGACCTTCCTGGACCTAGTTCGAAACAGCCAGCTTGACGTAGTCCAGGTGAAGGCTATTAAGTTAAACGTGAATGCACAACAATTCAGTAACCTGACTAACAGACCTGCTTATAATTTGAATGCACCCAAAAGAAAGCGTATCAAGCGTCCCGGCAAAGCAGTCACACCGCTGCTCACCTGGACTTGAGGTACTGCACGACAGAGAGGTGCTCGTCCGAGGTCCCGGGCGGAGTGTCCACCAGCAGATAGTCCGTGTCGCCCCAGTCTACGTCACGCAGAAACTGCTTGATGAGCCCGTTCTTCTTCGGCCCTCTCCAGATGACCGCATCATCCGGAGACGCCAGCAGAAAGCCAACAGACATCACGGCCAGATTATCCTGCCCACAGCACGGCCAGGTTATCCTACCGACATTACGGGCCGTCTATGATACGGACATCACGGCCAGGTTATCCTGCCCACAGCACGGCCAGGTTATCTTACCGACATTACGGGCCGTCTATGATACGGACATCACGACCAGGTTATCCTACCGACATTACGGTCCGGCTATGGTACCGACATTACGGTCAGGTTATCCTGCCCACAGCACGGCCAGGTTATCCTACCGACATCACGGTCCGGCTATGATACCGACATTACGGCCAGGTTATCCTACCGACATTACCACCAGATTGTCCTACTGACATTACGGTCGGGTTATCCCACTGACATTACAGCCAAGTTATCCTACCGACATTACCGCCAGGTTATCCTACCGACATTACCGCCAGGTTATCCTACTGACATTACGGTCGGGTTATCCCACTGACATTACCGCCAGGTTATCCTACTGACATTACGGTCGGGTTATCCCACTGACATTACGGTCGGGTTATCCCACTGACATTACAGCCAAGTTATCCTACCGACACTACCGCCAGGTTACCCTACTGACATTACGGTCGAGTTATCCTACTGACATTACGACTACGTTATCCTACCGACATTACAGCCAAGTTATCCTACCGACATTATGGCTATGTTATCTTACTGACATTACGGCCACGCTATCCTACCGACATTAAAGCCAAGTTATCCTACCGACATTACGGCCAGATTATCCTACCGACATTACGGCCAGATTATCCTACTGACATTACGGCCAGGTTATCCTACCGACATTACTGCCAGGTTATCCCACTGACATTACATACAAGTTATCCTACCGACATAACAGCCAGGTTATCATACCGATATTAGGGCCAGGTTATTATGCCAACACCACAACCAGGTTATTATACCAACATTACAAACAGGTTATCTTACTGACATACGGGCCAGACTATCACACCAACATCACGACCATATTATCCTAGCGACATCACGGCCAGATTATCATACTGACATCATGACCATAATGTGCTATATACATCACAACCAGATTATTCCATTGATATCGCTACTAGGATATCCGAGTTACCAGTCCAGGACGACTACTAATATTCACCGACAAATGCTATTGTTCTTGGGCGAGATCCTTGGGTCTGCCATCCATTGACTGACGGATAACGCAAATTACCATCTTCGAGTCACCAGAAGGCGTGCTAGTGAAGGGCACCTAATGAAAATCGAAGAAAAAATCCGCCGTGCGCAGTGCCACCACGGGCAAGGGGGACACGTCTCCAAGCTTCACGAAATTTAACATTACGCCTATGGCATTGCATGACAAAAATAGATATAAAACCCCCGACCTCATCCAAAATGATTACGACACCCATGCATCTCCTCAACCCAATCAGCATGATAACCGTGGGCACCATAGTCTACCAGAAGGAGACATGAGTCTGCATCAGTTATTACACACTCCCACACACGCAACTGCCGCCAAGTTGCTGTCGTCTCCTCAGCAACGTCAGCATCCTGATGACGTCAGTCAGGCAGCGTCTGGTAGCAATTTCCCAAAATAGAAAACTAATGATCACCCCCTCAATTCAGGGTACATTCAGGCAAAGGCAAGTAACTCTAAGATCTGACACGCTTACACGACCAACAACAGAGCCCTGTCCAGTCGAGAAATAGTGGTGTTCATGCTGCAAAAACCTCCCCAGTTAGGACTGTTGGCTACAGCCTGGACAGACAAAAAACAAGCGTGCTTCTCAGAACGGATGCAACAGTACAGCACGGATATGCCAGATTGGTACTAATATGTCCCGTCTGCATAAGTGGATTATGCAGACGGACATATTCGCACCAACTGGGCATATCTCAGCAGCATGATCGTATGTGCACAACTGCAGTCCTTACAGGCATGGTGTGCCAACCGGGCAGACACGCCTATCTGAGACCTTCGGTATTTCCAGCATGCACAGCAGGAACAACTGGGGTCGAACCACGTGACCCACCTTGACGAAGACGGGCGACCATCCAGACCCTGAATGGTGAACGTTCTCGCCTTCCAGACCCATGATGCGTGGTACTGATGGGCCGCATATGTCAATGTCGAGCAGCGCTACCTGTTGGTGAATGGCTGTCACCGACCACGATTTGAAGAAGACAAAACATTTATGCGGAGTGATTTTCAACACCAAGAAGCTAAACACTCGGTATCAATGGGCTTGCACGTTTTCATGATTTAGAATACGAATATATCAATCACGTGCGCACGCACACTATATATGTATGCATATATATATATATATATATATATATATATATATATATATATATATATATATATATATATATCAGGCCCGAGACACTACATGGTCAAAATCGACTTGTTGGACAAAATGTTTCCGATCCACTCATGCACATTCACATTCAAGTGGTGGTAATGGTGGTCGTGGTGGTGATTCAAAGCATAGAAGCACATTTACTCAAAGAGACCATAAGCTAATAGCCCGGCACCGCAGACTAGTTGAGGAAAACTTTCGTGCTTTAGATCAACTCTTCCATGTAATAACCATAGGCGAAAGAATACGGTGAATAAAAAATATTGAGGAGATGCATATTCTGAATTCCAGCGGTGGTAGAGCGCTTATATCTCTTATGTTACTCACAAAACATTTACTCCCATTCCCTTACCAGAGAAAAGACACATTTTGTAACACAAGTTTCCGAACTAACACATCATCTGAAAGCATGGGAGACGGCACGAAATAACAAGCCAGGACAGGAAGATTTGGCTTAGTGCCATTTATAACAGAAAAACGACGAAGCAGCCAACCGGCAGTCAGTATTCGTTGGAACTCTCGAGAATCCGGCACGAGCCTCCGACATTTTATGATATGTCACATCAGATACTCACATTTCTATTGGGGTTCATTGACAATGTTCTGCTGAGCATCGACGAAACTGTCGATTTGCCGACGCCTCCTTTCCCGGAAAGGACAAGAATCTTGTGCTTCACGCAAGCCATCCGCTCCTCGATCTTCTCAATGTCTGCCATACATACGTACGGGGATTAACAAAGGGAACTGCGCAGGTGTGTCTAATTTATAAAAATATGCTGAAAACGATGCGTTATGTCGAAGTCATTTGCATCCTAATGCTGACAATTTGCATGTTAATACACATCCCATGGAGAACGAAACATACAAATTTTTTTTACTAACACAGGAAAACAAAAAAAAACAGCAACGTGTGTGCTTTCCCTTTTCTGGAAAGCACACTTGGCAGTAGATATTCATCATATATGCTGCCAATTGTGGTAGTTCATTATATCTGCTGCCAATTCATTAGTTCATGATTTGATATTTACACTTGCAGTTTGGCAGCAGATATAAATTGTATCTGCATGATGCTCAAATGGAAGTAGATTTGGATACATTGAACAGTCCTTACACCTAATATATTTTGTTACTGATCAGTGACGCGACCAGCTATTTTTCGGAGGTTGTCAATTCGGGTGACCAGCACTAGAAAGTGCCAAATCCAACAGAGATCTGCTGGAAAATAGGAAAACACCAACGCTGCAACGAAAAATCAGAAGGGAAAAATAAAATATTAGGTGTCCAAAACATTCCTGAAAGCAGCACCCAGTTCTGGGGATGGATTCTTCACTGAAAGCTTATCAGGGAAGGCCTGATTAAAATTACTGAGAGCTTTGTACTTGGAAGGGGTGCACCAGGTGGCATACCCAATGGGGAAGGGCAAAGGGCTTCTGCTCCACTGAGGGATGACCCAGCCGATGCTTTTCACCGATGAAAAGCATCGGCATGCATGGTGTTTCAATTATCAGGGTTCAGAGCATCTGTTGTAGCGCTCATCGGAGGAATCAAGGTTGTCGATGTTACGGACCACTGACGTGATTGAACTGAACTGATCCTCAGTACTAGAGTCCTCAGGAGAACACTTGATCCAGGTTCTGGTTAATTATTGCCAAAATAAATAGCCAGCATGGCCTGGGGATAAACCAATCTCTATGTGATCAAACGGACTGGAGTCCGTGCCATCAGCAGCTGCCGGTCCTCCAGCAAGGTGGTGCTGTTACGTAGCCGGACAAGCAGGTCGCCGAATACATTACATCACCCTCCCGTCGCACCACCTGGTCAAAGACAACGTTTTATTTGTCGATGCTACTGATCAGATGTCCGACGCACCGGGATCGGGCGCGCGAGCCTGTCCCGAGGAACAGATCTGCTGGTTGGGACAGCCGGCGCAAGCGGAAGCCTTGCCGGCATCCTCGCTGGTGGTACCCGGACAGTCTGTGAACAGAAAATCCATTATGCCAGACAATGTACGCAATACCAGGCCAGCGGCGGATCTAAAGGGCTTGCAATTATATGAATGAACATATAATTGCAAATATCCTAACCACATGACACTGTTTTTAGATGATTTTTTTAACCTCTAACAGCATGCAATAAGAAATGAGCACTGGTCAAAAACTGCTAACATCTGCTGTTAATGAGGAAAACAACCAGTCATCAATCACATTCCCAGCCAGGCTAGATTATATTACAAATCCAGGGTAATGATTGTGGATGGAGCAAAGGAAAATTATGGCAACAGTACATGCATCACACAATTTCAATTGAGAAAAACAAATCACTTTAAAACTGAAAATGTGCATGACTGAACTCATCCCAATTGTCCTAAGTGAGTTCTTCGGATAACTGACACGATCTAGGTCCTAGATAACGACAGTCCGCCCGGAAAGCTGCCTGGTAATAGCCTGGCGCCCACCATGGAGATTTCCTTACCAATTACAATTTAACGGACGTGGGCAGCCCTGCTCCGCGGTTCGCGCAGTTCCTACCCCACTTGCCTTGCTTTTTCATGTCATTGTACTGCTTGCCATTGCCTTGCTTTTCCAGTCAATGCGCATAGGTTCTCTGCTAAATCTCAGGAACATTAGGAGGGAGTCAAGTCCTCCACCCAGAAAAAAGCAAGGGGAATTCCACCTTTGATGGAGGGCGCCACGCTGAATGGTGGTACACAGCGTAAACTGAGGGAGAACGTTGAGACAACGATCGTAACAGAGCGGCATTTATGTTAAATATGCAGGTCAGCATAGTGGAATTAAGTGAAATTTGATGTATATTCATACCTAGCAGGCGGATATGATTTCAGCAAGATTACAACCACCTTCAGCTGACTCAGACTCCTTTTCAATGCACATCTGCCAAAACGTCAGGAACTATTTCTACAATCTATCTCCCCGACAAATGTGGAGGATACATCCCATATTTAAATGTAGTGGACCAAATTATTGGAGTAGGTATTACTTATTTCTGATATTACCCTATTTCCCAAAAAAATCAGTAAAGCTCATAACAGTATTCACAGGCTGCCATTAGACCGCAGTTACGGTCGGTCCATAAGTTCCCCATCGTAGTGTGGTGACCGGTCCTATTACTGGAGCATGGAGAATCATTACCTATGCTTCATATTGGGCAAGAATTGGTGCATATACCTTTCTAATAGACGAATTTGCTTCATGTTTTGGAATAAGTTACAAAATAACTGCACACTATTGGAAATCACATCCAGTGACTGACTGATTGGGCGGGGGTAAGTGCAATATCGGCTCAGCCAACAATTTGGCCAATTTGTACATTTTCAGGCCAAAAGATGGAGAGGTCATGCATATTTGAATATTAAAATTCCAATTCACCTGGGGCTCTGAAGAGTGCTAAGTCCTATAGATGATATGACCAATCAAGGTAGAGGTATTTGAGTGTATATATATGTGTGTGTGTGTGTGTGTGTGTGTGTGCACATGTGTGTTGGTTGCTTATTGATTTTACTATACATCGACCGTTAGTCATGTAGCATCGCCAATCTCTCACGCCGATTGGTCGCGGGCGAAGAGTAGCGACAGGCGAGACTCGAACCCACAACCTTTCGAATGAGACGATCAACTTACCCCTAGACCACTCATCCACATATATGTGTGTCTGTGTGTGTGTGTGTTTGCATGTGTGTGTAATGTATTCTGCACATTCGGAAGTGTGGAGCTCCTGCTTACCAGGTAAGTCATTGCAGAACAAAGTAGTATACTATGCTAAACTGTGGACAGGTATTTAGCAATTTCTTCTGTTCATATTTTTGCATAGTTTTATCTAATGTTTTTTTACACAATCAAATTGGACTATCTCAACCTAGTGACGCTTCCCAGCGCCGTTTTTCATTAGGCTTATAAGTGCTGTTTGACTTCTGTGCTTTTTTCATGTTCTAACCTTTAACCCGATAATTTTAACTGTCTAGCATTTGTGATATTCATCTAGGTGCATAATGGTCCAGAAGACAATCAGATTACACAATACAAAATATATACATGACAGTTGTTTAATTGTCTCTGTGTATTGTGTTACTGTCCCGGAGGCATCTCAATCATTATCTGACAGCATAGGATGTAGCCATTTATAGTTAATAATAGTCAGCTATTTATTTAATTTTGTATCAGTTGCTTAACAAGTTGATTTCATCTTTCTCTAAAACCACACCAATTTTCAATTTTATGCACAGCAACCTAGTGTCAAGTGTTGACCAGTGCCAAGTGAACTGGGAATTCCACTTAGTGCAATATTTTGTTGATCAGTTTCACAAAATGAAATTCCAACAGATTGGAAAAGGGAAAATGTAGTTCCTATTTTCAAGAAAAGAGAAAGAGGGGAATGTCGAAAACGATAGGCCAGTAAGTTTGCCTGCATTTACAGTAAACCTGCAACCAATCAGCTTGAGAGGTTGGTGATAGGGTATAAACTAGCTGTATGATAAGAACATAGGTTCTTCTTCTAAGGATAGAATAGTCAGTTATCTGGAAGGAAGCAGATTGGTTCAAGATACTCAACATGGCTTTAGAAAAGGGCAACCATATTTCACAAATCTCTTGGAATTTTTGAATTTTGCTACATAAAAATTATCAGAGAATCAGGTTGATGTAGCATATCTTGACTTCAGTAAGACCATTGGCAAGGTACCCCATAAATAGTTAATGGTGCAGCTTCAGGTCTGTGGTATTGCAGGCATCATCTCAAAATGAATAGATTTCTGACTTTCAGATAGACAGCAGAGTGATGCTAAATGGTAGTCATCATGGCAAAATGTTCTTAGTGAAGTCCCCCATGGGTCATTACTGGGGCCACTATTGTTCATTGCATTTGGAAATAACATTGAAAGTGGCCTAAGCAGTAAGGATTTGAAATTTGCGGATGATTTAAAGATGAAGGTCGTTAGGGCAATAACAGTACACAGTGAGCACATCTTGCCGCATAAAGACAAACTTTTGAGTGGTCTGAAAAATGACAAATTAAATTAAATTTTGATACATGCAAAATCATGCATGTAGGTAGGCAGCATATGTATGCTCCATAGTTCAGACTCAGTAGAAGTATGGAGAATTCTGACTCAGCAGAAGGACTTTGGTATTATTCTGAACACAAAATTTGGGGCATCAGAACAGACCAAAGAAGCCATGAAGAAGGCACACAGAATGCTTGGGGAAATAAATAGGAATGTATCATACAAAGGTGAGGAAGTCATCAGGAAGCTTTACTGTGCATATGTCAGGCCACAATTGCAATATTGTGCCCAAGCTTGATCACCTAGCCATGAAAAAGATTGTTGGCTTTTAGAGTACAAAATAGGGCAACAAGAATGGTTAATGGTACAAGCAACTTGGCATATGATGAAAGATTGAAGAAATTGAATGTTTTCAATTAGATATAGAAGACTGAGAGGATATCTCATCACTGTCTTTAAATGTGTTTATGGTCATGAACACATTTAAAGTCTTTAAAGACATGAACACATATAATATCTAGGGAAATGTTTGAATTTAACAGAAACGTTTCAATTGGAGGTCATCAAAAATTAAAGTGAATCACAGCAGGATGAGGTTGAGTCTTCACCAAGAGGGTAGCACAGCACCAGAAACAGCTGTCAGAAACCATTGTCAGTAGCAGCATACTGAACATCTTGAAAAACAGCATAGACAATCACTATAAGAATAGAGGGCTCAATTTTCAGTATTCTGGGGAGGGCTGATCAACAGATTTAGTGTGCAACTGTTTCATTGTCCAGAGTGCAACCAAAAAGGGCCCTTGTGGCTCATAGTTACATTTACCTTTTTATGTCTTTATGCATGTTGAGGACCAACAGTTCTCCAAAATAATTTGGAGAGCTCAGTACATGGAAGCAATGGGATGACCTGAAGTGGTTGAATGTACCCACTCCACAGGCATACATATTAACATAAAAATTAGTGGGGAGTGGGGCTCATGCAGCTTTGTAAAAATAGGCTGCTCTGGATTTTTGGCATCCAGAACATTGCCCTATCCATAATATTGTCCATCATTTCTCTCATCTGGAGGTTGAATGGGGTGATTGAAGAATGAATTGAGCTGTGGTAAATTGCTGAGGATTCATTTGAAAGTACAAGCTGACATTCTGACAACAGGTTTTTAGAAAAAAAAATCATCACCTCCATACTCAATTTCATCTAAATTTTCCTCTCCACATCCAGGATCATGAAGCACAACTCCAACCCCAGACTCATGGCAGTTCTTTCTGGGGGAGGGGGAGGGTGGTGGCTTGAACTCTCCAAACATAGATAGAAAATCTACCATTGTATATGCTGCATGTTGCCCATGTGCAAGTTACATGTATATTGTGTGATGTATTATACATATCATGTGTGCATATTTGTTATGAAAATGTGACCTGTATTGGCTGTGCTGTGTCTGCAGGTATTCAGAGTTCTGGTAAAATCTTCTTCTGTGTGACCATCTTGGTGGCAGATAAAGACATATGAGATAAACCATGTATCATCTTTTAGTCTTAACATACATGTTCCAAAAATGACACTTCATATACATGAAAAAGAGCAACATTCATCAAAGTTTTCATAGCAAGGTAATGATGCATGACATTTCATTTTTCTGGCTTTCATACTGGTGCAGCATATCCATCAAAATCTATTTGATCTTGCCAGGCACCCTTGGCATGCTTGAACATCACAGTATTCACTCTGATTCAACAATAGCTGGAGCACAGTCATCTGGTTCTTCACTGAAGTCCCACTTGAACCTCTTCACCAGGTGAGCCTTGAACAGGGATCCTCTTTGTTTCAGCACTTGTTGCACATCATTGTCTTCCAGGTTGGAGAAGAGAATATGTAGAGTTTGCACCAGGAAGTTCTCTCTCGATATTATATCAGTGAAGAAGTCTTCTGGTACCTCCTGGATTTGGTAATGGAGACAAGACAGCAGCTTCATGAAGAGGTCTGGGTACTTTTTCAGGGCCTCATCACATGTGCAGAACAAATTCACCAACTTTTTCCAGTGTTCAAATGAATCAAACACATGGCCAACCAGAAATGACACAAATGCTAGCTGTAGTTCACCCAAGAGTTCTTCAGGGTTTGGAATGGTTTGGAGCATCATTTCCAGCCTGTAAGATGAGTCAATGGAGTACTTGGTCTTCATTTCAGGAGAAACACCTTCCAGACACTGGATGGCTGGAAGCTCAGTGAACCTCAACTCAGTTCCAGGTTTCATATGCATTCTTGGAAGCATTTTACTTTCAGAGGTGCCATGAACTAAAGGGCTTTGATGATCATCTGTCTCAAGTTCTGATGCTGAACATATCTTCCCTGACAAAGGTTCCACTCTTTGGACTACCTCCTCAGATATATGAGAAGTGAGTGAATACCATTTGTTCCAAGTTTCATATGGAAATGCACCAAGGAATCTGTCCATCCCCTGCTTGTCTGCTCTGATGCGACTTTGCTCACCCAGGTCTGACATTTCTATGACAGTCTCTGTCTCAGAGTCCCACTTCCGAACAAATACTTCACCCTTATTAAAAAAATGTAGGAAACTTGTTCTTGGTGCAGCAATTCCTTCCTTCCCAACTGCACTGTAATGCAGCATGTGCAACCCTGGCGGTATCATCTTCAGGCCTTTGAACCTCTCCCCAGTTCTCCAGACATTCATGTCAATTCCAACCTCTGTGTTCAGGGGTACACCCATGAAAACCACAGTTGCTCCTGCTTCAAACAGTCGCCTGGCTGTAACCGGGTCCATCGCGGCTTATTTATAACCTTGCACCAAGATATCTGCACTAGCACAACTCGTCTAACTATTCATAATCAATGGCCAAGATACAAAACCACGTTCCGAACGTGGTGCATCGTGAGCACAGGAAACGGCGCAGCTTCTCGGCTGCTGAACTGTAGGACATAACTGGCGCATCCGACACAAATTCGGGCAGGCACAATAATTCGCACAATTTCGACAAATACTTACGCTCGGGAGCATCTTGAGGAACATCTCCCATACTATCGACGCTATTCAACAAGCACAGGTGTAAAAATATTGCTTAACGCGTGCGAACAGATAGCTCCACGCAACGTTATCTTCAAACCTGACCACCCTCGAATCCTTCAAATATAATTTGGCAGCACGTGACGTCATCTAGTGGCACCATGTGTGAAAAATATCATGTTCTCAACGAGAGGCATTCACAAGTTCCCCCTTCAATAAGTGATAAAATACGGCATGTTTGGTTTCGTAAACAGGGTTGCCAGACCTGGCGATATATCGCCAATTTGGCGAAATTCGAACCCTGTTGGCGATGGGAAAATCCCGGTTGGCGAATGGCGATGAAAACCATAAAAATTGGCGAATTTTAGGTCAACACTACACTCCCCGGTAAAATGACGACATTTTCGTAAAAATAAGAAATGCAGGAATTTGTTCCATTTTTTGGCTGGATCGGCAAGGCTTACACCACACCACTCCACCCACTCCAGGCGTGGATCCAGAAATTCTCCGAGGGGGGGGGGGTAATGCTAAGTGTGAAAACCACGTCCCTGAGGAGGCAGGGTGAACGATCGGATCGTGGCGCCACTCACAAAGGTACACCCCACGCCATCATCAGTTTTCGAACCGTCGGTGTAGGTGAGAGTGCATGAACTATAGGCGTGAATGTGTTCAAGTCTCTTCATCCGGAACACTTCTGGGGTAATTTCGTCCTTACGAATATCTGATAATGTCGTATCCACCGACAGCTGGATCAGTCCCCAAGGGGATACGGGCAGTGATTCAGTCCTAATGCTACGCATTTGAATACCGTACCCCTCTTCCAACTTCCGCAACTTCGCGCAAAAAGGAGGTAATGTACTGCCACGTCCGCCACAGAACATCGCACGCGTGCGGTGGGTAAACAAGGCCTGCTATGCTAGATTTAGAGGAAATTTCCTCACCCTGCAAGCATACCGTAGTCCGAGTTTGTCTCGTCTAAGGGCGAGCGGAGCTTCATCAGCATATGCGAGAAGGCTTGCAGTCGGAGAAGTGCGGAATGCCCCTGTGGTAAAACGCAAAACGGCATGGTGGGCCGTGTCGAGCGTACACTTGTTAGAATCACTGGCACAGCTGTAGATAAAACAGCCATAGTCGAGTTTTGAACGGATGAGCGATCGACATAGAAGTAAAAGCGTAGACCTATCTGCTCCGTAGGCAGTTCAGGCAACACATTGCATAATGTTCAGGGACTTCGAACACTTCTGCCGCAGCGTTTTTAGGTGGTCCTTGTATGTTAGACGACGATCGAATGTGATGCCCAGAAACTTAGCTGCAGGCTGGAAGGGGATCTGCTCTCCATAGAGCTGAATGTTCGGGTCCTGGCAGCTACGGCGGCGACAAAAATGCACTGCAAATGTCTTGTGGGTAGAAAATCGGAAACCGTTCATGTTACTCCATCTCTCAAGGTGGGAAGTAGCGAGCTGCAGCTGTCTCTCCATCGAGGATGAACGTGATGCTGAACACCAAATTGCAACGTCATCAACGAAAAGAGACTTCGCGACACCACATGGCAAACCATTTCCAATGTCATTAATCATTACGGCAAATAATGCCACACTAAGGACGCTTCCCTGAGGAACACCGTTGACCTGCGTCAACCGATCAGACATTGTGCGTCCTACACGGACACGAAATGTTCGGTCAGTAAGAAAATTCTGCAGGAAATGTCCCATAAAATCACGCACACCACACCTCCAAAGCTTTAAAAGAATGCCTCGCTTCCATGTCGTATCGTAGGCACCCTCAATGTAAAAAAGGCTGCTCATAGATGTCTCTTTTCTTTAAAGCTGGTACGAATTGCGGTGTCCAATGTTAGTATATGGTCAAGTGTGGGTCGGTTCTTCCTGAAACCGGACTGCTCGTGGCTAAAAAAGTTTTGTTGTTCCAGAAACCACGTGAGGCGAACACTGACTATCTTCTCCATGAATTTGAACAGGCACGAAGTCAGGGAAATCGGTCGGTAATGAAGAGGGTCAGAACCAGTCTTGTTGTGCTTTAATATGGGGATGATGGTCGCATCCCGCCAAGATGGCGGGAATCTCCCGCTCATCCAAAGAGTGTTAAAACATGGCAGAAGTAGTTCGAGTGCATTTCTGTGGAGGTGCTGGAGCATGTTATTATGGATGTTATCCGGTCCTTCGGATACGGAGTGCAGTGCAGCGATTTGTGATGTTAATCCGAACATTGTGAAGCGCTCATTATAATCTAGTTTCTCGGCGGTGGCAAAGTCAACCATCGATGTTTGGCGTCGAGCCCTATATTCTCGAAAACCTGCATTTCGGTCGCACCTCAGGCTTCTGTCCGCCAAGGTTCGAGCGATAATGTTCGCCACGTCTCGAGGTTCTGTTATTATTCCGCCAGCGACGTGCAGGACTGGTAGTGGTGTGGATCGCGAATGTCCGGATATTCGTTGTATTTGTGACCAAATCTGCGTGGTAGGGGTGAATCGGTTCAACTTGTCTACATACTGTCTCCACGACGTCATTTTGGTTTCTCCGATTGTTCGCCGGACGGCTGCCCTGGCCTGCCAGAAGGCGATCAGGTTTCCCAAGGTGCTGTTTTGGTCAAACTTTCGGAAGGCACGTCGACGGGCGCGAATGCCATCCCGGCATAGCTCCGTCCACCACGTCACAGGCGCACGTCGAGGTTTGCCAGAGGTACGCGGAATGCAGTCTGCAGAACAATCCAAGACTATGGAGGTAAAGTTCTCTATAGATGTTGCAGCACCGTTCCCGTTTGTATTACAAATGTCATTAAGCTTAGTTACAAAGTCCGGCAAGTCAGCCTTTCTAAAGTTCCAGCGTGGTGGCCTTGACCCTAAGGTGGCTCCGTCAACACAATGAAGCCAGACTGGGAAATGGTCGCTGCCTCTAGGGTCAGATTCAACCGACCAATCGAAATATTGCACCAGCTCCGGGCTGGCCACGCTAATGTCCAGCGCGGAAGTGCTTCCGGATGGGAGCACCATGTAAGTGTGTGCACCCGTATTTAAAACGCAAAGAGATTCTTGCATAAAGGACGCATCGAGTTGTCCGCGTAAATTAATATCGGCGCATCCCCAGATTGTGTGGTGGGCATTAAAGTCTCCTAAAGGTAAGACGGGAGGAGGGAGCTCGGCTAAGAGTCATCCGAGTTCTACTAATGGTAGAGGTCCGCCAGGTGGGAAGTATATCGAGCATACTGTTGTGTTTCTGTGTCCGATGGACATTTGCACTGTCACCGCCTGCAGGTTGGTACGCACTATATAAGCGGAAAGGCAGGAGCACTGTGGTGGATGGCCAACAGGACGCCTCCATGTGCAATGGATTCTGTCTTGTTATCATTACGAAAGACCTGGTAGTCTTTTAAATAAAACGGGGTTCCAGCTAAAAGCTTCGTCTCCTGTAAACAGACAGCTACCGGAGACTGCTCATTCACCATAACCTGAAGATCCTCCAGGCCGGTCCTCATCCCCCTGCAGTTCCATTGTAAAATTAATGACGACATAGTTGACTCGGCTTGACTAGATTTGACTAAAAAAGTTTGACCCGTAACACCACTACTCCAAAGATGTGGAGATGACATGGTGTCGGACGATCTGGGGCGAGATCTATATTGTCCCCCACCGGGTGGAGATAGTGTCCATGGGGGTGCTCGCTTGCGTCCAGTGGACGTCGCATGGGGTGGTGTGGGAGGCGGACCCATGGTCTCTTCCGTCTCCGGGGTACCCACAGGACTGACCCAAGGGGCCGGGTACGGTGGGGGAGTTGTCTCGGGAGGCCGTCGCTCAGCCCGTGAGCTTGGCGACGACTCCCTGGATCCGACACGCGCTGCCCGTCCAGACGCGCTCATATCGGGTGCCCCTGGACGGACCTGTCGGGGGACGTGGTCTGATCGCCAGGGGCGCAACCACCGGGATCCGTCGTAAGGCTGCGCCACCCTCTCCATAACTGGATGCAGGGTTTGGCATAGTCCTGTGTGGAACCAGGGTGGGCTGGCTTGGGGCGACCACGGCGGAAGTGGAGGGGATGAACCCCAGGCCGTTGGTGGAGGGCTTGGCGAGCCTCTTGGTCGGTTGGACACACTGCCATTCCTCGTGAGCCTGCTCTGAAGCAGTCGACGTAGAGGCAGGATGAGGCGAGATCGTCCGCGGCGACGCAGTGTGTTCTGGCGCTTTGGGTGTCTCAGTCACTTGTGTTTGAGCTATTGCTGGGGAGGCGACGGGTATGCCGAAAGAGCGGAGGAGTGCACACAGGTGTGTAATCAGTTCCTTGGTTTTGTCTGCGTGCACCTGGTGTGCAATGGGTGCAGAGTTTCTGACTTTCGATGCGTATGATATTTTGGGGTGAGACTGTTCGTACATTTCTCTAGCCTCGCGGAAAGTTACCTTGTGGGTATGCTTGATTGCAATTATTTATTTTTCCTTGACATAGGTCAGACATGTTCGGTCAAACGAGGTGTGGTGTGGGGGAGGGGGCGGGGTCTGTCCGCGACCACAGTTCACGCAGTGTAGCGTATCGGATGTGCACTGCTAGGCACTGTCGTCAGAAGAAGCACACTTCCCACAAGCTGGACGATTCCTGCAGAAATGGTTGGCGTGTCCATACCTCTGACACTTGAAGGATCGCATGGAGTTAGGCAGAAACACACGAAACTTTACACGTACACATCCCACTCATATCTCCGACGGTAAGTCCATTGTGTTAAAAGTAAAAATGACATTGTTTGTTGTAATCGTCTCTGTACCCCTCCTGATCTTCACTTTCCTCGCTCCAGTTACCCCGACATTGGATAAACCATCGACGATCTCGTCCTCTGGTATGTCCTTAAGATCGTAGCAGTTGATTATTCCACGCAATGAGTTTTTTGTTTGGCGGGGTTTTACTTTAATTTGGATCACTTCGTCGATCCTCCTATTTACTTTCCGTACACCGTATACAAATTCGGATGCCTCTAGCGCTTTCTCCGCCTCTGCCGCCCGGGCGAACTCTACCTCTAGAGCACCATCTTTCAGTCTCTCACATCGAGCAATCTTTCCAAATCTGTCGCATCCGTCTTGCCGCTGACATGGAGACAGTGAGCCAAGACATTTCGCCAATCCAAGAAAGACAAGGACACGTGTATGGGGTGTTGGTTCTCTGCCGCTCTTCGGGTTGGTGCCATCCACACCAGCGATTGGTGGGGAGTTAGTCTGGTCCCTACGAGAGGGACCAGGAGTGCTTTTTAGTGTAGTGGATGCCATGCAAGTGTTCTGGCTTCGGCTCCTCGAGCGCCCCGCCCCATAGGGGGCCCAACAGGGGGGCCGCCTGGGTCCCGCGGACGTGAGGTCGCCAGGCGCCCGAGGAGCTATACGGAGCAGGCAGCGCCTCGTTATCTCGTCCGGCCGGGAGAGAGAGACTCACCACCCCGCCCGGAATCCAGCGCCGCCCACCCCTTGACACCGGCCGGCCGGCCCGCGGGCACTGGGAAGATTCCCAGGCCCCCGGCCCGAGGCGACCAGCCACTTGGCCCGCGTGAGGCCCCGCGGGCCCACCCGCCCCTCCGGAATATCAGGACCAAAGAGGTGTGTTGGTCCCCCGTCACAACTGGCACCGTGCGACGGGGGACCTCAACCTCCAGGACTCCGTCAACCCCGGGGGACGGGCCGAGGGGCGTGGCTACCCCGATAAAACTGAGCTGTTGGGCAGGACCGGGGAAGTTGCCCTGCCTGCTCATAGCTGGGATAGTTGGTGTTGCAGGGCCAGGTGAAGGACATGAATGTCGGGATGAGATGGGCATTGGAATGGGAGCGTTTGGATGGAAGGACGAGTGAGGCACTCTTAGTCTGACCTCTCCCCGGCTGCCTGGTGGTCTGGCCGCAGTATCCTTGAGGCACGCAATCCCCACCACCACGTAAAGGTGATGCCTCGTCGGGGGGATTCGCCAAGTGACTACAGCACGTGCGGGCTGCAAACAGACGGCAGCAAGGGTTGGCCTGTTTGCTAGAGAGCGTGTGGTTGCTCAATCGGTGGTGAATTACGACTCCCGATCGAGAAGAATGTGCAGTACTACGTTGGACAGTCAAGCAATTGCATGAGGCGGCATTGTGCGATACAGTTGGCATTGTGTGAGAGGCGGCGGTGAGCGCGCGGTCTGGGCGCGTCAGTCTTTCATCATAGTGTGAAAACGTATGGCTCTGCCGCTAGTGTTTTATTCTGATACCTAACTGAGAATACAGAAGTCGATTAACAATTGAATGTACAGCCCATCCACCCATGCTCGGACAAAAATTACTCAGTGAAAACGGCCAGGGGTGACGTCATTGATGACGTCGTAACTCCGTGACCCAACGTGACCCAGGCTCGATTTTGTCTTCAAAAGGTCCGCAATGACTCACCCGTCAGCTTTTCCAAGCTTCGGCGCTCTACGCGCGTCGTTTTTATGTGGTCCCAGAAAACCTGCAGGGGGTGGGAGGGGGGAGGTGTGGCAGTCCCCCCTCGTCCGACGAGTGTTAAGTTTGCGTCCCACAGGAGCGCGTGTTCGAAGATTAGCATTAACCCCACCCCCGTGGGGAAATTTATGGATCCGCGCCTGGGTGCTCCGAGCCGCTCCAGTGTTCATCGCAGAGCTCCACCGCGACATGGTATCCCATTTCCAGGTAGATATTTCAGGTGTTTGCTGTTAAAAATAGTGATTTATCGGTTTTGAATCATTTCGCAGACTGGCTTTGTAGCGGAAATTGTGGCGAAAAATTGCCATTTTTTCCTCCAAAATTGGCGATGGCTGGCGAAAAACATCGCGCGAATTGGCGAATCTCAGACATTTTTATCTGTTCGTAAGTGCTAAAAGTTGCAGCATATATTCTAAAATACCAAAGACAGGATATTAGCTGAGGGGAGGGCGCAGGAAGGCGTTGTTTCTAGTCAAATGACCGTGTCCCCGGTCCTTTCCTCATCTAGCACCACTGGGGGTGGGGTTGGAGACTTGTTGGCTAGGATGAGATTCTCAGTCACCTATGGTCGCAAGTCCCCACACAATTATTTAGCAAAGGACCTGTGTTGAAGGTTCGGTAAACATCCTCCGTGTTCAGATCACGATTAATGCGTTCAGTTCGTTTCATATGACACATAATTGCAATTGTACTATTTTTATCGACCTCAGAGCAATATGACTTCAGAAAATAAACATTTCAAACCCTGCAGGTACCCAAATAACATGCTATGAACTTGAATGACAATAACCTTTCAGTGATGGGAAATGTCTTAATTTTCATGGGCAACATCGGATTAACCAACAAAATACTTCAGCTTCGTGAATATTTCTGGAACGGTAGTTCCTTCACGAAAAAATAGCTCACGGACTTCCTGGTGGAGCCCTAATAACAAGACATAATTGGAAAAGGTATGTTTTTATATGTTTCCCCATGGAACGAACGTTTTTGACCCTTCCTAACGGTTTCTATTTTCGCATTTGATAGAAAAACTCCATGGTGACATGCTAAATATATTTGACCTTTAGAGGGGCTTGAGCCTCTCCAAAGAGGTGAGAGCATCGGGGAATCATTTAAAGGGAGGAGAGGAGAATACGCGCATGGTATTTAGCATAACACCCGTGAAGTGTTATGGTAGGGTCGATCTAGAAGTCCTCTACCATCCCATCCCCATTCAAAATCCGTGGCCATAAGATTCACCTATGATTCGGGTCTGACACAGGGACATACTGATGAGGACACGGCCAGTTCTCGAGCAATGCTCCTCACGCACGGTCAAATATATTGAGGCATGCAATTCTTAAGCTCCCGACATGAAACAAATCTTCATGCATTAACACCATACCATGTCACCAGGCGGCGGTGCCTTGCAAGGCAGTAGGACGGGTCTCAAGCAGCTAAGCATTCACCGAAAACATGACTACGAGCTAGAGCCAAACCAAAGCAGTTCTATTGTCGCGTGGGGGTATGCTGTAAGTTGATGACAGCATTGTCCAATGCATCATTTTATTTCCATATTTCCACTCATATTATTAATCCATCATCATAACCTCAAACACATTTACTACATCCACTTCTGGCTTTCTTCACCCATGATTAAAACGAACCTTTAAAGATTTATTTGAACATCCACACACTCCGTAGGACTTATATCAAAGCCGTAAGTATGCATTTTGCTTGAGGAGCTTTCGAACGCTTCCTCGCCGGGTTGCCGTGCCCGGCACAGGAACCCTACGGATCTCCACTAGAACCCGCTTGACCTTGCTCGTTCAGAGCCCCCATCGGCGCATCACGCTGGCTTGCACTAGTGGACACCATGCGCCTTAAGACCAAGAGCAGAAGTGATGGCCAGCTCCTCCTCTTCCCAAGTTACGAAGCTCCATCCGTGCTTTGACATGCAGGTTGCAGTGAAAATGAACACAAAGCAGTTTAAATCGACCGATATTTATGGGCTATGGTGATAATTCTCTGAAACTCCTTGTACCAATCGACGACCTAGCTTGTAGCGTAAACTGTCAGTGGTAGCTCGATGCTGTCCGTCTCCGATGGCCCGGGATTGTCCTACCTCCGTGCTCACGCGTCAAGCCACACACCCATACTGCACAGGACAGTTGTCTAGGCAGCTGCATGTCCGCCTCGAGGGACGTCACGAGTGGGCACCAAACGTCCGAACTATGTTCATATTGCACCCATTAACCCGTGCTGACATCACTACCAGATATTCTGTCAGAGCCTATCGAACATATTTAAAGCCCGACTCAGGCATTTCATACGTTGCGGCCGTTGTCCCTCGAGTTCACTGGACAACACACAATCCGAAATGTACAGGTACCATTGTTCCAGGCACAGAGGACAGGACCACAGTCAAAACGCTGACTGGTTTTCCACTAGTTTATTAGACATGAGTCGCTTAAGTGGAGGACAGCGCATTTACACATTAACACTTCAATAGTCGGCGAGGGCATGTAACGAGCGAATCTCTAGGCAATGACTTCCAAAATATATGAGGCCCGGCTCCGGCGGCACAGCCAGCTGGCGTCCGGAAATTCCGCTACAGCTACTCGGGGGTGGCGTCGACGCGACTCCGCGGCGACCAGACGCCGCTCCGCCGCGTCCACACACTCACACTGACTGGGCCGCGCCTCCGTTTAAAAGCTACTGGTTTCGGGTACCTTCGCGCAGTGATAGTGAGCCGCGAGCGACCACAGGAAATGCGTGTAAACTGTCCCAGAGTTGTGTAAACCATCCAAAGGCACCCAAGCGATAGCAGCACGGCGCAGACACGGCTCACCGCAATGCCTCGAGACATAAAGACGCGCGCACAAACAAAACAACAGGCTGCCCAGTGCGGTGCGTCGACCTGCTGTTTGAGCAACATTAAAAAAAAGTGTGTTGTACCATCTTTGGGAATACGGCTCTGTGTCTGGGTGGCCGGCCCCGGCGCGGCGCGTCAGGTTCGCCGCGGCCGGCCGGAATCACAGTAGGGCAGCTGCGCGCGAGGGCAGCGCACGGCGCGTCACTCGGGCTTATGCGGGTCGCGCTGTTTGCGGCGCGCGCCGGTGGCCGGGTCGGGCTCGACGGTGGCGCCGCTGGTGGTGTTGCGCGGAACCAGCAGGATGCTGCCGTCGGCAGACTGCTGCAGGCTGTACTCCAGCGGTGAGTACGGGTTACCGTCCGGGTCGCGTAACGACTGCAATCGAGTCGGCGGCACGTGAGCGACCAAATACAGGTAGTCGACACTCAGCCGTGCTTATACAGCATACATTGGCACCCTACACGCACAGCCAGGCCCCACTTAGTCGTGTTTTCACTCTTTTTATTGGCAAACATAAACACAGCCAGGCCACATTAGTTAGTTATTAGGGTTTTAGGGAGCTTCAACTGCAGTGGTTATACAGCGCCCATGCCAGGCCACATTGTGCACCGTTCATCTTACAATGGCACCCATAGATGCACAGCCAGGTCCCACTTAGTCGTGTTCAGACACCTTTTATTGGCACAAGCCCATACATGCACAGCCAGGCAGGGTTGAAATAATGGTTTTTCATCAGGTTTGAGATGTCGAAGGAGCACAGTCGGATGTCTAAGTTTGCCATGACATTAGTGTCATTTAAATAGTTTTAATGTCTTTCAGACTCAAATTTGAGCAAATGGTGTAGGTACTGTACCTTTATGATGTGTTTCGAGATTCATATATTAAGAAGAGCTATATTTGGGATAGGTAGAATACTAACTGTGCTACAAACTGGTATTGTAGACCATACCACAATAGACAATCCCTTTATCTGAACTTGCATTCCGAAATGTTCGTGAATCACCATTCCTTATGGAGAGCCTGCACATGCTACTTATAATTGAGATACTGTTAGAAAGGAGACACAAATACTTCATAAGCATGCATCAAGGAGCAGGCTGTTGATACTTTTTGGCAAAGGATGATCAATTGAGTGTTCAGAAAGTGGTATATCCCACCCTATTTCACGAATAATTTATCACTGCAGCCAGGCTCCACTCAGTAGTGTCCAGACACTTTTTATTGCCACACATACACAACACATGCACACAGTCAGGCCACGCTGAGTCGTGTTCACACAGCTTACATTGCACTCATGCACGCAAAGCCAGACCACAGTCAGCCGTGTTCGGACACTTTATATTGACACACGCGTACACGCACAACCAGGCCATACTGATCCGTGTTTATAGACAGCTTACATTGACATGCATGCACGCACAACTAGGATACACTCGGCCGTGTCCGGACAGTTCAGGTTGGCATCCGCACACAAGCGTTTAGTCACGCCACACTCAGTAGAGCTGCCTGAGCGACAGTCACGGCGCCACCGCTTCGACACACCACCATGCCATTGGCGTTAGATGTAACCTATTGGAGCACGACAGAAACGATTCTGGACAGACGGAGGCTTGTTAGTTAGTTATTTATTTGGGTTTTAGGGTGCATCAACTGCAGTGGTTATACAGCGCCCGGAGGCTGGTCTCCACTACTCTAGAAACACACCTAGTGCCCCAAAGGTTCAAAACTTGGGCGAGAAATAGCAACCAGTTGTGACACAATTTTCACTCCTGCCTCCAAAAATCACAATTCTGCACTTCCATCTTGTCCTGCTGCTGCACCCGAAATAGCCGTTGAATGGAAAATATCCTAATCGTCAGATAATAGCATAGATATGTTGTAATTGCCACTGAGGTTGAGGTACACTAAGACTCGTCTCGAACACCATAGCATGTTTTGAAAACTTGAATTCCACTTTCCTTTAGTTTAACCCGCGCCGTCTTTCCGGTCAAATCCTCACACCCCGCCTCGGGGGTGGGGGGCGGTTGAAGACCCCCCCTCTAAAATTCAAACTAAGCATCGTACGAAAACGAAAGAGGTGTCATCGGAAAGCGCTCGACGAGTAGGGTCCGGGTCCACCCCTCAAACAAATTTTCCCCAAAAGTGACGTCACCAGGGGGGCTAGATTTTCACGACTTTTCACGACTTACATTATATTTTTTACTCTGAGGAGTTCATTTTGGGGGATATATGAAAAAACAAAATTTATTTCGAATGAGAAAAGTAAAGCGAAATCGACCAGGGCTGTAATTTTTTGGGCCCCCCAAAATATATATTTTTTATTTTGTTGAAATTTAAAAAGTTTGAGTTTTCAAGTTTTCTTTAATTTTCGTTTTCCAATGGGTGGAGCAGACCGAAAAACGTTGTTGGAAGTCAACTTTCCCTAACAAAAAATGCTTACTTTAGCCAGAATCCTGTGTTTGAACTGGAAAATGGCAAATAGGCAAAATTTATATGTAGTCAAAAACCAAAAAGAAGAAAAATTCAACTCGTACGTTTTGTTGCATCCGTAAAGATAAGCAAACGCTGAAAGTTTCATTAAAATATCTGTATCCCTTAAAGCGTGACGACTGGTTGAACTTTTTTGGAGGTGACCTCACTTGACCTTGAATAACTCGTCGACCCTAGATGCCCTGACCTATAAATTTTGAATCGGCATGTCAATGGTGTGGGAAAAGGTATGCCAAATTTCGGCGCGCTACCGCGCGCCGTTCGTCCGCTATCCGCGAAAAACCTGGGGGAGCGGTTGAAGACCCCCCGAGACGGGACGGGTTAACTCTCCAAACTTTGAACGTCATGCTACCTTTCAAAGAATCATTTTCCACTCTGATAACAAGTTCAAAATGGACCTTGGGACAAGGCGTATCCATTGCCAATACGGCGTTCTATATAAAAAAATCCATCTCAGACATTACATTGATCCCAGCTCCCGATATACGCACACAAACTACTTCATGTACAGCTACGCTACCAGAATAGGTATAACTACTCTGGTCTGCGAAAACATTCTTGATGCACTTAATGCAGTAACAATTCGTTAGCTATTTTGGCTTCGGGCGCTTCGATCAGTTTAGATCATTCGCGGCAGTAGCAATTAGGCGGGGCGACGACTAACTGCTCTCTACTATCACTCCGCTGGCTGCACCCATGATCCCCCGTCACCTGACTGAGGTCGTGACGACTCATGGCACCGCGCACACCTGCTGTCGTCACGCTCACCTGGAAGACGTGTCGGTACAGTTGCGAATACTTCTCTTTAACACGCGTGCGCTCTTGCAACAGGAACTGGTGGTCGTTGAGCGTCTGCTGCTTTTGATCCTTGGCGCGTTGCACTTCCTCGGCCAGCGTCAGGATCTGGTCCAGCTTCCGCTTACGGCAGTTCTGGGCCGCCAACTGGGGAAAAAGCCGAGGACCGCGGTCGGGTTGGAGATCACGATCTGGTGCAAGTCTGGATGTCAGCCCCAGAACGGCAGACACACGATCTGGGCAACTCGTCAAGTGCATACGGTCGTCGATAGAACCTTGGGTTCTTTTACGACGCATTCAACCGCTAGGTCATATAGCGTCACCAACCTCTCACGCCGATTGGTTGCGGGTGGACTCAGTAATGCCGTCGGTTGTGAGATTCGAACCCACAATCTTGCGATCAAGAGTCCAATGCTCTACCAACCGAGCTACCGCGGCCCCAGGTCGTTAGTTAGTTATGTGGGCTTTCGGGCGCTTCGACTACTCTGGTCATATTGCGCCCAGCCCCAGGTCGTTGATAGCACCGTTTAGTATCGTGTGAGATTCTACAAAAGCCATTGCTTACAGAAAGCAACTTTCTTCACAGCTCAGGCATCGTCAAAAACAACACAATCCTCACATGCAATCAATCTCCCACCAACAAAAGGGAATACACTTCCCGAGGGAAGACAATACCCACAGAAAATGCTACTCTATCAAGAAGGCACGTACCCGAGATAGGCGACTATCTGGGCACATCTCAACCTGCTGTGGACCCGGAGCTTAATACCAGCGTGTGTGCACAGCACATCACGTGCGTGCATTTGGCAGCCTGCCACGGCAGTTATCTGGAGCGACATGGGCGAGCAACTGTACAGCGTATGATTGCGCCGAGCGGCCAGCTGTGGCACCCACCTTGTTTTTTCCTCGCCGCCGGATGTCGCGGATGAGGCTGAGCTGGGCCTCGGTCAGGTCGTGCTTAGAAAGCCGCTCGTTGAACTCGTCCATCGGCAGGTGGATGATGTCGTCCGTGCTCAGCGGGATGCTCATGGAGCGAGCGCGCTTCTCGTCGCGCGACAGGTGCTCGCGCGGCCGCTCGCCGTCTGCGGTGCCCGCCCGTCGTTAGCAACTCGAGCCACATCAGCACCCGGCCCTCACATCTGGTCTGGATTCGACCCAGCGGCTCCCACGACCATCGACGGTGTTATTGCTCACACACGTTATGACCGGATGCCGACCCGGTCCAACACCCAGACGAGTACCTGCTTCAAGATTACCACTGTCAATCAGCAGCTTAAGAACACATCGAAGTCCACCAAGAAGCGTACCGCGACACCTGCAGGTGGATCTCGCGCCCACTCACATCTTCCCGACGAACTGGCGAGGCGTACGCTCGCTGGGACCCGAGACGCCCGACTCACGTTTGTCCCTGGGACGTTGTACGCCGCTGGGCCCTTCCGTCTGCGGCAGGTGGTAGCTGTGGTTGTGCGACACGAGCCCCATCCGGTCGCTGGGATGCTGTGGACACACGTCGCATGGTCACGGCATTGGGCCACGACAGTGCGGCACAACGCCGGGCTACTGAACACACTGGGACCACAAATAGACCGGGCAAACCTCCACCGTTGGATCACGGCAATGCGACACGACACTGGGCTACTGAACATACTAGGGTCACAAATAGGCCGGGTAAACCTCCACCGTTGGATCACGGCAATGCGACACGACACCGGGCTACTGAACATACTAGGGTCACAAATAGGCCGGGCAAACCTCCATCATTGGACCACGGCAGTGCAGCACCACACCGAGCTACTAATTAGGGCTACAAATAGGCCGGGCAAACCTCCACCGTTGGACCACGGCACTGCGGCGCGACACTGAACACACAATCGCCACAATGCGTCAGGAAAAACTTCCCCACTCGTCGCTTCGCGAGAGCAGCTTGAACAGCACGCATCGATCAACGAGCATCGAACGGTGGGAACTAAACACATCGAACGGTGGGATCGACGAGTACACGTATTAAGAATCGCGACAGCCCGAATTAGTATTGATAACCCGTCCACCCACATCCGTGCCAACCTTGGGAGGTCGGGTTCTGTGGTAGAACATTAAACTTTGGTTTTGCAGGTTGCAGGCTGGTTCGCATCCTCGGCCTGGTTTGATACATCCCTTGAGTGTATTAATTATTTGAGCTTTAAAAATGTGTCAGCTGTTCGGACCACGAAACATGCAATGCGCTCTTTAAGAACTGCCAGTAGGCGCATTCTCATAGGAGACTAAGTCGCTCAGTCATCATCCTGTGCTTGGCGGCGTCTGGGCGAGAATACTACCAACAGTTACAAGGTTGTTACACCATACGCTACTGGCTATACAATGACTGCGATATAATTTGATGGCATACTGTGCATTCAGCTAAACTTGAAAATGACACAAAAACGAGGAGAACAGACCCGTGTATCTTGCCCTTCGAGGACGCAGGAACAATGACGCTGATTAGCCGCCAATGCATTCGCTGGTGCTAGCAAATTGTCGGCCGGTGTCATCGAACCATAGTGGGAACACTGGGAGACATACTCCTTCCCAATATCCTCAGTACCTCACTTTTCCGGCCACATTTGTCCCCAAAAGGATTGCTTTCACCACAACTCCAAATTGGGAGTAAGAGCACACACATATAATCAACCTACTGTGGCTCACCACGCAAGCTGACCAACCAGTGATGGCATTGCCAACCGCGTTAGCGAGACACGCTGCTAAAATAATGGCTTCTCGTTAGGTGTCTGATGTCGAAAAACGGTATGTAAGGATGATGAAATTCACCATAAGCATCAAGCTATCTAAGTACCCTTCAATTCCCTCTAACACAATATATAAACATGGGAATGACAACAATATACCCTACTTGGAATCTTTGTTGTGTCTGGGAGTAATAATACATACATAATCAGCGGCTACTGTTGTGTATCAGATCACGTCGTCGATCGTCACATCACCTGACAAGCATTACGTCAAATGGATGCATCACTACCCATAATGGCAAGCATGTGCATGCCAGTTATTAACCGGATACCGCTAGAAACATGGAACGCAGACTGCAGAGTACACATCTAGAAGCACTATGTCAAAAGGTGTTCGGGGAATGATGTCAATTCATGATGCAGTAAGTGATGTTTCTTCGATTGTCACGAAAAATGGTTTACTGAGGAGGCACAACCACAGGGTTGTATTTGTGCTTTGGAATCCTGGATGTGGAGAACAAAAGCGCGGGGAAACCAAATATGGGGAGTGCACTTTTCTTCAAACCTGAGACATAAGAATATCAGCTTCAAATTCCCACTGCATCTTGCACACTTGATCACAGAGCAGGCCATTGTCAAGCAGCCGTATTCAACTTCTGAATGAGGGCGATGATTGACACGACGATACCCTGGATATAAATATTGTAGTGTTTGCAAAAATCCAGCAGCAGGCTAATTTCCCCGCCCGCCCCGACCACTCGCCCCGCCAACACTCACCCCTCGCATGAAGTCCATGCTGCAGCTGTACTTGAGCTCGGGCGACTCGAGGCCGGCGGCCGCCTCTGCCGGGTTGGGCGTGGCCGGCGCGTAGGCGGGGTGAGCGGCGGCTCCGCCCTCGGCGCCGTACGGCGTGTACTTGAGCGGCGCCGCCGGCGACGGCGAGCCGGCCGGCAGCGCGCTGGTGCCGGCCGCCGCCGACACGTACTGACCTGTGGCGGCGCGGGCGGACGCGCTTCAGTCGGCTGGTCGGCACGGGCCCGGCACAACTCGCCGGCAACACGCGCTCAACAACAGACACACACACAGCATATGCCACATGGCGGACCAGGCTAACTATGGATCGTCACTGAGAACTTCTAATGATGTTAAGAATGTACTCGTAAGCCATGCGATAACAAAACAAATACACGAACACGAGCAATCGGGTGGGCGTTGAATGTCGACCCCGCAATCGAAACCGCAGTCAATGAAACCTGAGACCCGAATAATTAACTAAAGTACAAGAAAGTGCGTTTTTGAAAACAACTGCAAGTATAGCTAAATGGAAAAAAGGTCGATGAGTCCAGTGCCGAAGCTTAAATCGCAATGCTTATACAAACACACCAAACAAGTCATGAGCAAACCCAAGGTTCAATAACAAAGTAAGCTGGAACGGTCTGAGTTGGAAAACAAGAATCTGAGAACCGTGCAATACATTAAATAGAAAAAAGCACGCCGCAGAACGTTGGCCGACACTTGACCGCGCGGCAGCCACACGCACCATCTGGCGGCTGGAAGTAGCGTTTTCCGAACATCTGGTGCTTCTTCTGCGCCACGGGCAGGTTGGGCGTGCGCGAGTCCTGCGGCAGGTGGCCGGGCACAGTGGGCGAGGCGGCCGGCGCCCGGTAGCCGCCGTACTCGTACAGACGGTGCGCCTGCGACGCCCTGCCAGCCAGTCGCAGTCGCAAGGTCAGGTACTCACTCACTCACTCATTCACGCACACGCACACACACATACAGCGGCCGACACACATGATGATGACGGAGCCGCCTCCGTCAGGTACACAGGCACCCACGCACTCGGCGGCCCACCAAAGAGGCCACCGTCCGACATGCGTCGGCGTCGAAACAACACTCGAAACGTCAGTCCGGGGCAGTAGCATGTCATCACTTACCGTACCGTGCCGTGTGCACGTCACATCCTCAGTATGTCCTGGGCGGCCCACGCAACAGACTACCGTCCGACATGGGTCGGCGCCGAAACGGCACTGCGACAGCCACTGGCCCGGTCGAGAGCAGTGGCCTTTCTTTACCGTAAATGTGCCAGCGTGCGCGTCACACCCTCGCGCGTCCTCGGCGAATGATCAGTGTGCCTGCCTACAACGCCATGTACCGCCCATGTGCGGCAGACTATGCCATTTTCTGACATCCAAAGATGGCCGACTGTGAATATACCATTGATAACAACAACCATTCCACCTAAGGAAGATAATTCCGCGACGAAATCGGTCTTCCAGCTATGAAGAGCCACGCTTGATCACACTAATAATTAGGTGCGACTCCTAAACAGCATTACGAGCAACGATCTGACGAAACAGAGCAAGCCGATAAAACCTGGCGGTGCTTCACAATCTCACTGCCAAATTGTGTAGCGGAGGAAAACCCCTAGTCCGCAGGACGTCTGCAACCAATGTCGGGACCACCACTCACTTTGCATAGTCGGCCGACGAGTAGTGGTCCTCAGTGCTGCTGGCACCGACCCACTCCGGGTGACCTGTAACAGGACGCGCGTTCAATCAGTGTCTTCGGGGCTGCCGACGCCGATCCACTACCGGTGACCCACAACAAGACACACATGTTCGCCTAGTGCCCTCGGGGGCTTGCTGGAGCCGACTTGGAACAAGGCACATTCGAGTGTCCTGGGCACAGACACGGTCGGTGTGTAACGAGCCGACGACTGAGAAAACCTGGGGCCAAAGCGATCGCAATGCTAGTCAGATAGTGACACCCCTCACGCATACAGTTTGCACCACATGGCACCGTACCGGTTCCGCTGCTCAGCACCACCGAGGACGCACCAGCCAAGGACACCAGTGGGTGTCGTCAGTGCAGCACGGCCGCACCAGCACCAGGCGCCGGACCATCGATAGCCGGCGGCGCGCCAACCGGCCGCACCAGCAGGCCGCCCCCATTCCGGCGGCTGGTGCTCACAGTGTCGAGTCACATTGCTGACGTGGGCAAGTCGCCACCACACCGCCGACAGGGAAGTCTCACCGCCACACGGTCACCAACCGCGCCGACACAACACCTGTGGTGACCCGCCGCAGCTACACCTCAGACCGGCCCCGGCACAACGTCTCTGGTGACTCGCCGCAGCTACACCTCACCCGCCGCAGCTACACCCCAGACCGGCCCCGACACAACGGCTCTGGTGACCCGCCGCAGCTACACCTCAGACCGGCCCCGGCACAACGTCTCTGGTGACTCGCCGCAGCTACACCTCACCCGCCGCAGCTACACCTCAGACCGGCCCCGACATAACGCCTCTGGTGACCCGCCGCAGCTACACCTCAGACCGGCCCCGACACAACGGCTCTGGTGACTCGCCGCAGCTACACCTCAGACCGGCCCCGACATAACGGCTCTGGTGACCCGCCGCAGCTACACCTCAGACCGGCCCCGACACAACGGCTCTGGTGACTCGCCGCAGCTACACCTCAGACCGGCCCCGACATAACGGCTCTGGTGACCCGCCGCAGCTACACCTCAGACCGGCCCCGACACAACGGCTCTAGTGACTCGCCGCAGCTACACCTCAGACCGGCCCCGACACAACGGCTCTGGTGACCCGCCACAGCTACACCTCAGACCGGCCCCGACACAACGGCTCTAGTGACTCGCCGCAGCTACACCTCACCCGCCGCAGCTACACCCCAGACCGGCCCCGGCATACCACCGCAGCACGTGGGTAAACTGACCAGAAATCCTGTATCCTCTGAATCTGCCAGTCATCGACTGTACACACGAACCGTGACCCAAAGCTGTGAGATATCCAGCGTGGTCATATCATAGCCGTCAACGGTGCAGGCTCCTATCAGATCAGTGATCTACACTGTATAAGTAGGGATGCACAGGACATCGGCCAAATTAGTATTTTTTGCACTTACTGAACCCGGACGGATCGTGCACCCGATTCGGTGTGATTGCCGGATACTGGATCCAGCCCCGTCCAGCTGTCTTCAACGTGCTTTGATGACTCACAAATAACTTTTCCTGTGATATTTTGGTGATTTGTTATAGATATAGCATTGCTGTGGACAACCGTGAACTCATATAGGTCTGGCTAATCAAATATCGCGATTGTGCCGGTGTACGGTGACGATCAGACGATCAGCGGGCGGAGATGGCCCGCTAAGCCAAAACAACCACCGTCTGGATGACTGTGTCTCCACCCACATCCCTGCACCAACCGGACTGTCGGCCTTCAGTCAAGTTCCATCTTCATCGGCATATCATTACATTCCACATGTGAGGAGAAGCGCTACATAACCAGTAGCAGTAGCCCTTAAGCCCAAATAATCAATCAATCTATCAACCACATGTGAGGGGTAGCACAGGGTTTCCGGATATCACGCTGTAGGAGCAGTAGCGTTCCACATATGAGGGGTGGCATGCGGTTTCTGGATATTATGATGTCGGAGAAGTGACATTTCACCTTAGAGAGGTAGTATACGGGTTCCTTTTCAAAGATGTTCACGTACTCAGATAATAGCCCACTCCACAGACAATAGCGTCGACCTCAGCAGCTTACGAGCTAGCGGAAGGTGTGTGTGTGTGGGGGGGGGGGCGCAACAGGCAACTGGGTCAGCATCTTTGGAAGCCGAGAGTACCGATAAGATTCTAATACATCTGACCCCACCTGAACACTCGCCTACATGGCTCTCCTTGGCTGACGGAGGCTTATCACGACCTCTCAGCTAGCCGAAGTATACTTCAAAAAGTCGTAACGTTGGCTGGCTGAAGGTATTTTTCTGGGCTTTCTCGCGGGCTGCTGTGGCAGCTGGTGACCAAGGTTACGAGCTCACCCATTAATGCCCTTGCATTCTGAGTCCGTGTCTCAGTGAACAGTGGTCCTTCGGCGCAGATAAACAGCGGTGGCCGTTACGCAATGCTTCGTCATCAAGATGTTGAGCCTGTTACTAACTATCTTCTTGGCTTAAGAACCACACCCTGGGAGCCATTAGAAGCTCTTCACGAATGGCTTGGCGCCCACAGTCTTTACGGGCCACCCGGGACAAAACCGCTCCAGAGTGATATTTTCGGAACGGGACTGGACACGCTCATTAATTTCCCAATTATTTTCCTTAGCATGATCAAAGAAGGAAGTCGGGGAACTCCGAAGCCGCTCGCCACGTTGCCACTTGTTCACGTTGAATGACTAAAGTCCTCTACGCTACGAAAGGCGCATCGTCAGGGTGACAATCGGCTCGACCATCAAGTATGTACTGTTCCATTTGGTTGGTACTTCTGACTGGTAGCAGTGAGTCGATGCCTCTCTGCAAGGCCTTCAGTGTTCCACTGGCGTACGATGAGTGACTAAAATGTCTGGCAAGGCGCATGCAATTGGCCAATGACGCGCTGAGAACTGATGGCGACATTAATCACGAGCTGCAGCAGAAGTGCTGTGCAGCAGACAGACTGCACGCCTGCCATCTGCCACCCCGGGGCTGATATCCGTAGCTCCACACCTGATCACAACATGACGGCAACTCTGATCAATCTCCCAGTCAGAACACATTTTCTCTCACAGTTGAGCGCTGCTCATGCCGCAATGAGACGATGGGAAGTACATTGCTGCCAGACCCAGCACTGTGCGTCTTCGGAAGTCCCGCGGTAGGGAAGTTTCAGAAAAGTACCGCCTCCTGGGTAGCAAATGCGACTGCGGTTGTGCCAAAATACCGATGAGCCTGTCGTCCTTGGCAATAGAGAACGGCTGATTGTCCAGTGCTGTGCAACTAGCATATCCAACGAGTTAGCAGCAAACCATCAAATGATTATTGCTATCATAATATTTGAATGTATGAACCACCGTTCCTGCTTTTACTATGGCCTTGCTAGAGGCCCTTATATCATCCTTGGCCTTCACGTGCCCGTCACAGCACCGATACAAGCCGTCAGTCTAGACGACCTTCAGCAAGATAGTGACGCGGCTCACAGCAGGCAACATTGTCACCGCAGTGACCGGAGTCATGCATTGTGACACTACCGTACTGGGGCGGGGTGGCCGTGACAGGCACTTCCGCCCAGCTCCAGAGATTAACCCCAATATCACACGGCCTGGCAGCCGGATATGGTCGAATTAATAGCCATCGCCTACAAATCACAGCCGAAATACCCAACATGACTAGTTCGGACGAACTCACGAGCTCAGTGGCGGGCACTGTGCGGACCGAGTACAACACATTGTGCGGGATGCTAAGGCTTTGACATGACCCGCAAGGCCCGTCAAACGGCCAGTGCACGTAACGTCTCATACTGACCTGACCTGGGCAAACATACGGCATTACGTACTGGACGGACACTAAGCAAGACATTCCGACGGACGGATGCACATGCCCGGAGCCTGGACACACACACAGCATCACAGACTAGACTGACACTCAGCACCATCGATTGGACTGCATGGAAGACTTGGCGAGCGCACAGCACGAGTCAGTGGACTGACATTCATCACCACGAAAAAGACTGGGCGGAGACAAGACTGGGCGGAGACAGCATCAGACGACGGACGATGGCAGTGACCGTCGACCCGGCCGACACGGCGCCGGGGCGGCGGCGCGCCACCTACCGAGCGGCGGCGGACAGAAGCTGGACACCGCCGCCGCCATGTACTGGTGGCAGTAGGGACAGGCGGGCGGCGCGTACCGGCACGTCGGCACCGCCACCGCCACCGCCTGCAGCATGGCCGGACGACCGTCTAGTGATACTTGCACTGAGACGGCGCGGCCGGCACATGCGCACTGTCACTGTCTCGCTGGCGAGCGTGGCGCGGCGGCGGCGCGACTGCCGCCGATACGGGCCGCTATCGCGGCGCGCGCGCCGCTGGCGACGCCCCGGGAGGCGACAGCTGGCGCGATACATGGCTATCGACACGGTCCGTCACGCCCAGCCGTACAGCAGGGCCGCCGCTGTAACTGAGGTGGTCCGCGCACCGCGCCCGCGACCGTCCGGCGTCCTCTCTGACCGAGTCGGTATCTGTGTCGAGAATTCCTGGCACGGACGCCAAGTACGACAGACGTTATCAAGCGTCAGGCTCTCGTCCGCGGATGAAGTGCCGGGCCGTCGCACGCCTCAGTGTTTGCGTTTTCAACGATGCAATTGCGGCCCCACCAGACACCGTACGCAGCCTCCTGGCGACGTCACATTTTCATTTCGTGAGGCACGGTGGCGTCAGGGTATTCTGGCAATGTTTAGTCGCCTGCGGACACGGATGCAACAGAGATCGGATTCCGGTGCGCAGGATGTCGGTAGGGTCAGGTGTTGGCAGAGTCCACTACAAATACTCTCCATAGTCTGGCACGGGCTCATATCCAACCGAGGCCTCTGAAAATAACGCCATATCCGGGCTCGACTTGTATTTCGGAATACTGGAATTCGAGACGACCATTTCCAAATTAGCACATTCGAAGACAAATGTGTCTCTAAATGTTATCACATACCAAACTTTTTTTGCATTTCAGGTCATTTCGCCTTGCTTTAAAAAAAAAATCAAATGTACAAGTACTAACAATAGGAAATGCAAGTGGCTAAAACAAAAGTAACTGGTGATTTACTATTGCTGAATACTGAGCTAAGTGTCGACACGAACAGCTGGGAAGGGGATAGGACATTACGCATCGAGAGTTTGTGTTGGATCGTGAAGTCCGGAAATTCAGCCCCATAGCCAGATGTGGACCTAAACTGTGGGCACCACTGCGCACTGGCCGCCTCCAGCCGCTGTGACCCACCGATGACGGTGTCGGGGGGGGGGTGATTAGTTGGTCGCGGCCTGCGTATGAAGGGTTTGTTATATGCTACATTGTGACCAGCTCAGGCAATGATGATGATGAAATGATGTTTAGGGGCACGTCTACAGTAAGTTGATTTTGTGCCCATAACAATAGTTATAGGGAATCTAAAACGAGATGTCTTTCAAATTAGATATTGGTTTAAGTAGAGTACTGGTTCTCGAGGATAATACATTACATCAAAGTTTACTTGTCGAAGAAAGGTGAAGATGCTACTGGACGTCACGATCTCCGAGTCGTCACCCGGCAGCATACACAAGGAGTCGGTGCTAGCCCTTCCAAAATACTGGCAGCATAGAGGTTCCAGTGGTAAACATGCTCAGAAAATGACCAAAGGCAGATAGATTCATCCTAGCAAACCTCTGGCACACTAATTATAGATGCGTATACGACAAAATCCTTTGATTCACATGTGAATCCGGCTTTGGTCTGGCATCTTCAACCTTCTTGGGACAAGTTCATCGGAGACTAACTTCAGATTTAGTCCTCGTCGCATGGCCAGCTATAGCACAGTTGGAAAATGGGCTGTACCGGAACTTCACACCCAGAACGCAACCCTCTCCGGATAATAATCGTCTAATTTTTCTTCACTCGAAGTTCAATGATGCTGTTTGACCACGCACTGCTGTGTGATAAAGCGCTAAGGTTACACTGGAGAAATGCTAACTGATATTCAGTCACAGGTTTGAAGAAGAACGTCCTCTCCGTATTCGACTACCCTCAATTCAGGGATACAAAGTACAAATCTAATGATAGATTAAAGCCAACACCGGAAGAGATACAGCCGCTTGACTACGGGAGTGTCAGGCCGTGTCTTCCACTGAAACCACGCCCGCCCCGGACACGCGACCACCAAACACCTGCACCACACGTGCAGAACCCGCCGCCACTCACCGTCCGAGATCGGCATCTCCATCAGCTGCAGCTCGTCCACGCCGAGGATCTGCGAGAGGAAGCCGCCGTCCTGGCCGGCAGGTGGCGCCGCCTCGTGGCCGCTGGCGGCGGACGGCGCTGGTGGCGGCGCCGGCGCCGACGCCACCGGGTTGGGATAGTACATCATGTCGCCGGCGGCGGCGCTAGTGGCGTGCCCGTGCAGTCCGTCCGTGGTGAGGTTCATCGAGGAGACCACAGCTGAGCCGATGTGCGAGACGCTTCCTGCGCAGACGACACGAGTACGAATCAGACGCCGTCACACCTGGAATGCACTTCGGCCACTCTCGGTCACCCTTGAGTCACTCTCGGCCCAGCCGAGCCGCAAGCAATGGCATCACAAGCAACCAGGAGGGAGGTTCTCTGAACCCCTCCGAGGACGTAGTGCTTCACACAGAACAGCAAGATAACTTCTGTCAACATGTCCTTAGCTTCACTTATTGTCCCGAAATGAAAAATAACAAAATTATATCACGCTGTACGTATGATAAAAAGCAAGTACATACTTGCGAATCCGACTGCGTACACCGGTAATACTACCTAACTAATTCGAGACTATAAATAACCAATTCGGAAATATCCCTTCACGTCTGGCTATGAGTACCTTCATTAACTATAATATATAATACAACACAAGCTGCATTTCCATCGCTCGACATGCCAGCATTATCGGCCACGCCAATCGAATTACTCCTTGGCTAAACAGTAGCGCCACTGTCTTCGAGAACAGGCAAGCACTAGAACCATAGTCAGTAACCTTGGCACAGGACGTGCATGGAATCCTTGTTCCTTGGACAACCAGCTCAATGGCCGGTACGTGCACACAGCTGGGCAATGAAACTGACATGCCTGCAAGGAATTTCGTACTACAATAGCTCGATATATTGAGAACTGTGCGTGGTATTGCTTCCTGGTGTAGTCATTCTCCAATAATTTTTATTTGTTTTCGTACATTGCTTCGAAGCGTCTCCTAAACTGAACCTGTCCGGACACTTGGCTACCGCTCCTCTCCGTTCCCCTCCGAACCGGCGGGACATGTTTGCGAGGCCCACGGCCAGACGCTGAGTGGATAATTAATTCGAGTGCATGGCTCGCCAAGGTCCAGTCCACATTCAGCGTCTCAGGTGCTCATGCCATTCTCCTTCAAGGTTGCAGTCATCAACGAGTGAAAGAAAAGCGTGTTGGGTTTCTTTCTCGGCACGACCACAGTTTTCACCCTGCATACGTTGCGTTGCCAGCACTGAAAAGCAAATCAAATTGTACTCATATATTCTCACAGCTTCCGAATTAAATGCGATGCATAAACGTTATGGGCACGAGTGGAGGAGATAGTTAAAAAAGCTAAAAAAGAAAGAACGTTAGAGCTTAGCTCACAAGGCCGAAGTTTGAACATCACTATTTCGCTCCCCAGCCCATACACGACTAAACTGGGCAAAAGCTAGGGAACACTAGCTTGTAAACCACTCAGGTGCACCGTCAAGAAACCAAGAAAAAGAAAAGTGGACAGCAATGAACCAGAACAAGCTTCAAGTGAAGCATTCCCGAAATTGAATCATCACAGAGCAGCCCACTTTACCATACCGAATTAGACGCTCTGTAGCGAGACTCGACTCGTGCGGTCAGCCATAGACCAAATAGTTGACCTGACACTGCCCACCCTAGTAACAAGACACTGTCCACTCTGGTGACCGGACACCATCTACCGACAACCAGCCACTGTTCACCCAGGCGACCGGACATTGCCCACCCTGATGGCCGGACACTGCCCACCATGGTATCACACTGTCCATCCTGGTAACCAGACACTGCCCACCCTGGCGACCGGACACTGCCCACCCTGATAACCAGACACCGCCCACCTCAATCAGCCCACACTGTCCGCCCACTGTGAGCCTGCACTGACCCATGCTGACGTTGGCGTAGCTGCCGTTGGCGGCCAGGTCTCCGACGGGCGGCGCCAGCGTGGCGTTCTGCAGCAGCACAGAGCGCGCCATGTCCGGGTGCGCCGGGTGGCCGGCCGCACCGTACGCCGGGTACGGGTAGCCGTGGTGCGCCTGCGCCTGCGCCTGCGCCTGCGCCAGCATGTGCTGGTGCGCGTGCGACATGCCGGCGTCCTGCGGCGGCAGCGACAACAGACTGGCCAGGTCCTGCCAGCGCTGCTCCATGCTCATCGTCCGAATGAACGGCAGTCGACCCTGATGGGGAGAGGCGACCTACTGGTTATACTGGTTGGTTATTTGGGATTAGGGGCGCATCGACTGCTCCGGTCATACAGCGCCCATTACTGGTAATACTGCGGCTCGGGCAGTCACAGATATGTAGCACATAACTCAGGCACTCAGACATGACCTACTGGTAATTATGGGGCTCCGGCAGAGCAATGTGGTTCACAACTCTGATGGAAATAGGCGACGTACTGGCCACACTGCGCCTCAGTGCCCAAGTACATGTGGCTGATAACTCCGACGGGAAGGCCATACTCTATTTCGGCGGGTATAAGAATGCGACAGCCAACTCTGGTGGATAGAGGCGACGTACTGGTTACATCGCAGCTGTGCCAGACGTGATGCTGATAGGCACACCCTGTGTCAGACATGATGCTGGCAGGTACAGCCTGTGTCAGACATGATCCTGGCAGGTACAGCCTGTGTCAGACATGATGCTGGCAGGTGCAGTCTGTGTCAGACATGATGCTGGCAGGTACAGCCTGTGTCAGACATGATGCTGGCAGGTACAGCCTGTGTGAGACATGACGCTGGCAGGTACAGCCTGTATCAGACATGATGTTGGCAGGTACGGCCTGTGTCAGACATGATGCTGGCAGGTACAGCCTGGGTGAGACATGATCCTGGCAGGTGCAGCCTGTGTCAGACGTGATGCTGGCATGTGCAGTCTGTGTCAGACACTGACACTACGTCAGATGACCCTGATAAAAGAGAGGCGAGGTCTCCATCACACCGGGACTGAGGTGTAGGCACTGTGACTGCGACAGACCTTGACGTACTGGAAACGACCCTGGCGGAGAGCGCCGATATTTCGGCTATAATGGAAGATGATATACGACTCTGTTGGAAGGTAATGCAGTTCCAGCCACACACTCTAGCAGACAATACTAGTGAAGCGCACCAGAGCCACGATCACAAATACGACCTGAAAACCAGACAAACATCAATACAACTGATAACGTAGCCGAAAGCCAGAATTCAGTGTAGCAGACAGCCATTATGCTTGACTGCAAGAGTGTTAAATTCCAGCCTGCATCAGCCAGTAGTAGTTCAGACATAACAGTGCAAGATGGAAGCGGGTCTACATTACAAGGCCAGGTGATTGGAGGGGAATAACGCAACCAGACAGATTGGAGACGATCTGCCATACTATGCTGGGGTGGAGTGGGATGAGAAGCTAGTTACTTGGGACTTGGAGCGCGTCGATCAAACCTGATAAGTTGGCGGATAGGATGACAAGGAACGGAGTACAATACAGGAAAATATGTGACTGAAGAGAACGACGACGGAGAGGATGGGATAAGCCGGGAAGGAATAGGATAGCGACAGCGAAGCTAAACATGGTTACAACGATGCGATCACGCAACACGAGCTCTGCATTTCCCAAGTCAGCCATCAACATTGCCCGGCACCACGGGACCCACACACGACTGCCACTGCTCCCACCTCTGTCACTCACCTCCGGGAGATGGTGCTTTATGCCCATACATCAGCATTTGACGCACGGTTCCGTGCGTTCAGATCG
This sequence comes from Imbricaverruca yamaguchii, assembly GCA_034440575.1. Classification (NCBI taxonomy): domain Eukaryota; kingdom Metazoa; phylum Arthropoda; class Thecostraca; family Neoverrucidae; genus Imbricaverruca; species Imbricaverruca yamaguchii. The sequence goes on from JAOTOL010000988.1 coordinate 84,333, forward strand.
ATAATCGCAACGGCAATACTTCTCTTCGATATCTTGCAGACTCAGACACCTCACAGACGTGCCGCTGGAGCGGCGACTCCTACACACAACGGCGGACACTACTTGGCGCGACGAGTGGCCGGCGCTTCCGATCGACAGCTGGAGCTTGTCCGACGCGCCTGTGACGTCATGCCGACGATCGCCTGCACAGGAGCGGTGGTGGTGACTGGCCGCCGGCCTCGTGTGGTCCTCAGCGGGACCCCCGCCCAGCCCGGTCTCACGGCACATCCTGCAGTGGCCATCTGCCCGCCACCGGTCGGTCCCCTCCCGTCCGCCACTCAGGAACAGGTGATCAACACGGGTCAAATTAGTCGCGAATTGCCGGCGCATTTGTTGCGGCTGCGAGGGTGGCCGTTTTTGTCGGCCGCGCCGCGCTCGCCGGCAAATGACTGTCACTGGCAGCGCTCCGTGTCCCCCGGCGGCGGCGCAAAAAAGCCGGCCGCGCTGCCGCCGCTCTCGACGCGCGCTCGCTCGCCGCAAATGGAGCGACGCTCGGTCGCCGCCACCGGCCGCCGTGCAAAAACGCCCTATCTGATCCAAATTAAAACTCATGACAAATTGTCGGACCCGGGTGTACACGCGGTAATGGGCGGCGCGCCATTCATCAGCGTGTCGGAGCGGACGCGCGACGTGTCGAGGCGAGCGCGGCCGCCGCGACAGCGGCGGCCGCGCAATTAAACTGTTGAGCCATCGCCGCCGGGCGTGCACAATGCGCGCGCCGACGCGTTGCGGCGTACGACTCGCGACGCGTTGCCGTGTTTCCGCAGGTGCGGCGGCGCGCGCCGCCACCCAGGTCGGTGCGTGAGCGGCGCGCTCGGGTAGCAGCGTCGGGGCGCCGCGCACACGGGCATAATTAAATTTCACACCTTTGCTGGGTGGTGATGGATAGGCGCGATTTCATCTAACAATTCATTAATTTGTGAATAAATGACGCGGCGGCGGCAGCGGCGTGCAGCCATCGCGACGATTCGCCATGCAGACGCGTGTCGCGGTGATCGGTCACAGAGGGGCGGCGGCGGCGGCGCTGCTATCGGCGTCGGCGGCACCTCGGCCGGGCCTCTCGTCTCTCGTCACCTCGCGCTACAAAGCGTCGCGGCGCGCTACCGCCGCCCGGCGAATCGGATTCAACCGACAGCGGGACCCGTTTGAATTCCGCATTCATAAATCATCATTTCCGAGGTGGCGCCATCGCGCGCACAAAGCGGCCCCAGCGCAGCGGCGTACACGCGCCGCGGCCCGCCACCGCCGACCTGGCGGCTGGGTCACTGGTCGCCGGTCCCAGCCACCCCCGACCCGGCGACTGGGTCACTGGTCGCCGGTCCCAGCCACCGCCAACCCGGCGGCTGGGTCACTGGTCGCCGGTCCCAGCCACCGCCGACCCGGCGGCTAGGTCACTGGTCGCCGGTCCCAGCCACCGCCGACCCGGCGGCTGGGTCACTGGTCGCTGGTCCCAGCCACCGCCGACCTGGCGGCTGGGTCACTGGTCGCCGGTCCCAGCCACCGCCGACCTGGCGGCTGGGTCACTGGTCGCCGGTCCCAGCCACCGCCGACCTGGCGGCTGGGTCACTGGTCGCCGGTCCCAGCCACCGCCGACCTGGCGGCTGGGTCACTGGTCGCTGGTCCCAGCCACCGCCGACCCGGCGGCTGGATCACTGGTCGCCGGTCCCAGCCACCGCCGACCTGGCGGCTGGGTCACTGGTCGCTGGTCCCAGCCACCGCCGACCTGGGAGCCGGATCACGGGTCGCCGGTCCCGGCCTGTCCCGGCAGGTTTCAGACGGCGCCGGCCACCGCCGCCGACTCTCCACAGGACGTCCGCGGCCTGCTGAAGCGCCTCATCCATCATCGACGAGCAATCGGCCGCGTGAAGGTCGCGACTGACGCGTACCCAAACGGTCTGACCTTAGCGCGCCGGGCGGGGCACAGTCGACGCGGAAGGACGCGGCATAGACTTGGCCCGGCCCGGCGCAGCGGCAGGCCCACCACACGTGCCACCGCGGCCGATCCGGCGCACGGAGACAGCAGCGACAGCGGCGACAGCGGCGACAGCGGCGACAGCCACCACGCGCTGCTCGTCCGCGTGTGTCGACCAGCCCGCCGCTGCCTGAAGTAACTGTCTGGCTGTTCAACTGCCGACGTGTCGGGCTGACTGCCAGCTCGACACCAGTGTCGACCTGCCGGCGTGTGTCGGCGAACACAGCGGCGCTCGCCACAGGCTCACCAGCGGGAGCCCGAGTCGGCGACCGGCCGCGTCGCGCATTATTTGTCACACTCATCAGCGGGAAGTCGCGCTATGGACTGTCGCTGGCGGTGGGAGCGGCTGCGGGCACCTGCCGGGCGCACGAGGCTGACGGTCAGCTTTGGACCGGCCACTGCGTCAACTAGTCGGATGACTCGGTCAACTTCGAAAGACTCCAGTGGAAACCGGTTGGTTGGTTACCAGAGTTTAGAGGCGCATCGACTGCAGTGGCCATACAGCGCCCGCAGCGGAAACTGATCAGTACGACGGGCACCAGCATACTCCGGCGGACTCCGGATAACTTCAGAAGGCTCCGGGTTACACCAGACTACTCCGGTGAACAACGGATGACTCCAGAAGGCTCCGCGGTATACCAGACTACTCCGGAGGACCACGATGAACTCCGAACAACTCACGCCGGCTCAGTTGGCTCCGTATCAATGAGCGGAAGATGAACGGCTGCAACGCTGATTGATTGGAGCGCGGCCGGTCGGCCGTATTAGCGCGCCGGAGCGGCACAATGAATACTAACTAGCGATGCGGCCGTGATAGGCGCGCAGCCCCGGCCGGCCGGCCGGCGGGATGGCCGGCGCGTCCCGCCGCGACGGAGCGGCCGGGCCGCCGGCCGGCTGCACACAGGCTGCAATGGTGGCCTCTCATCAGTATGCGGGCCGACAATGGCGGCGGCGCGGCGCGACCGGCAGAGAGCGCCGCCGCCGATGACAGATCGGAGCGCGGCGCCGTCGGCGCCGGCGGCCGCCATTCAGCCGCAGGCGGCCCTTCTCGGGCCGGCTGACGCCGAGAAACGGTCGCGCCCCCATCACGCCGCGCCGCCGCGCGCCACTGACAAATGCCCTGATTGCACGGACGACCGTGCATGACCGACCGGCCTGCAAATAATTTCATCACGTCGCAGACATTATTTATCGTGTCACTCGCGCTGTCGCGCCCTTTGGAGTGGCGAGCGCGGCGCGACGCTGCCGCCGACCGGTCTGTGGCTGCAAGCCGGTCGCAGCGATGCAAAGCCGCCAGACGCCTGCCGCTGGGTCGGCGTGCCGCCAGCCTCCCGACAACCACCAGGACACTTCTGGTGCGGTGGGGCACCCGCCCGCCGGCCGCCATCAGCGCCTGCTCACCACCACCAGAACACTTCCGGCGTGGTACCTTCTTCGCCGTCTGACCAGTGCTTGCTGACCACCACCAAGACACTTCTGGTCCCACCGGCCGCTATCAGCGCTGTGGTGAGCCAACATGAACTGGCGACGTTGCCCTTCACGTTGGGTTATACCAATGTAGATGAGTTGATTAGATCTTTCGGGTTTTCGTTCGCAAGTCAAAGGATATGAATGCAATTTGCATATATTAAGACCTATTCACAGGAAAGCCGCAGATACGACGTCGCAGCAACCGCAGCGTCTCCAGAAACTATTCATTACTCACATGAGTCACATGCTGCTGGACGAGCAAGGTCAAGTGCTAAAAGCGTAGTACAGTCGAATCTCCTTGTATGTCAGTCATAGACGCATTGCCTTGAGTATTAGCAGTCACACGCCTTCATGCCTCAAACATGTATGCAGATATATTGATTTTGGATGCGATGCATTCACAAAATTACATTAGGAGTAACAAACGTGAAAGACTCCATCGCCTAACTGGGACCCTTGGATACAAACGAAGCACTATGCAATTGCCATTCGGGATAGATGGCGGATCGCGGCTGTAGTTCAGTGTACGGCAAGCTGCCCGCGAGAATGCCACTGGAAGTCCTTTAAAACTAAGATTGGGAGCATTTCAGGAGAAATACTGCCATCAGAGTTGGTAGATGTCAAAACGAAAAGAGTAAACCAGACTCTGGGCGAGACAATTTAAGCTTGAAATGCCTCATTACAACGCGAAACGATGCTGAAAGTTTGCAGAAGCAGGGATGCTGCCGCGAAACAACTTTGGAAACATATTAATAGCACATTAAAACACTTTGTGGAAACTGGTAGAAAAAAGAACATTGAGATACATTGGTATCAATCAAAACTAAAAGACCATATCTGACACCGGGAAAGGAAATGACAACGCGACACCCTGCTACGAAGAAGTTATTGCGGTCTCAAAAGCGTGACGGTCGGACCGAACCCGGCCATGAACTTCCGTACTATTTACACGGGAGTAGACTCGCTCGGGTTTCGCTCCTACTGGCATAGATCAAATTCACAAACACGACGTATAAAGTTCAAGGAACTATGCATTGTATCAAGTGGAGCAGCCAGGGTTTGATTAAGGGTTGGGGGCGAACAAAAATGTCATGAAATAGATAAAGTTTTCGGTTTTGTGTGGTGTCAATCTCTTTTTATTGGGTGGTTCTCCAAGCACTTTATGCACGATTACGGCTAATGTTGCCACCCATACTGTTTTGCCGATGGGCCGTGCGATTGGGATCGCATGCCCTTGTGATGCGAGTGTTGGACTCAGGACCTTTGGTACCCACATAATCTCAAAATTTCCTATTTGGTCTAGTGTAATTTGGTTGCTAAGGGGGGGGGAGGGGGAGGGGAGGGGAGGGGAGGGGGGGGGGGGGGGGAAGGGGGTCGGCCCCATTGGCTATCCTCTTATTGTACCTTAAACACCGCTTCGTTCCTTAGTATCATTGCAGTGAATTGAATCATCACCAGGTTCATAAGCTAGATAAAGTAGATTCAGCTCGGCTCTCAGTATGTTCCGGTTTGGGCAGGAGAGAACACGGCCACGCGAGGTCGGCACCCTTACAGAGGCCGCATATCGCACAGTTGGTCAGCGATAGCCAGAGGTACCGAGTCGCGCCCACAGAGGGCGCATGCACACCACACCAGTGAGTTTGCGTTCCGACGTCGACAGCCGAGACAGCGGAGACAGCTGAGATAGCTGAGACAGCGGAGACTGCTAAGAGAGCCGACAACGACCGGTGCAGGTCTGACGGGTCGCCGGAGACTCCGAGCTTGGTTCGAGCGAGCTTGGTTCACCCCGCCCTCAAACAGGGGGTGGGTGTAGAACTTCCCAAACATACATAGAACTTCCCAAACATGGACATCATGTAAGCTATCTCTTCAAGCCGCCACTTCTCACTGCTTAATTATATTCGAACTTGGTCATTTGGCCACTTTGGTATACTGAGTGTCGCATCCAGGTTTCAACGGACAAAAATGAAGCGTTCTCCATAACCCATTAATATAGCAAGTTCTCACAAAATTTGAAAAGCAAAACAAACAACAAAAACACGTCGAAAGCGAATGGATGGCATCCAGCTACTAACTGGTGCCTCCAAAAATAAAACAGCTATCGAAAGATGATTAATGGGAGTCTATACTGGAACGGCGGGAATGCACACAGCAACCTTGTAGGTGCACGAATCAAGTTTGTGGGTGACCCTAATAAGGGGGATAAAGGTCACCCTGCAGTGACGCGGCAGGGCCTGGATGGTCCCGGCTCGCGCGGCCAGAGGTGTGCCAGTCATCGGCGAGACGACGGGCGACGCTGAGTTGCAGTTCCGGCCGGCGCCGGCTCGTCTGCTTTGCCACGGGTGACCACGCACATCCGCCGTCGAGGTCACCGACACACACCCAACTGGGTCACCGATACACCCTGCCGCCTCGACCGGCGTCAGAGCGAGCGCCGACGCATCTGGCTTCAACACTTGCTCAACGCGCACCGACGGCGGCTCCGTGCGCCACGCTGAACTTGGCGCTCGGGTGATGACTTGCCAAGGTTCACCCGTCTCGCGCAGGTGGGCAGGTGTGTAGTCACGGCGGCACTGCGCCGACAACTATCGCCCACGACACCGAGGTTCACCCATACCGCACTGGTGGGCAGACGTATAGTCACGGCGGCACTGCGCCGACAACTATCGCCCACGACACCGAGGTTCACCCATACCGCACTGGTGGGCAGACGCATAGTCACGGCGGCGCTGCGCCGACAACCGTCGCCCACGGCACCGAGGTTCACCCATACCGCACTGGTGGGCAGGTGTGTAGTCATGACGGCACTGCGCCGACAACTGTCGCCCACGGCGCCGAGGTTCACCCATACCCACACTGGTGGGCAGACGCATAGTCATGGCGGCACTGCGCCGACAACCGTCGCCCACGGCACCGAGGTTCACCCATACCGCACTGGTGGGCAGACGCATAGTCATGGCGGCGCTGCGCCCACAACTGACGCCCACGACACCGAACCACCGGGTCCAGCGTGTGTAACCAATCGCTCACATGTTGTGGACGTGATCACGTAAACTACGGCAGCTTCAAAATCACGGGAGGCCAATCGGCGCGGGAAGGGGATATGAAGCGCTTTAAGAAAAAAACGAGCGCACACGTCGGATAAGGCTGTGTCGTGTGCTTCATACCGTGTGTCGCGGAGAGGAGCAGATGAGGCATACTTCGTCAGCAAAGGAGAATTTGGTTGATTATTTCAGTTTTCGGTAGTTTCAAGCTTGATCATTGAACCATGAACAAAGAAGGCAATGATCATAAAACAACACAAAGGAACCATTGCATCTAAGTGATGTATTAGCCAAGCTCTGTATGACCACCCTCACGTTGGCTCTAGGAGGCGTTAAAGTTGGTACAGCGACGGCGCCACCAGCCAGTTAACCACTGTTGAAAAGGATCGTTCTAGAATGATAACCGACCTTAGCAAATTATTGCATGCCACTTGAAACGAAATATTTATCGACGCTCTTTTTTTCCATTCCAACCCTTAGAATGTTGTACAACCGATGGCTGTGTGCATTTCGTTGTTTGCTCTGGAAATAGCCGTTGGCTCGGTCGCTTACAGCTTGCGAAATTACAAGTCAGCTAATACAAAGAGTGTGTTCCCGTGAATGGGGAAAGCAGCAGAAATACAGCGTAGCATAAACCATTCATGGCATTTAGGTGGCACGAGTGGGATATCATTCCAAAGCGGGGGCCACTTCCGACCATGATCTCGACATTTTGGGACACTGCAGAAATGTGGCATCCACAGGTGACCCAAGTACCAACTACAGCCCTATACAGTCGCTGGATCAAGTTCCGAGGACCCCCATCAGCACACAGCGTCAACTCTTGAAACAGAGCGCTTTTTTCGGCCAGTAAATCAAACGACGGAAAATGATTAGAAAACGAGTGCCTGATAGCTCAAAATTGTAAAACCATTTTACACATAGTTCCATACTGTGGTAATGCTGGCCACGGCGCCAGCAGCTGCAATGTTGTCGGCAGTAAGGTAGAGCGCACACAGTAACTTCACCAGCACACAGGCACACAGCGTCAACTCTTGAAACGGAGCGCTTTTTTCGGCCAGTAAATCAAACGACGGAAAATGATTAGAAAACGAGTGCCTGATAGCTCTTAAGCCTCAACCAGCCTGGAAAGTGTGGTGCCAGTGTGTAGGTAAGGCCCCAGTAACATTAGGCTTTATTGAGTGGTACATATCACACTTTCAATGAATATTCGGAAGTGTCGAGATTAGCTTACCACCCAGGCAATGCCATTAAACGACTTCTTTTGGTAAAACTAAAAATAAAAGCACTTCATGTTGGGGCCGGTAATGCATTTGAGCTAGTGCGAGTCGATTGTGTAACCCATGCAATTCTCGATGGCGGTAAACCTGCTCGGGAGGCGGCGTTCACGACACCACACGCAGTTTGCCACTTCACGTACGACCCAACCCATCCAGCGGGTGCGGCAGTGTGCTGTGCACCTGGCCTGCCTGGCCTCCTCCCAAGCCGAACACTTCCCCACCCAGCGGCGGCGTTCCAGGGCGGAAGAGGCCACAGATGGCGTACGAGAACGTTCAACGGGAGACGCGGTGACGCTGAAAACCGCACACAGATCAACTGTGTGCCAGCTGATGAAGAGACAGCGGCGGCATTAATCGTCAGGCGATGACTGGGCAAAAGCCGACCGACAACGGCCTTCAAGGCACATAACGCAAAGGGAACTAGGAGGACAATAGTGATGACTTTTCATGCGACACATTCGCAGTGGCATTCATATTAATGACATCCAATATCAGTGCCGATACTCTTTCATGCTTCCCTGTTTATATCTCCCTCTATGTCTCGATTCTAAGGATGCCAAGGATATCGGAATATCCCACTTAGAGCTGCAAAGATAAATAGCATCATGCAAACAGTCTCCAAGTATTCCATATTAATCAAAGTGAATAAAACGAAACTAGACGCAAATGAGAAGCACACGTAATTCTTTGACTACCACGAAAGGCACAATGCAGCACAATTCTTCAGTCAACATAATTTTGATTGGTCGTGAGTAGAAATGTCCTCGCTGCGCATGGTTAGCTTCAGATTCCCATGTAAAGACAACAATAATTGTACAAGTGCGCTCACTTTAGAAAAAAGGTTCACCCCTCAATCAGTTCAGGGTTCGGCGACTACTAAACATAGGGGTGAAAACACGGAGGATCGGGGCACGGTAGCGATGGCCTCAATCCCCGGAAAGATTAGCCAACAAATCTCGGTGCTGTACTTGGAGGAATATTGATGGCTGATGACTGGGTATTTCGGGCGGCGCGACTGGACGAACAGAATCGAGCTAAAGAAGTGGTTAAGCGCTCATTTTTCAGGAAAGCATATACCTTTGCACCAAGGGTGCGTACGATATGTGAAAATCCATGGAATAATAAAAAAACACATGCGTCTTTCATCTTACGCTACATCACATCACATTATAGCCCCATTAACTAATAGCTTTCCGCTTTCCATCTGAAGAATCAACAGAACCATGGTTCCACTGCCGGAGGCATTGTAGGACAGCAGTAATCCTTGACATAACCCACTGGACTTCAGTATCACCTGGCGCAGCATACTGCAGCAGGACCTCAGTATTGCCCGCCGCAGCCCACTGCAGCAGAACCTTAGTATCGCCTGCCGCAGCCCACAACAGCAGGATCTCAGTATCGCCTGCCGCTGCCCAGAGAAACAGAGCATCAGTATCGCCAGCCGGAGCCCACAACAGCAGGATCTCAGTATCGCCTGCTGCAGCCCAGAAAAACAGAACATCAGTACGGCCTGCCGCAGCCCACCGCAGGAGGATCTCGGTATCGCCTGCCGCAGCCCACTGCAACAGGATCTCAGTATCTCCTGCCGCAGCCCACTGCAGAAGGATCTCAGTATCGCCTCCCGCAGCCCACTGCAGGAAGATCTCAGAATCGCCTGCCGCAGTCCACCGCAGCCGGATCTCAGTATCGCCTGCCGCAGCCCACTGCAGCAGTATCTCAGTATCGCCTGCCGCAGTCCACTGCAGCCGGATCTCAGTATCGCCTGCCGCAGCCCACTGCAGCAGGATCTCAGCATCACCCGCACGAGTGCATGGCATCAACAGGCAGTGATCACCAGCAGCGGCAAAAACTATTGATTCCAACCGGTGGGCTTACTCCCCTACATAGGACGCGCCGCTGCTGTTCCCGACAGCCGGGCACAATTTGACAAATGACCTAATACATGGGCGGAATGTTGTTGGCGGTTTTTGTTGCCAGGCCGACGGACCCCGACTGGAGGCGCGGCTGCATCTCTGCACTCCCCGGGCGCGTGGAGGCCATGCATCATTAACGGCCGGCACGGCGGACTGGGGCCGACAGCCAGACGCCGGCACGGCCAGCGGTGTGGTGTCGTCACCCGACACAGAAACACCACCCCAACTGCACCCACAACCAGCCGAACTGCACCCGCAACCAACCGAACTTCACCCACAACCTCCCCAACTGCACACACAACCGCCCCAACTGCACCCACAACCAAAACTGAACGCACAACCACCACAACCACCCGAACGTCACCCACAACCACCCCAACTGCACCCACAGCCACCCCAACTGCACCCACAACCACCCGAACGCCACCCACAACCACCCCAACTGCACCCACAACCACCCTAACTGCACCCACAACCACCTGAATTGCACCCACAACCACCCGTACTGCGCCCACAACCACTCAAACTACATCTACAGCCACCAGAACTGCATCCAAAATGAATTGAACATGCGTCCAAGACCACCCGAGCACAATCGCACAAAGCCATCTACAAAATACCTTCCGAGCGGACTCGAGGTTAATCAGAATCGCATCCCGATCAAACCGGCTCAGAACCACATCTGAGCTGTGCGCCACATTGAATTAGTGTTGACTCCGTTCTGCAGTCAACACCACGAACGCTCAGCCCAAGCCAGAGGGAACACCAGGGGTTTCCGTTAGTTTAATTATATGCTATTGCATGTTAATTTGCTGCAGTGGAGATTATGTGGGAACATTTTCACTTCTTCATGCCTCCCTCGCTTCGCAGCTGATCGGCTTCATGTGTGTAATGCGTTGATCACAGCATGAACTGGCACCGAATCAACGTCGGGCGGAACAAGTTTGCCGAACCCACAGAGAGAAAGGGAGAGAAATGGAGAGAAAGGGAGAGAGAGATGGAGATGGAGATGGAGATGGAGATGGAGATGGAGATGGAGATGGAGATGGAGATGGAGATGGAGATGGAGATGGAGATGGAGATGGAGATGGAGATGGAGATGGAGATGGAGATGGAGATGGAGATGGAGATGGAGATGGAGATGGAGATGGAGATGGAGATGGAGATGGAGATGGAGATGGAGAGAGAGAGAGAGAGAGAGAGAGAGAGAGAGAGAGAGAGAGAGAGAGAGAGAGAGAGAGAGAGAGAGAGAGAGAGAGAGAGAGAGAGAGAGAGAGAGAGAGAGAGAGAGAGAGAGAGAGAGAGAGAGAGAGAGAGAGAGAGAGAGAGAGAGAGAGAGAGAGAGAGAGAGAGAGAGAGAGAGAGAGAGAGAGCTGCCCGACCACCGTCTAAACCGTCTACCTGCTGCCATCTAAACCACCCGGAGATCGGTTAAAAATTCCCTGCGGCGCAGTATCCACGGGCCGTACCTCAGACCGAGCCAGCTGTGCAATGGCGGGCCGGCCGCGACTGACAGGAGAGCGTAACTGGCGGGGCCAGAACAAAGCGGCCGCGGCCGGCCCGGCACGAACATGGCGCGGCGGCCGGCCGGCACGCCGCGGGCCGCCGGCCGCGCACGGCGCCGCCGCCGCCGCATGCAGATGAGGCCGTCGGCCACCAATCGCTCCTTATTGCACGATGACGGGCGCTTTTGGCCGGCTCCTCCCGCCGCGCCGTCGCGCCGCCGCCTCAAAATGGACGCTGCAACCGGAGCCGCCCGGCGCGGCGCGGCAAACGCGCCGCATCTGGCGACAGTTCTGCGGTCGGCTGGCGGCACCACAGTCAAGCCGCAGCCAGCCGCCAGCTGCCGGGCTGAGCCCGTCCGGCGGTCGTGTGTCTCCGCCTGCCGACCGATGACGAGGGTCGCCGAGCCGGGCCGACTGCCCTGAGGCGTGTCGGCCGCCCTGAGACTGGCTCACTGACATGTGGAGGTTCGACCGCTTTGAGCCGGGCAAGTCGTCCTGTGACAGGTTGGCTGCCCTGGGCCGGGCTGGTTGTCCTGCGACAGGTCGGTCGTCCTGAGACGGACCGACTACCATGAGAAACCCCCATTACCCACTTCCTGAAGAATTCCTGCCGTCCTGAGAGAGGCGTGTCAGCTCCGCCAAGAAACGTAGATGCCTCTCGTGCAAAGGTAGCTTCCACGGATCAGTAGTCAGTAGCGGCGACACCCAGCGACCTGTGATCAGGTGCAGGTCATGTCTGGTTAAGTGTAGTAGACAACGTATCCATCTCGTAATCGAAGCGTTGCGTGTTAGAGGCGAGGACTTCCGGTACACCGCGACCACATGGCGCGAGAGGTGGCGTTGCCATATGGCGAAACAACTGAGCGCAGAGGACGTGTAGGTCGATACTGAATTCCTGTCATTGTGTGTTCGCAATTGTTGCTGGAATTGATCGCTGGTGACAACCCAAAAAAACCATTCACCATATGTTGGGGCATACTTTTAAGTGGGCCAGTGTTCCCTCAATGCTGGCGTTGCTCCCAACAAAAACAACTTTTAACATGGAACCCTATAAATTGTGCTTCCAATCCATTTGACTTGCCCATTACCTCCATGCATTGTGCTCCCAAAAATAATTTTCAAAAAACAACGCCTCTAGCTGGAAGCCTGGTGCTCAAATTTTATATGATAAGCCTTTTGCCACAATCCAATATCCCTGAAGATCACGAATCATTTGAAGGAGCGTTGATTGGCCATTATTGGCCATTGAATGTACATACATTCAAAATTCAAAGATTATTTGATAACTGCTCAACGTCTCTGTGCAATATCTTTCTCCAAGCAGATAAGTGATGAAAGTAACAATCAGATCACTGCCGACCTACCTTAATAAATCATTTGCTCTTGACGAAGGCATTATACCAATATACTGGGCAGTCATCGAGTAATTTTGGAATTTGAAATGCAAACAACAGGTTTTAAATGTGATATAACGACGATCCTACGATTATTTAAATATCGGAATTAAATTTAGACAATGCCACTGATGTTTTAAATTCGTATCACCGCAGTGGTAAGAACTACCAATGCACTGATGATTCGTTTGGTGACACTGGTGATCCATTTGGTCCGTCAGGTAACAAGCTAGACGAGGCCCTGGCCAAGGATGCGCTGTCAACATATATGAATCTCCAGCTGGCTTCAAGTTTTGCTTACTTTGTTCTGGTGTAATCAAATAGCCCTAACTATAGCCCATCGGTACCGTGAGTATGCCAGCGTGTCGTCCCGGACGTCTGTCGATCTGGCATCTGCGACACTGTACCGTGGAGACACGGTACAGTGTCGCAGTCGCAGTCCCAGTCGCCACACGTCTGTCGATCTGACACTACGCCGGAGTCGTCTACCCCCCAGCCTCCCCACGGTTCAGTGTCGCAGTCCCAGTCCCAGTCGCCGCACGTCTGTCGATCTGACACTACGCCGGAGTCGTCTACCCCCACCCACCCCCATCACAAGCCGCGTTTCAGCCTCTGCACGGTACATTGTCGCAGTCGCAGTCCCAGTCCCAGTCGCCGCACGTCTGTCGATCTGACGCTACGCCGGAGTTGTCTACCCCACCCACCCCCCATCACAAGCCGCGTTTCAGCTTCTGCACGGTACAGTGTCGCAGTCGCGTCCCGTCGCCCCGTCTGTCGTCGACACTCGCCGGAGTCGTCACCCCCAGCCTCCCCACGGTTCGTGTCGCAGTCCCAGTCCCAGTCGCCGCACGTCTGTCGATCTGACACTACGCCGGAGGTCTCCCCCCCCCCCCATCCAGCCGCGTTTCGCTTCTGCCGGTGTGCGTCGTCGCCCGCTGCGCTGACCTACGCGGTTCCCCGCCTCCCCGGTTGTGTGCGTGCGCTCTGCTCCCCACCCACCCCCCATCACAAGCCGCGTTTCAGCTTCTGCACGGTACAGTGTCGCAGTCGCAGTCCCAGTCCCAGTCGCCGGACGTCTGGCGGTCTGCTCACCACGGCGGGCCGGTAACAGACGACACGACCAGCGCCGTCGCCGCCAGCCGGGCCGGCCGACGTGGCGACAGCGACTTTTTAGCGGTATATTTTTAAGATCACTTGATCCGGCCCAGCTGGGCGTCCTGTTAGTTTGTTTGAGCGTGGTCGGCAGGGGGCCGCGCGTCTTGCAGGCAACCCGAGCCGGCCGCCGGCCCAGCACCAACAGAGAGCGGACGGGTCGGCCGGCCCGGCCCGCTCCGACACCGGCAGCTCAGTCTCAACACACGTCAGTGGGGCCGGAGAGGGCCGACCGCGCACTGAGAACCGAGAAAACAACCGCCCAACACAGTGCCAGTCTGGGTGGACGCAAGCCGATGGCACGGCAGGCCCATCATAAAGACATACAAAATTAGCGCAACTACGAGCCACAAAGGCCCTTCTCGGTTGCACTCTGTACACTCAACCAGTTGCCCACCACATCTGTCAATCAGCCCTCCCTGTAATACTTAAAAACAAGCCCTCTATTCTTATCATGATTATCAATGCTGTTTTTAAAGATGTTCAATGTGCTCCTACTGACAATGGTTTCTGGCAGCTGGTTCCAGTGTTCTACTACCCTGTTGGTGAAGAAAGTCTGTCTTAACCTTGTTCTGCTGTGGTTAACATTCATTTTGAACTTATGACCTCTAATTGCATCTTTTCTGTTAAATTCAAACATTTCCCAAGATATCCCCTCTCCAGACCATTGACAAATTCAAAGACCTCGATGAGATCTCCTCTCAGCCTTCTATATCTAAGTAAAAACATTCAAGTTGTTCAATATTTCCTCATATGGCAGGTTGCTAATACCATTAACCATTTTTGTAGCCCTCTTTTGTACTCTCTCTAAAAACCAACAATCTTTTTCACAGCTGGGAGACCAAGCTTGGATGCAGTATTCCAAATGTAGTCTGACATATGCACAGTGAAGCTTCCTGATGACTTCCTCACTTCTGTATGATACACTCTTATTTATTGCCCCAAGCATTCTCAGTGCCTTCTTCCTGGCTTCCTTGGTCTGTTCTGATGCCACAATTTTGTGTTTAGAATAACACCTAAATCCTTCTTCTGTTGAGTCACTGATAGCACTTGGCCACCCATCAAGTATGGAGCCTTCATATGCTGCTTACCTACACGCATGATTTTGCACTTATCAAAATTAAATTTCACTTGCCATTCTTCGGACCACTTCAAAAGTTCGTCTAAGTCTTTTTGCAGCGAGATATGCTCATTTTGACCTGTTATTGCCCTAAAGACCTTGAAATCATCCCCAAATTTCAAAACTTTACTGCTTAGGCCACTTTCAATGTTATTTACAAATAAAATGAACAGTGGTGGCCCCAGTACTGACCACTGGGCGACTCCACTAAGAACAATTTGCCATGATGACTTTGTACCATTTAGCATCACTCTTTGCTGTCTATCTGAAAGCCACAACTCTATCGATTTTAAGATGCTACCTGCAATAACATGGGCCTGCAGCTGTATCATTAACCGTGTAAGTGGTACCTTGTCAAAGGCATTACTAAAGTCAAGATATGCTACATCAACCTGACTTCCCTGATCAAATTATTCTGTGGCGAAGTTCAAGAAGCCCAAGATATTTGTGAGACACCATCACAGCTCATTCAGATGGACCAAGGAAGAATATATATATATATATATATATATATATATATATATATATATATATATATATATATATATATAATAGGTACACGACGCATGTCAGCCAAGCGAGATGCTAGCGTATACAATCTGAAGGGCACATACCAGCCTTGCAGTTCGCATCAGAAGTCTTCTTGAACCGCCTCACGCAGTGTCCACACAAGGAACACGAGATGGCAGAACACACAGGACGCGACGACAGAACAATGCGGAGTGGATCTGCACCACGTGTGCCGGCACCGGACCGCCATCGGACTGAGAAAGACAGAGAGAGTAGAAACCGTTGCCGAGCCCACACGGCTCGACGACCGGGGCACTTGTGCGACACGCACAAATCACACCCGACAACTGTGTCTTCGTCGGATGTCGGCCGTATATTTCCGGACGTGCCAGCGCAAGACAGCCGACAAAGCGCATCATCCACCACCTGGCGATATCAATATCAGCGGTCGTGACGGCCGACATGCTGCGCGCATTGTCCCCCTCCCCCCACCTCAATCCCGGCACATCTGGCCACACGATAAGTGGTGCAGTGTGGATGCTTGGGGGGTTAGGGAGTTGGGATCCGCCACGGAACGACGGACGGCGAGAGGCTGTAGCGGCGCGCTCCAACAAATTTCCTCCGGCATACGTCGGTACGTGTTGGAGGATGGGAGATTGCACATTCCCTAGCAACCACAGGCGCTATCAAACCAGGAATGGAATGATGGTGATGGCAATGACGATGGAAATCCAACAATTAAACCTGAATAATCTAACGGCGAACACTGAGAGACATTCGTTGACAGGGCCAATCGCACTGACATCGTGGTTCAATTTCGCATTCCTCGCAACCATTTGACACATGATGGCGACGTTATCTTGCTTATGTACGAGCGAGTGAGAAAACACCCAATGTTTATCCATATTCATCAATCATTGTGTACATCAAAACCCGTCACGAAGACTTGGATGGATCTGGATGCTCCGGGATCTGCCGGCAACTGTTGCTGGAATTGATCGCTGGTAATAACCCCAAAAACCATTCACCACATGCTGAGCTGGAAGCAGGGGTATACTTTTGAGTGGGCCAGTGTCACCTCAATGCTGGCTCCGCTCCACTCCCCCAATAACAACTTTAACGAGTGACCCTATGGAGAGTGCCTCCAATCCATTTGACTTGCCTATTGCCTCCATGCATTGTGCTCCCAAATTCAGAAAACAACGCCTCTGGCTGGAAGCTCAAATTTTACATGTTAAGCTTTTTACCACAATCCAAGATCCCTGAAGATCACTGACCATTTGAATGAGCGTTGATTGGCCATTATACGTAGTATTCACATTCAAAATTAAAAGATTATTTGATAACTAGTCAACGTTTCTGTGTAATACCTTTCTCTAAGCAAGCAAGTGATGAAGGTAAACAATCAGATCACTGCCGACCTACCTTGATCAATCATTTACTCCTGACAAAGGCATTATACCAATACATTGGGCAGTCATCGAGTAATGTTGGTATTTGAAATGCAAATACAACGGATTTTAAATGTAATATAACGACGATCCTTCGATTATTTAGACGTCGGAATGAAACTTAGACAATAGCATTGCTGCTTCAAATTCATACCACCGCAGTGGTGAGAACCACCAGTGCACTGGTGGTTCCTTTGGTGACACTGGTGATCCATTTGGTCCTTCAGTTAACAAGCTAGATCTCCAGCTGGCTTTAGGTTTTGCTTCCTTTGTTCTGGTGCAACCCAATGGCCCTAAGAATTAAGTTATTCTGGGCAACGAGGAACCCGCAATAAGACACGAAATCAATACTATTTGAAACATCGATAAAAACTCCGGTATGCGGACAAAACGGTTGGCATAACCACAGCAACATCTGCTGCATTCTACTCGCAGCGAGACAAACGCTTCGGAATAATTAAGAATATTTCTTCAATGACCAATCGCATTTCATTTTAAGCTCTGATAGTTGACTGCAATACATCACATGGTTAAAATTATTGGAAGAGCACATCGGGACGCTTAAGATATGAACTGAAAGTAGGCATGATGCCTTCAGGAGCCCATACACACTAAACGGAATGACCATGGAAACAAAGCTGAAAGGGGTGTCCATATTCTTTTTCTGGACTGAAGTTCCCAGTGCGTGATTGTCGCAATACACGTGACACATGCGCGTGCCAACAGCACCAGTGCACACAGAACGTCGACTCACAGCTCTCCGGGCAGATAAACGTGACCGTTTTCTCTCCGCTACTGCGCTCGCCGTGTGTGGGGAAGTAGCCAACTTTCTAGCGGAATGCGGCGGGTTTCCCGGTCTCACGAGCAGACTCGTTCAATGGTTTTGTCACCAAACATCCGCTGCACCAGGGGCTCTAATTTCACACACTGTGCATGAGCATAGGGAAACAGCCAGTGAATACTTCGATCACGCGAGGCTTAATCCGTGACACTGAAATTGTACAAGTGCATGCCTCTAGCGCAGTCTGTCCATACATTTGCCTTTATGCTAAATCACGCATTGTACATGCTGCTACACGTGCTTAGTGTTCGGCTATGACGAGGTACTCCACTGGTGGCGGTTACACATCGTCAGGTGCTAACACGGTTGTCCCAGGTGACTGGACATGCTGTGCAGCTTGAGACAGGGCTGGATGATAACGTCAACCCGAGCCCCGTGAGATCACCACACACTTAGGAGACAAACGGTTGCCATTTGATTCGAAATGATTGTCTTGCTCAAATGCGCATCTTAATTTATTATAATTCATGACGAAATAGCGAGTGTACGCCATTTACGCGTACAAGCTTACAGGGAGTCAAAGAGCGACTTCCGAAAATATACATAAAGTGTGCTTGGAATACACATTGTTCTTCAGACCCACCCAAATCACACCAAGAATACTTCACTGAAAACGTGAGACTAGTTTGAAATGGCCACCAGTTGTCCATCAGGCAAGCTTAGGGGAGGCAAAACATTTCTATCATTATTCCTTGACTGAAAAAGTTGGCAGTTTCTTTGGCGGCAATCAACGCATTTGCATTCATCTGTATAATTTTGGTATCTCAGAAGCAGAATTATAACTTAAGCAGAGCATGGACGCAGGAAAGGAAACAGGGACTTGGCTCCCCACTTTTAGTGAAGTTAGGGACAGCGACGCTAACTGACAGTGGCGCAGCCAATATTTTCCTAAGGTGGTGGGGTGGGGGGAACAAAAAAAACTGACGTAACATAAAAACTTCTGACCGAACATTTTGGGTATTGCGTGATGAAAATCTCAAAATATATCGTTTGACCTAGTGAATGTTTGGGTGGTAGGGATAGGGTTCTTGGGCTGCGCCTCTGCTACCTACGCTATTTTGATGACTTCTCTGACAGAAAAACATGGCAAAGAGGTCCAAAAACGTTCTTAGAAATTAAGTTCGGCGACGCTATACTCCTGTTTACAGCACAGTAACCATGCTGAAATGGAGTCGACTCCATTCATCAACGTCATTGGCGTAATACCAACTTCTACGAAGTTTGTGGGACGGGTCCTCCGTCCGCCACGATGGCGCCGTCCGATAGCACTCATTCAGACCTAGTGATCATTAGCATGCATTCTTCCAACATCAGTTCCAGCTGCCTTGAGATGTTCCGTACACCTCTAGCAGCCGGATACCATAACACAACTCAACTGCCCTTGACACTCAACCTACAACACACTCTGTTCCTGTCACTTAATACGGCAATAAAACTCCGCCTTTAGCAAAGGGGCATCCAACATCAACCCCCGGTGGACACACTGCGTATCATTGCATCTCCCTTCTGTCGACTGTCAGTAATGCTGAAACCCGTGCTGAATGCATAGACGAATGCATGTGCTGAATGTATTCTAACGCCGGAGGGCGGAGCTTCGCCGAAATAGTTGCAAGAAAAGCAGTTGAGCTCATTCAAAACTTAATATCATACAATACGGATCCATACAAGTCTGACGGCCGTACTTAAAGTTAAGGGGCGAAAGTGAAGTGTGAATATGTATAGAAGCATGCATATATGTGATGCATGCAGGCTTCGACATTATGCATGTAGGTCCGACATATGACAAAATATTCAACCTTGCACGGGCATTGGAGATTGTGGTCCGACGATGTGCGATAAACATTTGGGGGATGAACTTAGTCACTTATAAAGTCTATATAAAACAAGAGAGTCGGCAGCACTGGTTTGGGGTTCCCTGAGGCAGGGAGGCACAAATGGTTTGGGAGTTACCAGATACAGGGAGTCACGATGTGCGATAAACATTTGGGGGATGAACTTAGTCACTTATAAAGTCTATATAAAACAAGAGAGTCGGCAGCACTGGTTTAGGAGTTCCCAGAGGCAGGGAGTCACCACTGGCTTGTGGTTAATAGATACAGGGAGTCACCACTGGCTTGGGGGTTCCCAGAGGCAGGGCAGTGGTAAATTATAAGTGAAATAGGGTAGAATGTACCACTTTCTGTCCGAACACTTAACAGGCACCCCTCCCAAATAATTATCGACGTCGTGTTTCTTGACTTGTCTATGAAGTCTCCATGTCTCACTTCAAAACAAAATCGCGCATGAGTATTATGCTCGTACTCCCCAATATGGATTGCGATATACAAGCATGTCGTTACACAATTCCCGATGCCAGCAGATGCATAGCTGACACATTGCAGACATAACAGACCTATGCTGGGGTCTGTTATACACGCGTCCTAGAGGGCCTCTGAAAATTACGGCCTCTGGAGGGGGCGGGGGGCGGATTCCGCCAAAAAAAAACTTCGGCTCCTATTAAGGCTGGAGTAAGTAAGTTCGCAAGGTGGATGGGTACGGTAGGGAACTTTATTGTGTGCAAATTTCAGACAGGTTTGTTTTAAAATCAGCAATGCATACTGCATGCATGTACATATATCAACAGCCATTTTTTTTCCTCAGTACCCGGTGCAGTATAGAGATAGCTGGGCTCCCTTTCTTATTAAAGACATAAATGATCAGTGCAAGTATGAGCCACAAGGCGCACTGGAGGAGGGGGGGGGGGGGGCGGATTACGCCCCCCAAGATCTCGTATCCTATTAAGGCTAAACCAAAGAAATTCGCAGGGTCCATGGACACGATAGTGAACTCCATTGTGTGCACATTGCATGACCTTATGGCAATATCTTCAAGGTTAAATGAGGTCACACATGCAACACTTTTCTCGTTTTGTGTGGCTTGACTTGTCATTGTTATGGATCGCTGTGATTGTGTTTAAATGCCAACAAAATTGTAATCAGTGTTTTGAACATTGCTAATGATGCAATACAGATGGTAGACCCCGCATTTGACCTCAGGTCACCTATATGGCAGCACATTATCAGGCCAATTATCTGTTCCAGTTAACGGAACCGGGCCGCCCGCCCGACTGCTCCGTCGGGCGGCTCGGCGCAATCGGCTTCGCGAAGAAAGAAGTGAAGTACATGAATAAAGTATGGAAACGCTTAGGTACTCAATGGGAAACAATAGTTTTCAGGATGTGTAGGGAGTAACATGCAAAGTGACATCAATCGTGAGTCATTTGCATTTATGACAACATTCCACTTGACCAAGTTTAGCTCCATTAACCTGTCATGAACTTGACCTGACTTGACCTCGGTGACCTGACATGACCTTGAAACTATATAGCATAACAATACACACCAAAGAAGTCGCTAGTGTTACCAAGAACATTTCCCTTTTTCCAACATACGCGAAGAGCATAAGCGCCAATTTTTGTGGTCTGGCGCTCCGAAATGGTTTGACTTCAACGGCCCCTAACTTGAAAAATGTTCGGCCGATTTCCGTTTTTCTTACTTTATTTCTTAGTATGTGCATAAACAATGGCGTATATCGAACGGCAAAATCTGGAGTTATGTACGCAAAACCAGAGGGGCGGGAGGATTTCGCCCCCACCTCCAAGGCGTGTGTTAAATGACAAGCGCGAGCTAAATTACGTTATTCGAAACGACATTCTTCCGTAACAAATTTCGGCATCCTACCGTTCTCCTTTCGACATCTCACACCATACAAAAAACAATACTTTCCCACTGAGGCAGGGAGTCATCACTGACTTGGGATTCACCAGAGGCACCGCTGTCACGACCACTGGCATGACCTTCCATCACCCATGCATCTGCAGACCAGAGAACAGAGCGAAGACCTGCTTCACCACCGCAAAACAAAACACGCTTTTTGTCATTAAATTAATTCTGCTCCACCGCCCAAATATTTTGTACGGCCGTTGAAGCAGAATCGGCTTAAAGCAGTGTTTCGTTATTTGTTTTAAGGTGGTGGCAAATGTTCCAGATTTAAAAACGGAGGACTCCGGCTGGAATTCCCATCCACTACTGTCCGGGTGTCTCCGAAACTACAACTTCTTCAATAGACAGGGAAGATGAACAACAACCACGCACGATTGTATGATTGGAGAGGCTATGCTTGGGACGACAGACGGGTAAAACTAATGGATACCGTGTGCTCTTTGGAAAACCTTGTGCTCTTTGGAAAACCTTGTGCTCTTTAGAAAACCGTGTGCTCTTGGGGAAACCGTGTGTTCGTGTGCTCTTTGGGATAGTAATGGTAACTACAATGCTTCACAAACAGCACGCAACAGGCAGGACGTAGTCCTATGACACTATTGGTAGTCTGTTCACATCAACCAGCATGCCTAGTGTCAACTTCCAAGAGTCTTGATACATATTTTGGGACTTATTCCTTGGCACCCCAAAAACAATACAAGGCAGGAGGTCCAGATGTGTGATATTTCGCGCTGAACGATTGTGCGCTCAGTCGCGAAGACGGTTCTCACGGAACACCAGCGATATCGACGTTACCAAGGCCAATCTTAGCAACGCACATACGTGTGCTCACACGTGTTATCTAATTCGGTACCTAACGAGATTACTTGATACCGTATGGATCACATAGCAGCTTTGAAGTCGACATCCGCTGTATGACCAACGCAGTCGACGCGCCCGAAAGCCCAAATACCCCCCCCCCCCGAAGACGATATCCGGTGGCAGCAGAACTTCAACGTGTTAAAATCAGCTGAGAAGAATGGCACCAGTTTTGAAGAATGCTATATCCCACCTATGGTTCATCAGCCAATGCTCTTACCAAATGTAAGCTCTTATTAGATGACCAGGAAATACTTCAATTGGCGACAACGCAATTAACGGATTACAATGATTTGCCAGCAGCTAGATGCCTTGCACGCGTTGACTTGCACCGACATGCATGAAGGGAAGACATGTATGAAGCGTGCGTGAGGAGGCGTCGGGGAGGGAGGGGGTAGTATGAAGCATGGCACATGGCCGCTGGCTTTCACGTCGCTGTCCCCAGAACATCATGAAATGTATGAAAACAGGCGCCTTAATACTCGTCTCGTTTCTAAGCTACCGCGCTACAGGTGAACACTATTGGTACACCGAACATCTGTATAATTGTCCGTCACAGCCAAACTGTCTACGAAGTGGAAAGTCAATGATAAAGGAAAAGTATCTTCTCATGGCGGACAATAGTCAATAGGAAGCGAGGACAGTTTGGCCCCAAAATAAAAGGAAATTCTTCTCCACAAGATTTCACTTGGCTGTGCTAAAGGTGGTAACTTCATACAGGGTAGACTTATGGCAAACAAACAAATAAACAAACAACAAAGCAGCAAACGAATTAGAATGACTTTACTTTAGCATGCGCCTCGGAAAAACGCTTCATTCATGTGTATATTCATAATCTTGTGCTCAAGCATATCATTTCCCATGTACATGCATAACATAAGCATAAACATATGCTATCCATAATCATACGCTTCATGGACGCTGAAACATTCACGAATATCGCTTCCATTTGTGATTAGGGTTGATAGATTTACCAATGTTTATGGCATACGCTTATTGGGACACAAAGTAATTAGTATTGCTAGTATTGTATTCTACCAGCAATACTGCCAAGATGGCTGGTTAGCAATTTGGGTTTTATGACGCCTCGATTATGCTTTGATCAATTCGCTACGACTTGATAAATTGTCCTCACGGCACTTCATAATACAAACGATGGGTAGGAGAGGAGACCAGGTGGTGGGAGGGGGTATCAGTCTGAGACAGCCAATGCCCGTCCTGAACCTATATACACAGGATAGATCGCGTAAACGATAACGTTCAGCATCAGTTCAGTGGAGTCATAAAATAGTGACCTTTCGCTAGGTGTGCGATGTCGGAGAGAAGAAATACGCCATGAAGACGATGCCATTTAAAATTCCATTTAGAGTGCCAACTAAATATGGGAACAGAATGGTGCTTGGAATGGCCCTTTAACTGTGAACATCTGTGAGTACCGATACCCATCCTACCAGCAACTGACATTGTATAACATAATTATTATAGGCAACCACATCACCTGCAATTGTACCTGGCATTGTGAGATGTGCGAATTATCACTATCCTTAATAGTAAGCATGTGTGAACTTTTTTTTGAATGGATGACGATTCAGTATTCTATGAGTGGCATGCTCCGCCAATTTTAACGAATACTAATGGTTTAGTGCGCAATATTGGCTCATTCCTGTTCATTGATTTTGGAGAGGAAATCGCAAGAGCTCGGAGAAGTGCATATGTATTGGACCACGCTGAGGTCGGCCCATCTGGCGTTGGCCGACGCTCTTCAGCTGAAACCGACACTCCACAGCTCTCGACTGGTGTTCTACAGCTGGCACTCAGAGCTGTGATCGACAACAGCTGGGCCAGCCAACACCCCACAGCCGGAACGGACACTCAATAGTTGGGTCACATCTCCCATCAAAACATCCGCGCTGTTCAACCCATCAAAACAAAACCTGGCCGACAACGCTCTCTCCTTCGTCGGGAGCGCGGCGGGGACACCGATTGCCCTCCCGCGCCGCCGAGGCAGCGGGACGGGATTTGAAAATAGTATGTTCCTTTTTTATTTTTTTATACAGAAAATTACCTTCTTGTCATTTCTGGTGGTAGGATGGTGCTGTTGGCAACGCACTGCTCTGATAAAGTGCTAACGATTCACTGGAAGGCGCAAATTGATATTGTGATGTCACATATTTGAAGAAAAATGCCCTCTCCATGTCCGATTACATCAAACGTTTCCTGTCCACATCCAGCATTACAAGGCACAAATCTAGCCCTGATGACGTTAGAGGACCCGGTCCGCGAACAGGGGCCGGGGGTGTGGGACGCGTGGCAAAGACCCGGTCTGCGACAGGAACCGGGGATGTGGGACGCGTGGCAAGGACCCGGGCACGGTGAGAACTACCGTGCCGGAGTTTGCACGGTGCCGATGCGCCCACACCCAGCCGAGGCGACGCCCCCCCCCCCACAGATAGCCGGACCGTGCAGGTAGCCGCCCAGCCGCCTCATTACCGCGGGATTTGCGGGCCTTGCGGTCCACGACACGGCGATAACTCGCCGAAATTGAACGTTGCGGTGATGCTCGATGCACGCTCGGCTTTAAAAGTCGGCACACTAAATGAAGCAGCCGCTAGAAGTGTGCCGTACGAGCCGACTATGATGTACACGCGACAGCCGTGAATATGCAATGCTGGCTGCAACTGTAACGGAAGTCCTTGTGGCTGGTATGTGTATGGTACACGTAATTCGCACGTGGTAACCACCAGTTCAGTCAGCGCGATGACATACCATAATACAAACAAACTGCGACGATGACAAGCAGCTCTGAGGTGAGTGAGACGCTTGTCGGGCGGGCGTCCGACGCGCGAAGGTGACGGCAAGAGCTGTTGTTTTTTCTTGTGCTCGCTCTGCACAGTTCTTGTGCAGATTTTTCGTTTGGAAATGACGAAAAACCATAACATATGCCGACGCACTATTCAATCCTGCATAAGAACATGGTCTTTAGGTGGGAAAAACAGGCATGACAAATTATCTGCGAGCTGAGCAGGAAACCTAGGTCTGCGTTTAACAAGATGCCAATCTTATTTATGGTCTGAGCCATCGCACTATAGGCATATGTTCTTTCTGAGGTATCCAAGTGCATGCATAGCTGTCACACCAGTCCTACATTTCTAATCTCTTTCAAATAAGATCCTTCCTCTTCGACGAAATACTCAGCACATTCTGCACGCCTGTTTCCTTACAGATATCAGCACGAGGCGGATATGAGTACCGAGCGGAAAGGCGAACAACTTACTTCATCCGTACTGGTCGGCCAATTCGGCCGACCAGTACGGATTCATCTTACTTCATCAGCTGAATACTACGGATTCAGCTTACTTCATCCTGAGCACAGCTCCAGGATAGCAGCACGGACGGATTCAGAGGAGCGCCGTATCTCAATGGGGGTTGGGACTATGTGCCCAGTTGCCCGTGGACCCACAACGACGTGGGTTGGGGCCACGTGTTCAGTTTCCCTTGAACACATAAACGATAGGGGTTTCGATCATATGCCCAGCTTCCCCTGGGCCATCAAACGGACAGCAGTTGCCTCTGGACCCACCAACGGACAGCAATTGGTGAGGGCATCGAACTTAGAAGAGGCCTAGAAGCGAAGGCATCGGTGGGCCAGGTCTGGCGAGCTTCAGTCGCGGCGTCAGACCACACGGCAGAGTCGTGTGTGATCCGACTCACCTGGCGGCGGTCGTTCGGCTGGAGCGCGTGCGACGTGTCGCCGAGACATTGGTCACCACACACCGACACCACAGGACAGGACAGGACAGGACAGGACAGCACGGCATGGCACGGCACAGCACGGCATGGCACAGCACAGCACAGCACAGCACAGCATAGCATAGCACGGCTCAGCATGGCACGGCACAGCACGGCATGGCATGGCACAACACAGCACAGCACAGCACAGCATAGCACGGCACAGCATGGCACAGTACAGCATAGCATAGCACGGCACAGCACAGCGCACAACAGCACAGCACAGCACAGCACAACGTGCGGCGAGCGGAAACACATGCAGCTGACGTCGACACAAACGAGGCGAGCACCCAGCCAACACCAGCCGGCACAGCTGCCGTGCCGGCGCCGGCGCGCGCCACCACCGCCACCCCGAGCGCAGTCGCATACCCAGTCGTCCAGTTTGTCGGGCCTCTTTTCCTGCGCCTCTTCCAGAACCTTGGCGTGCATGGCGCTGCCGGTGCCATTGACACGGCAGCGTCGGGCTCGACCGGCGTCACCGTCGAGCGAGTCGCGCATCAGCCGCCAAGCGTCCCATTGGTCACCGGCGGCCGGCGTCCAGTCGGCGAGCATGGGGCGTCTCCGCCGACGGCTGGCCGCCCCGCCGCCGGCCGACACGCGCGCGCACGCTCACGTGCCCGGCACACACGCGCACGCGCACGCACACTCGGATCAGCGTCGACTATCGTAGCGCGATAGCGCGCCGCTGGCGGCCGGCGCGACACGACGCTATCGAGGCGGCGGTCCAAAGGGCGCGGCGGGCGGGAGCGGCGCGTGCGTGCCGGCCGGCGCCGGGCAGCCGGTCGGCCGTACTGGCGACGGCAGCTCTGCGGCCCCGCGAGCCGGCCGCCGAGTCGTTCGTCTGTCGTCGCTACGGCCGGCTCTGAGACAGCGCAAGTATGCCGCGTCACCCACCGCGCGCCGACGCCGCCGCAGAAAAACTGTCGCACCGGCCGCACGCGCAGCCGCCTGCAACACGCTCAACAGGCCGGCATGGCCGCGCAACAAAATGGCGGCGGCCGGGTGGCGGCGGCCGGCCGACCAATGGGCGGCCGGGCCGTCCGGCGGCGGCGGGGCCTGCGCGGCGGCGGCGGCGCCGGCGCCGGCACTGCCCGCGGCCGTGGCCGCCGCCGCCGGCCTTCGCCGGCAATGACGGCTAATCAGCGCGGCCGGCCGGCGCGTCTGCCGCCCAAGTGGCCCTCATCGCACGGCCGCCGCCGACAACAGGAAGGAATGTCGGTGCGGGGCGCGCAGGTCGGGGCTCACGCCCGCCGGCCAGACGCGGTCGCCGCATACGGCGCACAAAGGCTGCCGCCTCGCCGGATCTACCGTAATCAGACCTTCACACGCCGTGTCGTGATCGTTCCGCGTCATTACCGACGCCGCGATTCGCGCCGAGCACAGCTTTTTGGTGTAAAAGGCCATGAGGCAGACCGGAAATGCTTCCTGCAATTCGTCAGCGTTGCAGGCGGCCCGGATATGTGAGCGGGCACCGCCCCAGCCTCACACCCGAAACGCGCTATCACCGCTCTCCTCTTCTCACGAGCAGTGTGCGGACACTGGCGCTGCAAAAAGGCCCGCACGAACTTTTTGCACAGTTTCACCTCCGTGAAGAGAAACGAGGCACCATTAGTGCTCTTCATTTATCATTCCTCCGCTCTATGCTTTAATAATGCATAAGGGCAATTACACGGAATTAAAAATGAAGAGGCAGAGGGCTTTCAGCCTGCATGTGTGCAATCAAGGCGTATTATGTGTGCTCATCGGTCCGAGTGCGCCCGTTATCGGCGGCCACGACTGAGCTCCGGCAGGACCAGAGCCAGTGTCCTCGACAGTCAGGGACAGATCGGAGGGTCACAGTCACAGGCACCAAATGTCACAATCCCAACTGGACCGACCAGAGCCGGAGGGTGTAACGGGCCGCCTCAACAGTAAGGGGCAGATCCGAGGGTCACAGTCACAGGCACCAAATGTCACAATCCCAACTGGACCGACCAGAGCCGGAGGGTGTAACGGGCCTCCTCGACAGTCAGGGGCAGATCCGAGGGTCACAGTCACAGGCACCAAATGTCACAATCCCAACTGGACCGACCAGAGCCGGAGGGTGTAACGGGCCGCCTCAACAGTAAGGGGCAGATCCGAGGGTCACAGTCACAGGTAGCAAATGTCACAATCCCAACTGGACCGACCAGAGCCGGAGGGTGTAACGGGCCGCCTCAACAGTAAGGGGCAGATCCGAGGGTCACAGTCACAGGCACCAAATGTCACAATCCCAACTGGACCGACCAGAGCCGGAGGGTGTAACGGGCCGCCTCAACAGTAAGGGGCAGATCCGAGGGTCACAGTCACAGGTAGCAAATGTCACAATGCCAACGGGACTAAAACTGGTGTCACGAGCAGCCGCGGCAGTCAGGGACCGATCAGAGGGTCAGTCGCTGGTAGCAAATGTCAACATCCCAGTGAGACCAAAGCCAGTGTTACTAATTGCCGGTGTGCTTTAGCAATTAGGGGAAATCTCAGGGTCAGTCACATGCAGCACATGTCCATCCCTATGTCAACGCGGCAACTCTCAGATTCAAAAAGGGTCCCTTCCCGAAATGCTCGAGTGCACACTTCCGTACGATTTGTTCCTCTGGACCGAATGCCGATTTATTGATTGTTAAGATATTTGGGCTTAAGGGCGCGCAGACTACGAGGTCATTTAACGCCCATTCGACCGAAGGCACTCCTCTAGGAATACTAGGATGCACACCCTCCCAGGAGTCTTCTCAATCAGTCGTGCCCGTCTGGGGAAATGGTGCCGCTCCAGACGAGTTCGAACCCGTTCAAAATTATCGGATCCGCCCGTCGGTTGCCACAACCGGAGGAACGAACCACCTCAGCACTTCGGACCAGAGCTCGGGAGATGTCCACAGCTTAGACTGGGCAGAAATATGGTCACACCGACAGTTCGAACGTATGACACTGGAAGTGTAGAAGTGGTGTTACCATGGGAAGTGTTACAATCCCCATAAGAAAATATTCGTTTTCTCTGAGTCAATTTTCTGGTTGCCGCATGTAATAGCAAGCTGGGAATTTTGACGAAGCCTAGGGTTGACTCTACGAGGCAGGATTCATACCCCGAGCTGATGTATTTGGAAGACAATTTGCAACCATTGCAGATGGACAACACATTTCTAATATCTTTTTTTTTGCGCTAATCAACACTTACATATTTCCAGTTCACAGGATGCAATTTTATTAGAATGTTGTTTGGAATAAGGCAAGGAAGAAAATATACGTATTCGGAATGAGGATATAACCTTTCTCCGCACATGAGCACTTCACAGTAATGTGCATACTTATTATTCATGAAAAGTGGCAATCACTGGAGCAAAAAGGGCGTCGGTAGCTCGTAGCAACTTCAGAGAGAGGGAGGGAGGGCGGGCGAGCGGGGGCGTCGGTGGCTCAGCGGTTAAGATGGATGTCTGGTGTGCCAGAGGTACAGGGTTCGATTCCCGCAGTACCTGCCATGGCGACTTCATGTAGCCTGATCTGCCGAGTGCGTCGTAAAGCAACAAGCCTAAGCCATGGGATCAGAGGCCGCATCGCAGCCATCGGAGGGGAAATGACCTTCCCTTCGGAGCAATTTTTCTCACCTTCCCATTCAATGCTAGAAAGCTGTTAGTAAAGCTTGCTTTTCCTTCATCACTGGCCTGAGCCTTATTGACAAAAAACCCTGGATGTGAGCGTGGTTGTAGAGTCACTTGCAAGGGTTCATTGACGACGAAAACTTATCTTACATACGCAAAAATGTTCTGCGTCTGCTAAAATATTTCACATTTACGATACTTCTTAACATCTTTGCGAAACGCATTGTGCAGTGTAGTTTTGCTCAAATGCATATATTTACCTATTCATTTACTTGTTTATTTAATCAGTCTTTAGCCATTGTCCCTCATGCAGTTCCTCATTTTGCTGTATGTGAGTTGATCAAGTTGCGAATACTAGCTACCATGATCTAAACTGCTCATCCTTACCCTATGCCTACTACAAATTGATCTGCGCTGATACACCCCACCTAGCATACCAGCATTGTTTGGTGTCGCCATGGCTTTTGCTGGTGGGGGCGAGAGGCTTCGGATAATTATTGCTTGTGGGTTTACGACACACCAAGCAGGTGAAGCCATGAGGCGTCGCCTATCTCCCAGTCTGGTACGGAGGGTGGGCACAGCGAATAACTGAATACCGTATCTCTGGTATCGCAAGTGAGCTTAATCACTGGGCTACAGACCCCTTTTTAGATCGGTGTTTTACACGCAACGTCATTGGCGCAATGATAAACTTCACGAAGTTTTGAAGGATCCGTCTCCTGTCCCCAACCATGAAGACAGCCATGCCAACATGGTTTATTTCCCATTGTATTTCTTTGTTATATTTCAATCGTTGTGAGATACACAAGAATAGTCATTGGTTGGTTATTGGTCTTACGACACATCGACCGTTGAGTCATGTAGCGTCGCCAGTCTCTCACGCCGATTGGTCGCGGGCGAAGAGTAGCGACAGGTGAGACTCGAACTCACAACCTTTCGATTGTGAGACGAGGAACTTACCCCTAGGCTACTCGTCCGCACAAGAATAGCCGTGTGGCTCTGAATGTATCAGTAGCAATATAATGATTGGGGCTATGTCATCTATATATTTTAACAGGCTAACTGCGGAGGAAATTCGTTTCCGCACGATCAAGGCTTCTCCACTGCAATGGTTCAGGCTTGCCATATATACGCTTAGGG
Organism: Imbricaverruca yamaguchii; assembly: GCA_034440575.1. Taxonomy (NCBI): domain Eukaryota; kingdom Metazoa; phylum Arthropoda; class Thecostraca; family Neoverrucidae; genus Imbricaverruca; species Imbricaverruca yamaguchii. The sequence goes on from JAOTOL010000988.1 coordinate 115,180, forward strand.
AGATCACTCTTCCCCTTCCCCTATATCTGACTCAACAATGTCTGCTCCGCGGCCAAAATCTTTGAACAAACTGCATCGATGACAGCAACCGAATTATTGCCATGCTCGCTACAACGTCATTTCTCTTTGAAGATTGCCCTCAAATCGTTGACAACTTCCACTTCAGTTATTCGGGACAAAATGAACAGAGACGACTCTGGCACAGCTCCTGCCCCGAAACACACACACAGGAAATAGGTAAGGCGATTATGATACCCAAATGCTTAGCATCTGAATAGAAATAGAATAGAATATGAAAACAGAAATTAAATATTAAGCTTTGTTTGATACGGGAACATTGTGGGGAAGAAATGTGGTTCACAGCGTTTTTATTTTCACCTGTTTAAACTAACATCTTCGTGCCTCCAATTTTCCTTTCAGTTTCGTACCTCGACAGGCTTAATCGTTCTCATCTGATAAACCCTGCACCACAACCTTCCAAGAACGTGCATTAGATATGTTCCTGCTGTAGTCTATGATTTAAAGCCACCTAATGCGGACATGTTCCGAGAAGGCGATACCAGAGAGGCACCCACGAGTCATACAGGAGAAAAGCCAGAAATTGGCCAAGGGAGCGGCAACTCGCATGGGGACCCAACCTACCCGCAACATTACACAAGTCACCGGAATTTCTGCACTATATTTTGAAAACACACCACTTTTATGTTCCGTAAGTAAATACACAACCCTCCAAGTGTAACGCCACTTTCAAGAACTTTCCCCTTTTTCTTTCAAATTCGCCACCATATATGAACTAATTACGTTACAATATCATAATTGAGAACCCCTGAACATATTTTTTAAAGGCACCCGGTTGTTTTATTGGGTTTTCCCGATGGTTAAACATCACAAAACCTCCCAATCCGAGGAGAATGGCCACCACGAAACTAACCTAACCACGCTATTGGCTGTCCGTAAACCGTACTAGAGGATTAATTTTCTCTTCATTTTCCACGGTGATCCGAGCTTCAGCCTCCGCGTCAGGAGCCCTCTCATTTCTTGCAAGTTTTCCGAAATTCTTAGTGTCTTCAAATCTCCAAGTCGTCTCTCAAACTCCAGGAGCATTAATTAGTCCTTTTAGGGGCTATCCAATTCCGACAGGCCCATCGAGCTCCAGGGACATATACAGCTAAACGGACCCTCTTGCCTCAAGGGGCCTTCCGGCTTCCATGGGCCTCTCCAGTTCTCAGGATCTCTCTTGATTCCGGTCGGAGCCTGAAAACTCCTGGGACACCTTCATCGAGCTCCAAGATCCACACACGAGCGACCAGGGGACCTTCAGCTCCAAAGTAGCTGTTGGTTACAAGGGACCAATGGACCCATCCACCCGTGGATGTCCTCCAGCTTCGAGGGACCCATCCAACTCCAAGAGGCACTGAACATACAAAGTGCTCCAAAAGGCTGAAAGCGGCGCCCCTGTAAATTCGACTAGTCCTGATAAATATGTGTCCCGTCCAATCACTGTTGACTGATGCTGTCTAAGAGTACGGTGCATCCAAAAAAAGCCTGTCGATAAAAAGGGCCCATATGACACTCGGCGCGAGGGGCTGCAAGTCCCCATTGGCCATCCCACCCGACATCGCTTTTGTCGAAATCTTTTATACAACCGCTAGTACGATTTACTGGGCATGTGGCGACAAGTCTCGGCAAAATATGCAGCCTTGGTGCTCAACCACTTTTGTTGTATCGCTGAAAACATTCTTTTTAGTTTACAAGGTTTCAATTTGAGGCACTTAGGCTCCCATAAAACTATTTCCTTCATTCGTTTTTATGCACAGCTGGGGTATCAAATTGCCCCTTTCCTACATTTCTATCAAAACAGAGGGAAAACGGCTGCGTGCAGCGGCACGAAAATGTACGTAACTTCAGAAAATTGATCAGCAGATCTATTCATAGTTGTTCTTGATATTGATCATGATATTGCTTCAGGTCACTGAGTTAGAAAACGCCATCGTTTCTGAAAAGTGCAATTTTTGGACATCTTGCAAGACTCAACGATTCATAGTTATGCACCCAGCAGGAAATCCGATGACCGATATTGCATGCTTCATTCATCTTCACGTCAGGCCCCACAAAATTCAACAGGTATTTGAACATTTTAAGGTCACTGACCTCAGTTGACTCTAGTGGCTTCGAGTGATCCATTTTGATATTTTGACATATTATGGGTACATTGTGGGGCTAAAATATAATTCAGCGTCCATGACCCAAAACATTAAGAATATTTAAGTTTGGACCATTTTAGGATGTCGAACATTGGGTTACGATGCTGACCTGAGTGGACTTGGCCGCAACACGTACATCAAAATGCATCACGAGGAGTGCCAACCGCCTAAAAGAACTGGATAATACGTGTTGGGAGGGCATAGCCGGACATAGGGCAAGCATTAATTCCTGACATTTAATATAGGATTCAACTCATGGAACATTTTACGTCTAATCTAACCTGGAAGGCCATCAGCTGACCCATACATAAAGCATACAAACCATTCGAAAGAACTTGTCAGTCGGAACACGATTTTTTTCTTCCGACAGTCTGGGGGTAAGTTGCCCATCTCACTATCGAAAGATTGAGGATTTGAACCTCACATGTCGCTACTCTTCGCCCGCAACCAATCGGCGTGAGAGATTGGCGACGCCACATGCCTCAACGGTCGAGGTGTCGTAAAGCCAATAACCACCACCACCACCACCGGCTCTTCTCGAGAATCTCCGGTTCGCAATCTGGCAGAGCACCGGGGGATAAATTGACCATTAATCATGTCGTGATCGGTCATCCACCCGAACACGTGATAATACTGTGGCCCTCCGAAATAATTTTATGGTGCAACTTGGGACAAGGTTTTTCTTAATTATGAAAGTATGTAGAACACTATCATTTGCCGCATCATGTTCCAGCAATTAGAAAGCCAAACAGGTGTGAAGAATGTTACTAAGTTAAGAGCACGGTTGCCCTTATAACTCGAACTTAGTTGTTAATTTGACGAACGGCCCCCACATGTTAGTTCGTCAGAGCGCCGGTCTGTATTGGTATGTAGTAACATGGCAAGACAGGGGTGCAGTCACTACCCGCGCCCACAATCCAGTAACGGTTGAGAGGAGCAGCTGCAGCTTATCTGGCCAGGGACAGGTATGGTCTAGTAATGGTTGAGAGGGGCAGCTGCCGCTTACCTCTGGTCAGGGACAGGTACGGTCTAGTAATGGCTGAGAGGGGCAGCTGCAGCTTATCTGGCCAGGGACAGGTACGGTCTAGTAATGGTTGAGAGGGACAGCTGCAGCTTATCTGGCCAGGGACAGGTACGGTCTAGTAATGGTTGAGAGGGGCAGCTGCAGCTTATCTGGCCAGGGACAGGTACGGTCTAGTAATGGTTGAGAGGGGCAGCTGCAGCTTATCTGGCCAGGGACAGCACGACGGGCATCGATATATGATTTATTAATTTTATACTTATATCGAGGAGCATGTGTCTGCGCAATGTTGGCTGGGCCTGACAATGCTTTCACAACTTTAGATGGGGCCTCATGAGCAGGCTCCTGGATGATTTTATTTCTTGGCCCAATTCAATGTTTCCGACCCAATGCTCTTCGTGAACTGAAGCCTCTGCCAAGGGCGTGGCAGTGGAGCGACAGTGTCGGGCTGAACCCTCTGCCAAGGGCGTGGCAGTGGAGCGACAGTGTCGGGCTGAACCCTCTGCCAAGGGCGTGGCAGTGGAGCGAGTGTCGGGCTGAAGCCTCTGCCAAGGGCGTGGCAGTGGAGCGACAGTGTCGGGCTGAACCCTCTGCCAAGGGTGTGGCAGTGGAGCGACAGTGTCGGCGCACTGGAGACACGGTGAACTCTCGGTTTAAGTTCCGCCATGAAACTAAGATTTCAAAATGTCAGGGCACACCGAGCATACTTTACTTGTTGGTTATTGGTTTTACGACACGTCGACCATTGTGCCATGTAACATCGCCAATCTCTCACGCCGATTGGCCACGGGCGAAGAGTAGCGACAGGCGAGACCCGAACCCACAACCTTTCGATTGTGAGACGGGCAATTTACCATTAAACTACTCATCCCCAGCATGCTCTACTTAGCAGACGACCTTTCCCCGTAAAGCCATGCCAGCAACATTAGTGTTGATATTTTAAAAAGTTACCGACCGACGCCAGTCGACGAGAATACAATTGTTATGAATTGCATCACATGGCGCAACGTCATCGATGATCATGATGTGGAGCGCCATCTGCATGGCTTTCGTATGTCCTGATGGGCTCTGGATGTTACTCAATTCTATGTCATTTTGTACACGGATTTGATCTCCTGAGGTACTTCTAACATACTAGTCGTAGGCGTAATATAGCCGAAAAAGCTGACGTGTCCCGAAATTCCAACTATACACACACACACACACGGGCACGACATGAGTATTCTGCATTTTTTATCAATGATTTTTATAAAGGTCAAGACTTTGAAGGCAAATGAAACCTGGAGCGTAAGGTGGTTTTGTGAACTTTTTTCCTCAATTTCTACGGAGGTCTAAAAAACGTGCTTTTACTATGAAAAATACCGCATGTAATAAATACACAAGCAAAAATAGTGAGGGGCACAGCATTGGGGTAGCCAGGGGATGGTGAGAGTGTCAATGTCTTCGTTAACACGCGCCCTGGGGGGGGGGGGCGAAATCCGCCCACCCTCTCCGGTTTTTCGTCGATAACTCCCGATTTTACCGGCCGATATACCCCATTGTTTGTGTACCTGCTTATAAATGAACGGCACGTTGTTTAAAGTAAGCAAAACGAAAATGGACCGCAATATTTTTTCGAGTTAGGGGTCGGTAAAGTAAAAAAAATTATCAGCGCCAGACCACAAATATCGGCGCTGAAGCGCTCTCCGGATATTGGCAAAAAGGAAGTGTTCTTGGCAACACTAGCGACTTGTTTGATGTATATTGCTATGCTACATTGTTTCAGTCTTGTCAGGTCACCCAGGTCAAGTCAGGTCAAGTTCATGACAGGTTAACGCACGCCCCGGAGGAGTGGAGGGCGAAATCCGCCCACCCCTCCGATTTTTCGTACACCACTCCATATTGCACCGGCCGATATACGCCACTTTTTCCCGTACCTGCTTAGAAATGTCCGTCGCATTGTTTAAAGCAAGAAAAATGAAAATCGGCGGAAAAGTTTTTAAGCTATGGGCCGTTAAATTATTAAAAATCGCAGCGCCAGACCACAAAAAATCGGCGCTGATACGCTTCCGGTATATTGGGAAAAAGGAAGTGTTCTTGGCAACACTAGCGACTTCTTTCATGCATATTGTTATGCTATATAATTTAAAAGTTATGTTAGGTTGCCGGGGTCATCATGACAGGCTAATGGAACCAAACTTGGTCAGCTGGAATGTTGTCATAAATGGAAATGACTGTCATGCGATTGATGTCACTTTGCACGTTACTCCCTACACATCCGGAAATGTACTGTGTGCCAAAGCGTTTCTATACTTTATTCATGTATTTCACTCCTTTCTTTGCGAAGCCGATTGAGCCGAGCCGCCCAACGGAGCAGTCAGGTGGGCAGCCCGGTTCCGGTAACTGGAGAGGTAATGACATGATAAAGTGCTCCTATATAGGTGACCTGAGGTCAAATGGTGGATCTGGCATGTGTATTGTATTATTAGTAATGCCCAAAACATCATTAATGTCAATTTTGGAGCAATTAAACAATCACAGCGATCCATAACAATGACAAGGCCAAGCCACGCAAAACCATAACATTTTGCTATTTTGACCTGATTTGACTTTAAGATATTGACCTAAGGTCACGAAATTTGCACACAATAGTTAACTATCGTGCCCATCCACCCTGCGAATTTCGTAGCTCTAGCCTTAATGGGAGCCGAGATCTTAGGGGGGGCGGAATCCGCCCCGCTCCAGTGCGCGTAATTTTCAGAGGCCCTCCAGGCGCGTGTTAACATGAAAAAAACGTTTTCTCCCTCTCAAGTTGATGTTCCGAATGACAGCTGAAGCATAGTAAAGCATAGTACATAATTTTGTCAGCGGACCCCGCCCCTCCGCTCCGCTCCGAATGCAACATGATGCCTACTTACTACCGATAATCGGAAGTGTGCAGGTGAACAATTCACATCTTCCTGCCAACTGGCAAGCGGGGCTACCGCTCGGATGTCGGTTTACGTAACTACCCGGAAGCGGCCACCTATGATTGTCCAATGCTGACCACCTACCAGCGGCCACCCAGTGATGGCAGGGCAGGTGACAACACACTGGTGACCAGCCCTCAGTGACGACTGCCCCCGCCTCCCCCGGCTGGTTAGTTAGTTATTTGGGCTTTAGGGCGCGTCGACAACTATGGCCATATTGCGCCCATCCCCCGACTGGCGACCGCTCCATTGGTGATTGTTCATCAGGTGACCGCCATCAGGTGACCGCCGTCAGGTGAACTCTCATCAGGTGGTCGCACTTCTAGCGATCATCCCTCATGTGACCGTGCCCCTCCCCTCATCAGGTGGGCAGACCTCTGGTGACCGTTTCCGAGGTGAACACCACGCCGGAACCGACTAACCCTGGTGATCGCCTGTGGCCACAGCTCGGTCGCGCAGCAGGCGCCGGCCGACGCCAACGGTCGGCGCCAGGGCCGAATGCGGCCCCGCTGTCCGATGCCCATCTCGGCACCTCTCAAAGGTATGCGCGCGCCTCGTCCGGGCCGAGCCGATACCGATCGTCGGCCGGCCGCAACACATGCTTGACTCGGAGGTCACCGACGCTCCGGCTGCACAAAACCCTCCGCCACGTCGAGAGCCCAGCCCGCTCTGCGGCGCCCGCATCGCCGACGCCATCTACCTTTTTGCAAGGAATTATTGAAAGCGTCCATTAGCTGCGCGGCGCGGCATTCTCGGCGCAGATTGTATCGCCGCTGCGCCGCTGATGAGGCCCGTCACAAAAATGGATCGTCTTTCTTTCACGACACCCTTTAAATAATCGCAGCCGGCGTAAATGATGGCCAGGCCCGCGGGGGAGGTATTGCTGGCGTTCGGTCGGTGGAGCGCAGCGCCGCCTCGCCTCGGTGTGTGTTGCCGTCGACTACAGTACGTCGAGGCACGGCACGCACGAGCCAGGCTGCAGCAGCGCCCCCGCCGCACTGACTGCCGCCGCCGCCACTACAGGCCCCGCCACAGACGAACTTCAGTTGGCGGGAGAGATTTGTGCACGGTGGCTATTCATCGCAGTGTTTAGTTTCGGGGCGCAAATCACTCGGCGGCAGCGGGCAGTGGGTCGCGTGCGCCGTCAGGTGACGCGACTGCGGTCTTGCTGCTGCCGTTGTCGGGGCAGCAACCGCCCGGCCGGCCTGTCTGAATTAATACTTTGCGCATCGGAAACACGATTGCCATGATTAATCACATGTCAAGACAGAAAGTTAACTAATGCCGCTTATGGTTGGCGGAACTCATGGGCGGCTGCAGTATCTGCTAACATATTCAGTGGTGGAGCCACGCCACACCACCGCCGGTAACTCGTCAGATTTTCCACTGATTAAAGACGCCGACCACAATATAGATGGCGATATAATCGGCCGCGGCAAGAAGCGGCCAGGCTCCACAGCACAAAAGACCGGCATCGACGTCGCCGAGCCGCACTCTTCAAAAATGCGCCCACGGTGAAATCTGAAGGTCGAGACGAGGCTCGACAATAATCGCAGGCAAAAAAAGAACCGGCGGTGGTTGTGTCACCGGCCGCGGCGAGGCGCCACCGTCGCGGCACCGTGCCGAATTCGTGCAATGGGCCGGCGGCCGGCAAAACAGCGGCGGGGCCCAGCGCCGACCAGCCTCGCCGACAATGGACTAATAATGGCGGCGAATTACCGTAATGACAGTGACGCGGCTGGCGACGCCGCGAGGAGTGGCACAGATGACGGCGACGCGGCCGAATTTGAGAAATGAGTCGGCACTGTGTCCGGCGGCGTTGCAAATGTTCGCCTGCCGCGGCCGGCCGGCGAACCGGCCGCCGCCAGGCGCTGAGAGCCGGACATCGGTGAACAGCGGGGCGCCCACGGGTCAGTGGGCGGCACGTCTCAGCACGGCGCGGCAGCACGGGCACGCCCCCAGCTCCCGACAGCTCACAGGTGTGTGCAGAGTGGTGCCAGGACGTGGGCGCACTGCACAGCTCTGATTCCATTCCACAACCCGGGGTGCTTAGTTCGCTGATCGGCGATAACAGGCAGCATACCGGGGAGGGGCGGGGCGGCACGATCTGAGCAGATGAGAGGTCGACAGTGATACACTTGTGGTCAAAGCGGGTCTCAGCGCACTGACCTCTTGGATCCTGGGATTTACACTTATTCATACGGAACCCGTGAGCAGTGTGTGCTTTTACCCAACATTTTTTTTTTTAAAAAAAAAAAAACCTTACGCATTTCACAAATCCCCATGGCTATTGGAGAAGCTGTCAAGCTAATAGCCCGAGTATGAGATATCCAGGTCGGCTGCGCGAGCTATCGTCTTTCGTATCGAATATTGATATCGGATTTTGTTTGGAAACTATGGCGTGCCGTGAAAAAAAGGTAGTCTACTTACAGGAAACACATCTACTTTTATCATCCTCTTCACTGCAACACTGAATACCGCTTATTATCCAGACTGGGAGGAGGGGATCGGTGTAGTTAGTTATTAGGGCTTTAGGGCGCATCGACTACATTGGTCATGTAGCGCCCAGGGGGGGGGGGGCGGCGTAGTAAAATTGGAATAGCATGTGGTGGTTGGGCCAATTTTATGGTAGAACCGCTCGACAGTGAAGCGAAAATTGATTAACTGGTATGAGACGAACACCTCCATCACAAGAAGACTTACCTGAGATGGGGTGGAGGCATCTCCTGGACATTTTGGTGTGCAGGCGCGGAACAAAATCCGCACCGCCGCGGGTGAAAATCGCTAAGGAGGGAGGATATTTTGCACCCACAGCCATTGGTGGAAGACTAGTGACAGCGTACACGTTGCAGATTGCAAGTTGATATGGCCAAAAACAAAAAGATGTTTTATGATGACGCATATAAGCAGTAAAGGTACAAACAGTTGAGTTTGCAGCTGCATATGTTGGTGTCACTTTCGCAATAACTCAGCACTACATTGTGCATTAGTGGACGTAGGCCATGGAAGCTTCAAGACGGTTGGTGATGCAGCTGCAGAAGTGCAAATGGAGCACTACACGCGTTGCAGCTGCAATATCTGTAATACTTCATTCTTCACCTGTTCCGACAGTTGGCATGCAAAGAAGCGCAATGCCATCTGCATTGCAGGGTCATATTCCTTCCACACACCTCAAGACATAACATCGTTAGTTAGTTATTTGGGTTTTAGGGCGCTTCGACCAGTTTTGATCATTCGCGCCCATAACATTTTGTTACCAAGACATAACATCAGATGTCAAAACAGTGAATGGATCGATTAGCCCATGCCGTAGCGGACCCAATGCCGGATTAAATCTGATATAGACCTATCCAGAATATCAGGTCGATATTATCTATCACAAAGTGCAAATAACGCAGAATAATCCGTCGAAGAACAACCCATTAATCCAACGAATGCGTCCGCTACTATAAAATCACACATCGGTGGCTTAAGAGGCAGTACATGATAACAGGAAATATGTCACAACGCATTGTCGGAGTTCCCTGGAGCCACCACAAGGTTGGAAAAATAGGCTGTTCTTGGATTTTTGGCATTCAGCACATTATATTAACTATGAGGAAATAATCCTCATATTTGTTTTTCATTTCGGAGTTGCATGGTGCTGTTTGGCAATACACTGCTTTGCCATCAAGAGTTCAATATTCGCTGGAAAGTGCGAACTCAGATATCAAGGTTGCAGGTTTCAAGGAAAACATTCCCTCCATATTCGAAGAATCAAAAACTTTCCTCCCACATCCAGGATTACAAAGTACAAATCCAACCCTGATATCGCAAGTGGTGAGGAAGGCGCGAGACCGAGAGACCGTGGTGATACCATGGCGGCTGTTTCCGAGTGTCAGCATAAGGGGAACGGCACCACCGCGTAAGACAGACGGTCCAGCAGACGGGACACATCAACGCCCCAGGCGACAGCCCGACGGCAGAGCAGACGAGACTATCAGCGGTCCCGGCGACAACCCAACGGCAGAGCAGATGAGACCATCAGCGGCCCAGGCGACAGCCCGACGGCAGAGCAGATGAGACCATCAGCGGCCCAGGCGACAGCCCGACGGCAGAGCAGATGAGACCATCAGCGGCCCAGGCGACAGCCCGACGGCAGAGCAGATGAGACCATCAGCTGCCCAGGCGACAGCCCGATGGCAGACATGGCGGCGACACTCCTCAGGCGCCATAACCGACTAACGGGAGTCCGCCTGCATCCCGAACAAAGGAGGTGCGACAGGTGGTCGTCAGACTGCCCGCTGCAGCCTGATACAGCCGCAGCAGTGGCGGGACGGGTACTGCAGCCTGATACAGCCGCGGCAGTGGCGGGACGGGTACTACAGCCTGATACAGCCGCAGCAGTGGCGGGACGGGCACTACAGCCTGATACAGCCGCGGCAGTGGTGGGACGGGTACTACAGCCTGATACAGCCGCAGCAGTGGCGGGACGGGTACTACAGCCTGATACAGCCGCAGCAGTGGCAGGACGGGTACTACAGCCTGATACAGCCGCGGCAGTGGCGGGACGGGTACTACAGCCTGATACAGCCGCAGCAGTGGCGGGACGGGCACTGCAGCCTGACACAGCCGCAGCAGTGGCGGGACGGGCACTACAGCCTGATACAGCCGCAGCAGTGGTGGGACGGGTACTACAGCCTGATACAGCCGCAGCAGTGGTGGGACGGGCACTGCTGCCTGATACAGCCGCAGCAGTGGTGGGACGGGCACTACAGCATGACAGCGGCAGCAGTGGCGGGACGGGCACTACAGCCTGATACAGCCGCAGCAGTGGTGGGACGGGCACTACAGCATGACAGCGGCAGCAGTGGTGGGACGGGTACTACAGCATGACAGCGGCAGCAGTGGTGGGACGAGTACTGCAGCCTGATACAGCCGCGGCAGTGGCGGGACGGGTACTACAGCCTGATACAGCCGCAGCAGTGGTGGGATGGGTACCACAACCCGACAGCTGCAGCAGTGGTGGGACGGGTACTGCAGCTTGATACAGCCGCAGCAGTGGTGGGACGGGTCCTGCAGCATGACACTGCCGCAGCAGTGGTGGGACGGGTACTGCAGCCCGACAGCCGCAGCACACAGATAGTAAAACTCAGATAGTTATATTGTATTAGGTGTGCAAGTATAGTCCTCCATGAAGGTTCTCACAATGTTGGAACCATTTGGGAGTACTGGAATGCGTATATTTTGCGTTTTGCTTCTGCTATGTTTATTATCTAGCTGGTAACAGTGCCCATGCACATTCTATCTTACCATATTTTAAATCAGAATGTTTTTTACATGCTGTTTTCATCTCTTGCGTGAAAACCTACCCCCACATTCTCTCCTCATTAAACACAGTAAAACAACGCGGAAATTAACCTGACCTAAGGTTAGTAACCTTGACCACAGTTTCAAGATAGGAGGTTGTTCGCTTGATGAACATCTTGAACGGCGTATGGTGTTGACATGTTGCAACTACTCTGAATGGCGGCGCTTTGAAGACTTTGTAACATTAATATCTTTGAACCGTTCCAGGTCAAACCATTGGTCCGTTCCAGCCATTGATGGCTTCGACGTGAAATATGCACAAGAAATGTAAAACAGGCAAAATATACCAATGAAACTTGGTGTCTCCGAGTACATCATTCGGTCACTTTCCCAAAAAAGCCTGAGAGTGAGGGGCTTTCAAGAGCCCAGATTAAGCACGGGCACCCAGTAACTGATCCAAGTAATTGAAGCCATTATAAAAGCAAACAAAATGTACGCCAAAAATGATCGCCAGATTTTCATTAAAAATGCATCCTAGTACTCGCTATAGGATTACATGCTCCAATGGTGCATGTGTTGTCGTTTGCGCATGCTGAGCCCTTCCAACGAGCCGTGGCCTGGTAGTTACACATAATATCGGAAAGCACACAGACCGGCGACAACAACAGGTAATGGGGTGGGAACACTGGCCCGGCGGTGTGCTTGTCAAATGGCTTGGAACTGCGCTTGATGTCAGTGACGAAACATTTGCAACTCCGGAATAGAGGCACTCACCAGTGGCTACCGACACGACCGAGCGCCGCTCAGACTCGACGGCCCTGTCCCTGTTCAAATGCCATGACGTGCACCCAACAATTCCTTCACGTGAGTTGCTAACCATGACTTGAAAGAAAAAGACAAGAGAGCGAGATATCAACAGAGGCTCGAAAGAGCAAGACGACAACGCCAACTATCCGAACGAGCCAACAGTATCGATCCATGTACGAGACAGAACTGCGAGATACCCACTGCCTCGCACAGTTATGGCTAGTCTATGGATCGGGAAGCGCGGCTCGTTCGGCTATCATCAGCATGCGCGCCACACCGCAGAATCCCCAGAAACCTGGCTGTGTCCACACAATGCAACCTTGGCCAAGTGCGTGGTCGCCGGCGGTTTGATCTGGCTGTTTGATTAGTGGCGGCCACGTGTTGCCACATGCCACCACGTGTCGCCACGTGGCACGGCACCGCGCCAAGCCCGCGAGCCGTCCAACCGGCCGGCCTCGTGCGAGTGCAGCGGCGCCAATGCGACATCAATCAACCCGGAAAGCCATAATCTGGCGATGTTCCGGAACCTGCACCATCACGCCCGCTGGGACTGAGCGCGCCGCCAGTGGAACGGCACGCCGGCCGGCGCCGGCGGCCGCTGCAGCTCGCTGGCTCCGGCGGCGTTCCACGGATAACTCCCGCCACTGGCATGTCAACAGTGTGTAAATCTTGGCGCGCGAGAGTGTCGGCCGGCCCCGCACCGCCCAGCTGCGGCGGCCGCCGACACGCGACCGGCGATCACAGCCGCTGCAGGGCGCCGCTGTCGACGGCGGCGGCGGAGAGCGTCGGGCAGCGAGACGCGGTGCGCTGCCTGTCGGGACGAACCAGGGCGGGCCACGGGTCACCGGGACCTGCTGCCGCCGGGAGGACGCCACCAGGCGGCGCACCGGCGGTGTCGCGCCGCCCCTCGTCGGGAGAAACCGCGCCGCGACAAAGCCGGCGCGCCGCAGCAAACACGGCGCCGACGCGGTTTCTCCGCGACACAATCGGCGCGTCGCGCCGTAAACCGGGCCCATTATGACGCGACACGATCAGATGTGAAAATGCCGCTCGTAAATTAATGATTGATCAAATGCGTGGCCAGCGGATCAACAGGCGCACCGACGGCTCATCGTCATCCATCACCAGCGCCGGCGGAGCCTCACAGCCTCACAACCTTAAAGCCCGGTGGGTGTACACCGCCACAGTTCAACCGAGAGTGCCGCGAACTTTGCACTTCTAGAGACATATTTCAAAAGTTGAGCACTCGCTACATTTGGTTACAAAGTATGCTCAGAAGACACTGACTCGCCGGCTCGACCTGTGATTGATTGTTCAGCGTCGGTCAGCGGGCCCGTTGCAGGCCACACCGCGTGGCCTGCCGACATGGCAGCTGGGCCCGCTAATGTGGGTCCGTAGTCAGTCGAAGCGGACACCTCGACCGCCTGCGCGAGTACGTCATTCGCCGGCACGAGTGTGGAGGCCAGGAGCGGGCGTACTGTGTCGCCGAATTTTGAAACAATATTTTTTTTTTTAATCATGGGTTGGTAGCGAGCAAAACCGGATGATGTCGAGAATATGAACCAGACCATTTCTGGGGTTTCATAGCCATATAATTAAAATAAGCTACCACCTCAAACTTAAAAAAAATAGCATAAACACCTAACCTAATCACCGCAAACTCCGATTGGCCGTACCTACGCGCGGTCAAGCATGGCGATTGCCGAAGAGCGCTGACGCGACGCGAGAAACATGTGGCAAACAAGACATCGACCTTTGCTAGTCTATGACTGGGATAGGCACGACTCGTATTATGTTGTTCAGTCTGGCTGGTCAATGATTTCAATTATCAGGTCATGAGAACGATTGTTGTTTTCCCCACCGTTCATTCACTCCTGGCTATCCAATCTTGCGCTATAACCACGAAGTGTGCAAACTAATTTGACATACACTAAACGACTAATACATCGTTGCAAACTACCCCAATTTCATGTATTCTACCAATTTAATCTCCACAACCCATACGTTAAGTGAGTAATGTCAGTGCATGTAATTAATACAATTACAAAATCACATTTAACTCGGGACATCGTAGTTTCCTTACCATCATCGTTTGAAAAACATGCTACATAATTGTTGAGTTGCAGACTAAATCGACTAATCGCTACGCGTTTCCGATTTTGCTCCAACCGACCCGTCATTGGAGACTAGAACGTACAAAAAAAATTCAGCACTGTTCAACTTTCCGGCATAGACGACCACGCCAGCGATCGCTCGCTGGGGCCGCCAGAAGGGTTTTCACCAACCCCTGGTGTATGTACATATCCACAGTTTACCGCCGCTCGCCACCGTCTGGATTCCGTACGCTGAGGCGTCCTTGCCGGCCGGCGGCCGGTGAACAGAGGTGGCACACACCGGCCACACAGTCGCCGCGCGCCACCCCGGCCGCACCGGCCGCTTCCGTGCGCGCTGTCGTTCCGTCACTTCCACAATACATTAATTAGGTGGCGGCGCGGGCAGCGAGCGGCGGCCGCGCGGCGATTATCGGCAGCGTGCAGTGCAACCGGAGCGCGCGGCGCCGCGGCGCAGCGTGATTTACGCGACGGCATTCACCGGCGACGCGACGCTTCCGGGGCGGCGGCAGCGGCGGCGGCAGCGGCGGCAGCGGCGGCAGCGGCGGGTCGGCTGGCCGGCCACCGCCGCGTCCTCGTCGCCCCAGCACACGTCAACACAAACACCATTAGCAGGTACGCGCCGTGTCAACACAGCCGCACGCCAGATTGATCCGCCACCGGCCAATCAGCAAATATTGAGTCGGCGCGAGACGGCGCGGCAAGCCCGGTCGCCGAGCAGCCGGCTGAGCAGGTCAACCGCCTCCGATCGGCGGCGTACGGCAGTCGGCGAGACCAACCGCCTCCGATCGGCGGCGTACGGCAGTCGGCGAGACCAACCGCCTCCGACCAGCGAAGTACGATAGTCGGCGAGGCCAACCGCCTCCGACTGGTGGCGTACGGCAGTCGGCGAGAGCAACCGCCTCCAACCGGAGGCGTACGGCAGATTGCTGGTACGTGGTCTTCAGTTTCGAGAGACTGACTGCACAGGGTCAGATTTCCGAACGAAGTCTAATCTACTGACAAGGTGTGCGCATAGGTTGGACAGGAGGCATAAAGACACCCTGCAAGACTCAATGTCTGACCTGAGGTCACGCCGCAGGCCTGAGCTCTTCAGCCCGACGTGACTGTTCATCTGAGGTCGTCAGGCTCGTCTGGGGTCGTTAGAATCGTCAGAGGTCAGACTCGTCTGAGGTAGTCAGACTCGTCTGAGGCAGTTAAACTCGTCTGAGGTCAGACTCGTCTGAGGTAGTCAGACTCGTCTGAGGTCAGACTCGTCTGAGGTCGTCAGACTCGTCTGAGGTCGTCAGACTCGTCTGAGTCCGTCAGACCCACCCTGAGGAAGTCGGACGCGTCGTACAGGTAACGCCGGTTAGTTGGGAGGAAGCCGGTCGGGGTGGGCACATCAGGTGGCTTGAATTGACGCCGGCCTGATAACATGGCCACCCTGGGCCGCACGGGCAGCCAGAGTCGGCGGTACGCATCGACTGCAGTTGCATGTCACACGGCTGTTACCTGCCGCCGGTGGCCGGATCCGGTGGCGAGAGCACACCGTGCTCCGCCGCCGAACACTGCGTCACCGGTGACGGTTACCGAGATCAGATGTCGTAAACTCAGGCCAGGGGCCACCATAAAGCAGAACCCACGTCGGGCATACCGCCTGAGTAGCCTACAAATCAAACTAAACAATACTAGATCTATACCAAACAAACTAAAATAGAGGATATGAAAATATGACAAATGAGCGAGGTATTCCATTGATATGCGATATCACCATCACTATTGCGCATAGTGCCGGCGAACGGGTAACAAGTTTGTGCGACGTGGCACGGGACCGTCTCGACCAGGATGGGAGGGGGCGGGGCAACAGGCTGTATGACAGAAAGAAAGAAAACCAAAATTGTTTTCATCACCACACATGAACCGATCAAGGCCCAGTGAATCAGACCGTGTCGCCTGAAGCTGAGTGCATCCCTAATTCGGAATGATGGGTTACGTTGGTAATGACCGGAGAAATATGCATGCATAGAAGCAAGCAGCAAGCAATTATTCCGTGTCGGTCGCTCACGCGCCGACAATGCTTTAACGGTAATTACATAATGGCGTCAGATAATCTGCCCAACAGCTGTGCTGTGGTGGATGGCGGGCCGCTGGTGGACGATGACCGGAGCAGGGTCGCCAGTGTCAGCCACGCCTCCGTACAGAGCCGGACTGGGCCGGCGGCGGCCACACGGAGTCGCATCGTGAGAGGTGGCGGCACGCTGAGGGTCGCCGTGGGCGGTCACGGAAGGCACCCGGCCCCCGCGCTTCTGCAGCCATCAGTCGTACTGAGAGTGGCCGTCGGCGGTCACGGAAGGCACCCGGCCCCCGCGCTTCTGCAGCCATCAGTCGTACTGAGAGTGGCCGTCGGCGGTCACGGAAGGCACCCCGCCCCCGCGCTTCTGCAGCCATCAGCCGTACTGAGAGTGTCCGTGGGCGGTCACGGAAGGCACCCGGCCCCCGCGCTTCTGCAGCCATCAGTCGTACTGAGAGTGGCCGTCGGCGGTCACGGAAGGCACCCCGCCCCCGCGCTTCTGCAGCCATCAGTCGTACTGAGAGTGGCCGTCGGCGGTCACGGAAGGCACCCCGCCCCCGCGCTTCTGCAGCGGTCAGCCACGAGGCCTGATGTCCCAATACCGGACTGGCGGCGCGCGTCGACGCGCAGACCCCGGCCGTCGAGGACGGGCTCCGTCTAGCACGCCGCTTTGTTTGGGGCATTTGCTGCGCGAAAGCTCGGACAATTTTCCACGTGCGTGAACAACGGCGTCAACGCAAGCCAAGAAGAACGAACCAGGGCACCGGCCAAATGCGTGTCCCACCATCCCACCACGACTGCAGTCGCGTCGGCCAAACCGGTGCAGGCGCACCGGTCGAATGCGTAGCAACTCCAGCATGGTGAATGTAGTTAAACCGGCGCCGGCGCGTCGGTCAACGCACAGTGGCCAATTTGTGCGCAGCGCGCAGACGGTGCGCGTCGGCCTGCAACGGCCGTCATGGACGCACAGCGCGGCGCGGCGCCCTAACTACTACGTGAGGCGCCTAACTGCCACTTGTAATGAGTTATGTTGATGACGGATGATGGATGAGGAATACGATTCCCATCAGCGCGCGGGCGGTCAGAGTCGGTCTCAGCGTGCTGCGCTTGTAGCGAACATTACCGACATTACCGCCAATATGGCCTGTTCCGGTATCTCCTGGTGCATAACCTCCGGCAAGGCAGCACGGTAGCTATTGCTTTGACGTATTGATGAGCATGTGGCACACACTATTTGCGGTACATCTCTCTGACGATCTTCAACAAAACAAAGAATATGATACAAGCTCAGAGAACAAAGCTTCATAACACCTAAGCACAACACATTGGCTCTTAGCAAAGACCAAACCAGTTAGCAATACGGCATATTTTACAGAACACCCAGAGCACCTATATTCTGGCCAGCGGGCGCCATATCCAGCAGTTGGGCGCATTACCCAGCAGACAAGAGCAAGTTGGAAAAGCAATGTGAATCTAACATTTCCAGTAGTAACAGCTACCTGGTAACAAGGTGGCTGCAATGCCAGGGGTAAACAATCCAGAATCGCACAAACCCAACAAACGCGATTGCATTGTCTCATTTGAAGAAGCAGCATTCCCTTACCTTTCCAGCAGTACACTCTATCACATATCGCTTGAAATTGTATAAATATACCCAATGCGGTCAAATATAATGTCAACATAACTATTTTAAAATGAACACAATGGGACTTCTCACCTGGAGCAAATCATTTTCTTTGTATGAACTTCAAATTCATCATCGAACTTATGTCGTCGAACCCAATTTTCTCCCTTTCAACTTATTCCGGGAAATACGGTAGTTCCCTCTGTAGACTGCGATTGCATGGGATTTGCAATTGAATTAGTTAGTGAAGTGCGCAGGTCTGATTCTGCTGATGCGACTCTGAGCAGCTGAAAAGGAGGCCGATCATTCCGCCCTGCACTGCCACTTCTTGCAGAACCGAATAAGACTAAGCCGGAATACGGGCTCCAGATGTGTAAGGAAATGTCGTTCGATCCAAAACAAAATTGTATCTTCAAGGTGCAATTTTTGCTTGTTTGTTCGAGATTATTTTACTTCTTGACCATGGCTTTAGCTTAAGCAGCTAACAGCAACATAGCCGGGCCAAGCCAGGCCGCTCACCATGACAGTTCGCTTTGACTACTCTGCATCCAAAAGCGATCAATGCCAACAAAAATTCACTTCTAAAAGCAGAGCACGAAGTTGTTTTAGCGTAACAGTTCTTGAAACATGTGTTTTCCGAAACCGGAAGAGCATCACATTTAATTCACGGGGCCGTTGCCAAGCCCGTGCATAGTGTGTAGGGTACATCGCCTACAGTAGAGGAGGTACAGTGTATAGTGCATACCGCCTGCAACAGACGACTGTATCTGCCATGGCAGGTTTTGTGTAGTGTATGATATGTACGGCCTGTAACAGGAACTGGATCAGCTACAACAGCCCTTGTACATTGTGTGCCGCCTTCAGCAGAGGATGGATCTGCCACAGCCCTGCCCCTGCCCCCTCCCCCTCAGCTCTCCACACAGACAACAGTGAGAGCATCGTCAGAATCATCAGAATCATATGGCATTAGACGAAACGACGCTCACGACATGGGAAGATACAGCAGAGAAGCAGATAGGAAACTTGGTGAAACTACCCACTAAATTTACTCAATCGTTATCCCACCAGTAGATACAGAAGAGGCTGTGGATACAGAACCTCAGCTGTTGTCCCATCAGAGGATCATCCCCAATTTAGTCCTGTGGTAACATCCGAGTAAATACAGGAACAGACTGCAATTAACCCGCGCACGTCCGGGCGGTGGGGGGGGGGGGGCAGATATCTGTCCCCTCCAGTTTTCCCTCATTTGCCGCCAAACTAATAGGGTTAGCAAGGCCAACCCTCTATATAGCTGTTCATTTGTATTTTCCGCATATCCTCATACATTTCAAATCCTGGGTCATCTCAGGTAAGGTCACCAGGTCAGGCGAAGTGACCCGACTACACTCGGAGTTCTAGGTGGCATAACTTCCACAATAGTTGGGCGATTGATTTCAAACTTATAACATGTCATGATCTCATCAGGGACCATAATATGTAGGTCGGGTTTTGTACGTAGCTTTGACCAGGTCAGGTCGCTGATATGGCTTTCCCATTATAGGGCTATGGTAAAATATACAAATGTTTCCTGGTTGCATATTTGCGCTCGGAATGATCTCGGTTGTGGCATGTAGATGGAAGCTATGCTCAATGTTACCGCTGACATTTTTGCTCAGTGACCTCACCAAGGTCTCTGATGTCACCTGAGATCACTACACATTTATGCGCATTGCATCGCACTGCATTGAGCTAGAAGGCTGCAATTACCGTCATTGTGCTTGTATCGTCAAAACGTGTCGATTGGTACCCTACATGACCTCCCTAGGCCTTGACCTGAGGTCATGACTTCATGACCTTGACCTGAGTTGCGGTTGACCTGGCCTTAAATTACACCGCCAATTTTCGGTAGCGCATTTCAAGGAATGTGGAATAGCGTTCGCCATTTGTTTCTATATGTTACAGGCCCTGAGATATGTGTCAATATCTGAGTCCCACCTGATCTGGTCGAATTTGACATTTGATGACCCAGTGACCTGAATGTTGACCTGAGCGAAAAAATTACCGAAACACTTTCGATAGAGCCTGTCACCAGCTATCCAACTCCGTTTTCCGTTTGTCGCTAGCTAGCATAGTTCCAGAGATCTTATGGGGGGGGGGGGCAAACATCTGCCCTCCCCGGACATGCGAAGTTGGCGCGGACCGCCGAACGTGCGAGTGTTCGTCATCTTTTCCTTGTAATAACATGTCAACACCTTGAATCATCAACTGTGTCTTTAGTCTTTACAGCGTACATCAACTGTGTTTCGCAACTTTTCTATGAGTGAACAAACCTCTGCAAATTCGAGGAGGAATCGACAATACATTTTAAACCCACAATATCTGAGGTACGCCAGAAGAATATAGTTAACCTTCTTGAACAATTTCCAGAAATCCTGTCCACCAATGACAAAGTAGTGGAACTTCATGACGCATTAGTGTGATAAGAAGACCAATGACACAGTGGTTGTGTGATAGTGGTGTATTGATGCTTCGGGGCACGCGGAATACTTTGCTCATTTTGCGCCCATGGCCAATGATGCGATGCAAAGTACGCCGTCCATTAGCTCTTTTCGACGCTCACCAATGAAACTTGCACGTTGTGGGTTATTAATCTTCAAAAACCTCCCTTAAATGCATACTGGTTATGCTGTATTTGTCATCTATGGATGGTATTTAGCAAAACAGTCGGTTTTACTATTTGCCATTTCACACAGATCTTGATGTCGTCCCTGATCGACGTCATGTTTGACCAAAAAAATGCGTCGTACGCCGCGTCCGTACTGGCATGCACACAGCGTTGGTGGGGTCACTTGGTGTCGTTTCATGAGTCCAGGAAGATTTTTCCACGGGCATTTATAGTGCTGGGCAACTTTACGCAGAACGGTTCTGTCAGCTCTGCCATATCATGCTTCAGGTAACCAGGTCAGTGTGCAAGTTGGGCTTCAGAACGAAGCTAGTATCCGCAGGCCCATATTGTGCATATTGGACACGCATACCAAGCTAATATCTGTGTGGTTTCAAGCTGGCCTAATCCCTCGAAAGGCTTAGAGAACAAAGACCACGAATATTGATAGAATGGTAGCTCTGTGGGGATTCCATATCGTGCAAACGAGCCTATAAGGTGGGGAGGCACCTCATACCCCATGTTTTTTTAATTTTTAACACATGATTCGTGGGACAAGAAATTCCAAAAAATGGCTCACACATGTAAAAAGTCATGAAGAATCGAATGGTGCAACTTTTATCGTCGGATCTCTTCGGACTCGAAGGTTACGGAGCGATCACTGTGAAATTGAAAAATCCAAAAAATGAAATTCGCTTGTCAGTTATTTTTCACCATTAAATTGGCATGAATTCCGGATCTCGGGCCTTTTCTGTTGGCAGTTGTCTGTGAGAGGTGAGTCAGGAATGGTTGTGCAATGGCGGTGATGTAAAAATCACTATCCTGCCCTCTCACCGGAGCTGAACCCTGCTGAACTTGCACAAAACCACTTGAAGTACAACGTCCTGCCTGAGTTGCTGCGTGAAGAAGGCATCGAATGGAAGGGAACTGTTAATGAGAAAATGAACATTTTGAGTCGAGCAATTGTCAAACTTGATGCCGACAAGGACTGGTTCAAGAAGACGTTCGCTTCTTTTCGCAGAAAGTAGAAATGGGTCGCTGATAATAATGGTGACATTTGGAAAAAGTAAGTGTTCGATTTAATTTTTGGGATTTTTCAATTCCAGTGATCGCTCTGTAACGTTCGAGTCCGAAGTGATCCGGCGATAAAAGTTGCACCATTCGATTCTTCATGACTTTTTGCATCAGTGAGCCATTTTTTGGATTTTCTTTTGTCGCACGAATCATTTTCATTTTTGTTTTTTAAACATGGGTTATGAGGTGCCTCCCCACCTTCTACATTTGCTCAGGTTACAAGGATGAGCAATCAGTGGCAAATTCAGACAAGGCCCTACTTTTTGGTAGGAATGTTATCCTGACAATGCTGGTTGCTGTTAATATTTATATCTTCTTCCTCTCCATGCAACATCTATGCAGTTGGGCTGTCAGGTACCTATTGGGCTCAGCTACGTGGAGACCGGCACATAACCAGGAAAATATTTACGTCTTGAGTTCAATGTCTCATTTTTATGTACATCCTTCAGTGACCCACACATTGATTTGTTATTTGGGCTTAAGGGCGCGCCGACTGCGGGATCATTTAGCGCCCATACTGACACACACACATGCTATCATCTTAATCTATGACCAGTTTGCGGTGTCTGCGATAAACAAACAATTCAGCCACCTTTAGATTCTTGTACGTTTGGGAACACTTACATTACACAGTATGATTCAACGGGACGTGTCATTTGTTGCAACTTGCGATGAATAATTCTGACATCTCCAAATACATCTGATGCCCACACGGAACTGAATTTGGACACCCTGACCTCGGTAGGTGCATTGGACGCACAGGCCAAGCATGTCACTGATGTCATTTCAGACTGCAGAGGTGCAGACGTAGCATGCAATTTGTAATTTGATTCACTTTGCGGCTTTCCCATGATTATTCATGGAAAACGTCGGATGCCTATGCATTGTTTTATCTAGATTGTACCACCAATTTATATTGCATGGACTATTGCGAAATGCTGTTCAAAACGTCACTGCACCTGATTCGTACATCACTGCATATGAAGTGCTTTAAAATAGGTGTGGGTGCAAAAAAGTAGAATGTTTTGTTCTTTATAGTCCTGTTCCATTTTCGTGAAGCCCAACCTGTGAGGATGTATTGAGCGTAGCACATTGTAAGCAAAATGGAACTTGATGTCTATACTGTGGTTTCTTTATTATGGGTATGTCCGTACTGGCGATACAATTTTGATATGGGATGGCAAAATACATGCTTACTACTTCACGGCTTGATTGACATGCAAAAGAAGCGGAAACTCAGCTCTCCACCCACAGCATACCTGTAATGTCAGCTTTGAAGAAGAAAAATGCCTTAGGGCACAGATGAGGATGCCCAAGGATTGACCTTGTAATGAAGCCTAAGGTTGAGAAAATGCTGTCCTACCACTGCCTCATGGAAGTCCTGGCTGCACTGCCAAGGCCTTACTCTGACATCGTAACAACTGAGTGTCCATTGCCGTGCTAAGTGTATCCATGATTCTACAGTGCCACAGTCCCTGAACAACATAGCGGTGCAATATAGCACTGACCAGTGGACATAAGAATCTTTGCGAGCATTCAGGATAAAAACTAGTGAGAAAACAGGTTTTAATGGTGGTTCAAAGCTTACATCAAAATGCTCCTCGCAGTATGCTGCACCCTTGGTGGCTAGCACGGGGCCATCCCGGAGGGCTGAGTCACTCCATGTTTTAATTTTCTTGACACTGATGGGAAAACCAATGAATTCCTTTCCGGGCGCAGTATCTGTGTTCTTGTACCTTCGCACGAAGCAAGAAAATCGATGCCCCGTTTCCTCTCTGTCATTTATACTTATTCAGTGTACCAACAAATGTCGGTCTACCGCACCCGTCCGCTGTCGTTCCCGGCTGGTGTTCAAACATGACACCGGGACCAATCACCAGGACCAACGACGTAGCTAACCGATGAATATCGATTTATTTTCACTAATTTTTCATCTGTTGTTAAAATTAATTCTAGTACATTTTTTTACATATAATTGATATGCAAAGAAATGGAAGAAAGCCTTGTCTCAGGTGACGTGCAACAACTCCAGTGCAACTGGATAACGTCAACTGATGAGCCAACGACGAGCTGGAGCCCCTCTCCCCAAACGAAGCAAACATATACAGGAGCCTACTGCGTTGAGTGTACAAATGGCTTTATGCGCCTCTCCCTCCCTCCCTAAACCCGGATGTCGCAATACTGTTTAGGCATAATGCATATGCACACTGCAGTGTCATGCAGAAATCCATTCGCTAAATAGGAAATACTGATCTTGAAAAACTGAATCAACGTTTTTATTTTTATTCTTAAAGCTGGCACCGAAGAATACCGTTGGCTCAGTGCCCACGGTGCGCGTGCAAGTCTGCTCTGCTCAGTATAGTTAGGCTTATCGGTAACGTTTCAACGCTATCCAACGTCACATGAGCAGTTCCAGGCAATACGTAGAGGCTCGTCAGATAGAAATGTTGTATTTTTTAAGCAAACACAAGCCGGTCAAGAGATCCAATTAGTATTAACATCGACCGACTGATACCGATAACTCACTTCTATTTAGGTAGATATCGAGTGGATATTTGGCAGTTATGATGTGCCTTGAACTTCATAACAATGTCATTTGTTTACTACTGAATGACTTGTAATGCGTGAATTGACCCCCCGAGGACGTATTACACGCTTCAGCTGTAATGGAACCCAAGAAACATACAGCAAATTAAGTGTTCGACTTCGCAAGCGAATAGGTAAATACATATCGCGGAACCAATGAACAAGCTCTCCTGTGAAGTAAATTTAGCAGAGCAGTAGAATTACCAAAATACAATCTTCTTCCCTTCTTTTTGGCTTCCTCTTAGATCCTTAATCTTCCCCGCCTCGCTCATATACTGTCTCCCCTCGAGCGCAGCGCTCCTTGCGAATCCCCAGTGCACATCCGGGAAGCACAACATCCATCACCAAAAAATCCGCAGCTGCTAATCCACGAACTGAAGAAGCGAGAACACGTGTGAACTTGACTTGCCTTGTAAGCTATTACCAGAAAATACCGCGCCAAAAGCCGCAAGTGTTACTCTGGTGATATATGAAGAGAAACAGCTGTAAACAAGCCTGAGTAGGCGACAGAACACAGCAGGAGTCAGCGCTCGAGCTTGTGCACTGTCTGTGGGACCACCTGTTGGCTGAGGAACATGGATAATTCGAAAACTAGAGCATGACGGCGCTGGCACTCATGAAATCTTGAAGCGATAAACCAAATATAACTGCAGGTGATACCTCGGGACAGCCGAGGCACCCGACTGTTCAATTAAATAACCACATGACAGAGCACACGCAAACAATGCTCTCGAGGACACGTATATCTCAACGTATGGATGCCATCATAGCCTCAGTTTGATGAGAAGCGTTAAGTACATACGCAACGGCGCCGCACGTGGTCGTGATCAGCTGACCGAATCTGCTGTTGGAGAGAAGCGATGCGGTGTCTGAGATGCCAGTCTGACCGAATTTCATGGCATGCAATCACCAATGTCAGACAAGGCTCAGGTAATATAATGTCTAAGAGGCAACCTCCTGAAGTCACCGCTGGGCGACGTGTAAAATGTGTATGAATAGGATGTGTTTCATGCCATACCTGTACAAATACGCATAGGTCCATAGTTGTTCTGTTGTTGTTGTGTGTAGCTGAACTGTTGTTCAATGACAGACATTCTTTCGTGCTATTATCTCGCTTGCTCGCTTATAATATTACTATAAGAAATAACACACTAATTGACTACTTAACCCCGCGTTCTGCCGTACCGGACGCCACACATTTCCGGCCGTGCCAATTGTGTCAACTGTACCAAGCCGACTGTGGGCCAAGAGCCGGTTAAGCACCAAGTCGCCGCCGATCGTTGGTTTCAAACAAAAATCGACTCTCATTGACGTCGGAATTTCGCAACTTCAGTGAGCCGGGCGACCGAGTCAGCGTGTCACAGCCACCAATAATGCTATTTTGGATCAAAACGTGACACACTTGTAGCCGTGACTTTCTAATTATTATTCCTAGCGTTGCCATGATGCTTAGTGTTAATATTATTATATTGAAAGTTGAAGGTGATGTGATTACTATAATTACACGTCACCATAGAGCCGAAATAAACCGGGTAATTATAGTTACTATGATAGAATAGCGTGGCGTTTTGGTGTTGCCAGTACGACAGCCACTGCGCCGTCCGACACCGTGCCGAGAGGTGGCAGCACGACAGACGTGCATAGCTTTACAACCGACCGAGCACATGGGAACAGATGAACGGCCGACTACAGGAATCATGAGTAGCTCCCGTGACGAACTGCCCGGTGGCACGCCACGACATCCTACTTTCCAGATGCCTATGCAACTAATGAAAACATTTGTTAAGCCCTCAGCATGTGACGGGTGGTTGGCGGCAGTGGCTGCCCAGGACACGGTCAACTACATTGACGGAAAATGATATGTACTATGATATAACGTATGACAGCGGTACGGACAGTGGTAGCGGAAAACGGTACCATTTCAAGGACACGAACCCATGCATATTTCCCAGCCATCGAACATTTTAATTAAACTAAGAGTGGCATTGTTCTACAGCGCTGATACCATGTGGCCTTAGCTACCTGAAAAAAATCGTTGCAAAATCGACCCACGTGTTCTTTTGATCCTACCAGCACCACATTGCGACAGTCCGCTATTGTACTGTGCGTCCTAAATAATCAATACGAGTAGCACCAGAACACCTGCCGACCTGTCGCCTACCGCCTGAGGGCAACGACATGGTGGGACGGGAAACCAAGGCTAGGACACGGACCAACACCGGGTCACAGCCAAGGCTGAGACACAGGTCGAGACCCGGCCACAGCTAGGGGTGGTACACTGGCCAACACCAGGTCACAGCCGAGACCCGATCACAGCTGAGGCTAGCACCACTTGGGTTCTTTTACACCGCATCCGATTGTTTGGTCACATAGCGTCGGCAACCTCTTGCGCAGGGTGTTCGCGAGTGGACTCGGTAATACCGCCGGTTGTGGAGCTCAGACCACGTGCGAGCCGCAACAGAAACCGAGCTCAGACAACGCCTGACCCCACATATTGGCCGAGCTCAAGGTATAGGGCTCAGACCATGTCCAAGCCCACACAGCAAAGGAGCTCAGACAGTGTCCGAGCTCACACAACAGACGAGCTAGGATCACACGTGCAGTACAGCTACATACATACGTACGGCCGAGACTGGGACACGGGCCGATACCAGGACACAACCGATAAAGGGACACGGGTCGAGACCAGGCCACAGCCGACACCCGGCTGACCTGCCGACCAGGTCGAAGTGGTCTGAACACTGCCCACGGCAATGGCGAGCCCGCCCCAGTCGTCACCCGCCTGACCTGCCGACCAGCCCAGAGTAGCGATGGCGAGTCGCCGCCACCCACAGCGGCGGGGCCGGCCAGCAGCCAGCCGAGCGTGCACGATTGGCGACGTGCCGCACTCCTTTAGAAACAGGTCATTACCGGCGATGGAAGGGCTCTCGTGGGAGCCGTGGAGCGGCACAGCTACCATCATTGCCGGAAAACCCCAGACACGGCCGATTTCGACCGGCCGCCCGACTCCACCGGGCTCACACACCAGCCGAAGTGATCAAACCACAGCACTACCGAGCTCACACACCAGCCGAAGTGATCAAACCACAGCACTACCGAGCTCACACAGTAGCCGAGGCGATCAAACCACAGCACTGCTGAACTCACACAGCAGCCAAGGTGCTCCAACCACAGCACTACCCGGCTCAAACACCAGCCGAAGTGATCAAACCACAGCACTACCGAGCTCACACAGCAGCCGAGGCGATCAAACCACAGCACTGCTGAACTCACACAGCAGCCAAAGTGCTCCAACCACGACACTACCGAGCTCACACAGTAGCCGAGGCGATCAAACCACAGCACTGCTGAACTCACACAGCAGCCAAGGTGCTCCAACCACAGCACTACCCGGCTCAAACACCAGCCGAAGTGATCAAACCAAAGCACTGCTGAGCTCACACAGCAACCGAGGTGCTCCAACCACAGCACTACCGAGCTCACAAAGCAACCGAGGTGCTCCAACCACAGCACTGCTGAGCTCACAAAGCAGCCGAGGTGATCAAACCACAGCACTGCTGAGCTCACAAAGCAGCCGAGGTGCTCCAACCACAGCACTGCTGAGCTCACACAGCTGCCGAGGTGCTCCAACCACAGCAATACCGAGCTCACAAAGCAACCGAGGTGCTCCAACCACAGCACTGCTGAGCTCACAAAGCAGCCGAGGTGCTCCAACCACAGCACTACCGAGCTCACACACCAGCCGAAGTGATCAAACCACAGCACTACCGAGCTCACACAGCAGCCGAGCCGATCAAACCACAGCACTGCTGAACTCACACAGCAGCCAAGGTGCTCCAACCACGACACTACCGAGCTCACACACCAGCCGAAGTGATCAAACCACAGCACTACCGAGCTCACACAGCAGCCGAGGCGATCAAACCACAGCACTGCTGAACTCACAAAGCAGCCGAGGTGCTCCAACCACAGCACTGCTGAGCTCACACAGCAGCCGAGGTGCTCCAACCACAGCACTACCGAGCTCACAAAGCAGCCGAGGTGCTCCAACCACAGCACTGCTGAACTCACACAGCAGCCAAGGTGCTCCAACCACAGCACTACCGAGCTCACAAAGCAACCGAGATGCTCCAACCACAGCACTACCGAGCTCACATAGCAGCCTAGGTGCTCCAACCACAGCACTGCTGAGCTCACACAGCAGCCGAGGTGCTCCAACCACAGCACTACCGAGCTCACAAAGGAGCCGAGGTGCTCCAACCACAGCACTACCGAGCTCACACAGCAGTCGAGGTGCTCCAACCACAGCACTACCGAGCTCACAAAGCAGCCGAGGTGTTCCAACCACAGCACTGCTGAGCTCACACAGCAGCCGAGGTGCTCCAACCACAGCACCGCTGAGCTCACGCGGCAGCCGAGGTGTTAAAACTACAGCACTGCTCATGCAACAGCTGAACGAGCTACAGTCGACCGAGCTCACACAGCTAACCATGACCGAGTTCACTTGGCATCCCACCTCACGCGGTGGCCGAGTCCACAAGGCAACCGGGCACAGATCACGTCCGATACCACACAGCAGACGAGCTAAGACCACGGCCGAAGTGTAATGCACGTGGAGATTACTTCGGCCCAGCGACGTATCACACTTAGACGGCAGTACATCTCAGCTTAGCCGAACGACGGCAAAGTAGGAACGGCAGACGTATCAAGATGACGGTCCAGCTCACTCGAGATCAAACTATAGCGGAGCTATGGCTGCAGTCAGCCTTATACGACAGCCAGGTGCATACGGCAAACGTCTAGCTCACTCGAACTCTCAAACGGTGTAAGTGCTGTGGCTGCAGTCGACTGCATACGACAGCCTAGCTGAGAAGCTGGCAGTCGACCTGGGAATATCGTCAGTCGCCAAACTTCTACGGCAGTCAAGCTGAGAAGACAACTAAATTCAGACAGAAGAGCTTAGGCGCCAGCCCGTCTGCCTTTGCTTTCCATATTTGTGGTTTAAGGCGAATCTAGCGCTCCAGCTATATATCGCCTATAACTATCCAACAGACGACAGTCAGGCTCAGACCGTAGGTCAGCGCAGGTGACGGCTGGCAAGGTGGTTGCCACATATCGGGCGTCGCCGGGCACGTTCTACAAACCGCCGTGATCATGACGAGCTGCTCCGCCTCGCCGCTCCCGTTCGTCGGTGACATTGACGACCGGCGGCGATTGAACCCCCTCCTCCTCCTCTCGACACCGCACGCACCGCACATCACCCGACCCGACCCGACCCGGCCGCCGGCGGCCGGCGCACTCTGTCCTATCACACCTGACACACGGCGCAGCGTCGCGCTCGGCACTGTGGTCCCGCAGCGGGCGCGCGCCGCCAACTGCGGCCGCGGCGACACCACGTGCCTGCCGGCGGCGTTCTGGCCGGCCGGCAGACCCCGCCCGCTACCGCGGCCGGCGACCAGCCGGCATAACTCGCCTATGTCGTTTGTAATTATTTGTGGTAGCTGTAATGGAGGCGCCTCATGCAACCGGCCGATGATAATATGTAACTAAACAGCAATTACCGGATATCAATCAATGTGGCCGACTTTGCACGGGCTTTCACGACAAGCCATGCGTAGGCCGGCAGCGGTGGCGCGGCGGTGCGGCGGTCGCGTGCAATACGGTTCCCACAGAGTCGGCGGCGGCGACTCTGTCGCCGCCAGCGGACGCCTCGTGCGTCCTCTGCAACGGCGGCCCCGCCCACTCATTGCGTCCTTCCTGTCTGCCTTCCCCGCTCACCGGAACAGCGTGATTTATCGGCGCACCAGTGCAACGCGGCCGGTGCGCCGGCCAACGCGACTCGACCTGGGAACCGGTGACGGCCGCCGCCGCTGGGAACACCGGCTCTGTGCGGCCTGAGCGGATCCGCGGACGGCAACAGCGCCACCGCCGGCGGCCGGCTCCACGATGACAACATCCTCGTCCGGTTACACTGAGGAGATAGTGAGGACGACACCGGCATCAGCCGTCCAGGAGCGGCAGTGGCATCGTGGTCAGGGCAGAATTTTATATATATATCTAAATATATATACATATACATACATATATACATATAATATATATATATACATATAAATATGGAAGACGTTTAGCCCTCCTCTATGGTTCATCCTAACGATTACAGTTCTAGAAGTATAGTAAATCGAACCTGAAACTGCTCGAGCCCAACCGGTTCCATCTTTGTCCCGCCCCGTCCTGCTCTGACCTACCCCTGTCCTGCTCTGTTCTGTCCCGTTCCGCCCTGTACTGTCCTGTCCTGTCCCGTTCCGTCCTACCATTATCCTGCTGTTCTGTCCCGTTCCTCCCTGTCATGTTCTGCCCTGCACTTCCCTACACTGTCCTGACCCGACTGCAGTGCAATACAGCCGTGTGTCAGCGAAAGGTGAGAGCCCGCCACAGCCGCGCCGGCCCGATGCGCATGACACAGGCGGGCGACACGGGCCGGGCCGTGCGGCCAGCGCTGGGTTTTCCCGGGATGCACGGGCCGACCGTGCGGTGCCGCCGCGTCGGTCGGCGACGGCTCGCGCCGGACCAGAGCCAGCTGCATGGAGGCCGGTGACAGGCGACCAGCGGCTGCCGGCGGCTGCCAGCGGCCGCGATCGGAGGCGAGCGGCGGCCACCCCATGCCAGGCGAAGCCGGCCGGCAGTCGGCCGCTCGGCGGGCTACTCGTGTCCCGCCACCACCGTGATAAATGCACGCCGGCCATTCACAGACGCATTATTAATATCCTGTCAGTGTGCATCGGATAGAAATGTTGCAAAAAAACCGAGGCGCGCAACAGCCCTGGGTCGGCGCTCTATAATTAGGGGTGCTTGTATAGATATGCGTAGATTTGTCATAGCTCGAGCCAGAGAGGTGCGCTTTTCAGTCCGATAATAAGGTACAATCGGGAGAAGGGCAACGTCCTGGTGTTGGCGCGAACCACGGGGTGCGCCGTATATAACCGGACGTAAATACAAGCAAGGGGAGCTGCATGGCGACGCCGGTGGCGACTGATGACCAGACATCAGTTGTAGTGCGCTTCCCACATGCATCACCGGCGCGGCACCGCCCCAGGCGGGCCGGCAGAACCGTGCGGATGTCGACACGTCGTGCGTGGGATCCGATAAGTATGCCACGGCACGTCTGGCGAAGTCGAGGATAGCCAGCGTGTTTGGTAGGAGCTGCAGCAGGAGTTGGTACCCAGAAAGCATTCCGCAGCACGTCTGGCGAACTCGAGGACAGTCACTGTGTTTGGTAGGAGAGCTGCGACGTGAATTAGCAGCTGCAGAAGGTCCAGTGTAAGTGTGTGCAATGGGTGGATGACATTGCACTCAATCGCCTGCTACTTACCACGCCCCAAGCTACCTGCCCACCGGCATACTCCGCAAGGAGCAGCGAGGTGTACCCGACTCGAATACAATTTAGTAATATTATTGTGGAGAACATGAGGTATTGTATGTTGGACTGAAAATGCATCGTAGAACGCACATCTGAAGAGAGGATTCCACCCGTGCTCATGTCACAATGCAGTGTGCCCAAGCCTCGTAGTGTGATACATCTCAACATGGCAACATCGCATCCAGCCGTACAAGTCATCCAGACATCCATGTTCTATGGGCTATAAATCAGGATCTCGGGGCTTGCACCATAGCAATGCATACTGACGGGTCTGGGAAAAGGTCTGGATCCGTCAATTAGGATCTCAAAAGCCAGCACCATAACATTGCATACTGGCGGATCTAGACAAAGCGCGTTGTTGACCAAAGGACGAACAAATGAACAAATGCTGTTATTGGTTAACGACACGTCGACCGTTGCGGCATGTAGCGTCGCCAATCTCTCACGCCGATTGGTAGCGGGCGAAGAGTAGGGACAGGTGGGACTCGAACCCACAATCTTTCGATTACGAGACGGGCAACTTACCTCTAGACTACTCTTCCCCGAACAAATGAACAAGGAAATAGAACCTTCTTTGCCGGTGTTATGAATTCACTGTACTAATGTACAGTGAATTCATAACCTTGTGGACACAACTTAAAGGGACGCTTCTGAAGTTAGTTGTTAGGGTTTTTGGGCGCGTCAACTACGTTGGCTATACAGCGTACATAACGATTGAGGAACGCTTCTGAAGTTACATGTGCACATGTGGCTTCAGAAGCTTCACATGTGCACACGCTCTTCCCCTGGCTGTATCACATTCAACATTACATCATGCTGAGCCACTCAACCCAGTTAACAGCATGGTCCAGAACACGACCGCCTACTCCTTTCGCCAAGCCAGGCAACGGGTACGCCTGGTCGTGTCTTTAGGTTAAGTGGCGGGAGGCGCAAATCAGACCTCTTGCCCAAATTACTCCAAATTTTAGCCCACAAAACTAAAAGTTCCCGAGAATAAGCTAATGCGTTCGTGGGATGCGTGGAAACAGCCCCCTGGTGTCTGACCCCCACCCGTGGCGACGCCTAGGGGACAGCCGGCCGCCGGTCAGCGAGAGACGTCGACGCCGCGCCGGCGGTGCACACTAGCACCACGCCGGTGTTAGGGGCTAGCCGCGCTGCAGTCACCGCGTGCGGCCGTCTTCGGCCGCGTTCTCCGGCCCCACTTCGCACGTCTGCCGGTCGGCCGCCACACAGTCCCGCACGACACAGCGGCGACAGCGGCACGGCTGCATCACAGCCGGGCACGACACAGCAGCAACAGCGGCGCGGCTGCCACACAGTCCCGCACGACACGGCAGCACGGCTGCCTCACAGCCGGGCACGACACAGCAGCAACAGCGGCGCGGCTGCCACACAGTCCCGCACGACACGGCAGCACGGCTGCCACACAGCCGGGCACGGCACGGCAGCACGGCTGCCTCACAGCCGGGCACGACACAGCAGCAACAGCGGCGCGGCTGCCACACAGACCCGCACGACACGGCAGCACGGCTGCCACACAGCCGGGCACGGCACGGCAGCACGGCTGCTTCACAGCCGGGCACGACACAGCAGCAACAGCGGCGCGGCTGCCACACAGTCCCGCACGACACGGCACCACGGCTGCCACACAGCCGGGCACGGCACGGCAGCACGGCTGCCTCACAGCCGGGCACGACACAGCAGCAGCAGCGGCGCGGCTGCCACACAGTCCCGCACGACACAGCAGCAGCAGTGGCGCGGCTGCCACACAGTCCCGCACGGCACGGCAGCACGGCTGCCTCACAGCCGGGCACGACACAGCAGCAACAGCGGCGCGGCTGCCACACAGTCCCGCACGACACAGCGGCACAGTGGCGCGGCCGCCGGCAGACTATGCCACCGGACCGCTGGGACCACCAGGACGATTGGTGTCGGTAATATGGCCCGTTCCACGAGACCATGCATGAACACAACGTGAAATTTCCACTCATTGGTGTTGTGCCTGCAACAATAAATATAATGAAAGCCCCACCGATGAAAAAGGCGTTCGCTATTGTTCCAAACTATGGGGCACATATTCTCTTTAAGAAGGGCTATACTTCGAAATTTTGTAGGAGCTTGCAATTATTTGCGGCTTCATTCTTGGTGGGTTCAAAGCATTTTGCGCTGCATGACAGCACCAATGTTTTGGCTGATGTTTCTTGGTACCGTTATTAGCTTACGAACCTCCATCCCGTGTCGAATATGATCCTGCTGTGGGGAGTCACGGACGCGGATACACTAGACAGACCAGGCACTGGCTTCCTACCCCGCTACACACCTCGGAAAAATGAGCAGAAAGGTCCAGCCTGACACGCTGAGATCCTGACATATACATTGAGTTCATACATCACACCTGCGAGCCAATCCCCAGTCAATCGGGCCAGTCCGACTCAACAGCAAACAGCAAAACTGGCATGAACCCGGCATGCAGATTACACCGAGATAAACGAAGGCTGGAGCTAAGACTACTAAAACCACTACAGCTAGCTATATTGCCGCAGGAGCACATTTCTAAGTACAAAAGACCTCACCTATTAATGTTGAAATGTTCCATAAGTTACCTATTCCAGTAACATGTGGTGAAGCAAAAGCATCACACCACAAGAATCGCACTTCCAATAGTGATGATGACACGTCAGATTCCGGCAAATTTTCCGGTGGCGTGACCCCCACATCCTTTTACAGTCACCGATGCTGGGAGCGATGTACGTGCACAGGACACCATTCATATTCAGCAGGTGAAGCATCGACTCGACCAGCAACAACACCGCCAGTCCTCAAGTCTGAAGCCAGAGGCCGCTGACGCAACCGACGCCGCTCAAACAGCCACTTGCCCGAACGCTCCGCACCGAAGGCGTCTTTCACTTTTCAATGTCGCTCACCGCCAGCGAGCGGCGTTTATGCAAATGCGCCGGTCGCGCGGCATAAGGACAAATACAGGCGCAGGGCAAACAGCGACTGTTGGCAGAGTCAACACTCGTCGTCGTCGGCGGCAGCGACGGAGAGTCGACCGGCACAGGTGAGCACGACCGCGCGCCGCCCAGCCCAGCCTGATCCGGCCCGGCCGTCCGCTGATCAGCATGCAAATACGCCCGCCGCGCCGCCCAGCACGTGCGCCACTGTGTGTCAGGTGCGACGGTGCTGACGCGCCGCCACCGCTCGCCCACGGAAAGCCGGCGGAGTCGACGGCCGGGAGCTGCCGCACCGATACATAAGACTGTCGCTGTCGGCCGGGACCGCCGCTGTCGGCAGGGACTCCCGCTGTCGGCAGGGACTCCCGCTGTCGGCAGGGACTCCCGCTGTCGGCAGGGACTGCCGATGTCGCAGGGACTGTCGCTGTCGACCGGGACCGCCGCTGTCGGCAGGGACTGCCGCTGTCGGCAGGGACTCCCGCTGTCGGCAGGGGCTGTCGCTGTCGGCAGGGACTCCCGCTGTCGGCAGGGACTGCCGCTGTCGGCAGGGGCTGTCGCTGTCGACCGGGACCGCCGCTGTCGGCAGGGACTGCCGCCGTCGGCAGGGGCTGTCGCTGTCGGCCGGGACTGCCACAATCGGACAGGACTGCCGCAAACAGACAGTCAGCAGCCAAGGCACAGTCGGCGGCCGCCGTGCCCAGCGACGGCCAACAACACTGCTACGGTCCAGCGCACCGTTGCCATCGCGACCGGCCAGTCCGAACACCGGTCGGCTGGTAACGCCACGACCCTAATCACGGTTAAAAAACCTCTGCATTTTTACCAGAAAACTATACACTGAACGATAATACCCCTGTTTTGCCACTAGGTAGTATCGCTGCCTGACAGTGGTTTCGTTGGTTGGTTGGTTATTTGGGTTCAGGGGCGCTTCGACTGCTTCGGCCATACAACGCTTGACAGTGGCTTGATCGAAGGTAACCACGCCCACTTTTTTTTTGTCTAATACGTATTCACTTCAAAGTACACACTGCTTGTTTACTTAAACTTCTAACAATCACTCCGTGAACCCAATCCGTTAGCCTGGCCCCGATCCAGAATCCGGCACGGCCACAGTCAAGTCGGAGAGTCGGGGGGGGATTTTTTGGCGCGTCAGCTGCTTCGGCTACATTGCCGTCGGACAGCCGTGTCCGTACCTTCCAACCACCAGTAACCTCCAATAACCATCACAAACCTAAAATAGCCACCAGTAACCAACTTTAACCATTAGTAATCACCAGCTGCAACACACCAAACATCGCAACAAGCAGCGCAGCAATAATCACGTCAACGAATTCAGTCCTCGCAGCATGGGGTGTTCGGCCATTTTAATGCCCTATGTTTTTCTGAGCTGATTCCTGGATCATTCATGATACAGTTTTAAATTCAGGGTATCTGACGACAATTGATGATGCCACACTTCATGCAAAATTTAATTCCGATCTTTCAAGATGCTGGAGCTGGAGGGAGTCCAAGTTAGGCCACCACGTCGCAATGCGGTTTTTATATCTGCATTGGACAAGATGGATAAGCAAGCAAGCCACACGAGGTATTGCTAAAACTGAAACATGGATATAGAAATAATTATTTTGAAAAGCAACAGAACAAAATGTGACCTCACGCCAAGCTGATAGACACAATGACGGCTATATATATATAGTTTTTTTTTTTTGGGGGGGGGGATAATTTTCTCGTTAAGGAATTGTTTTAACCAGAATATATATATATATATATATATATATATATATATATATATATATATATATATATATATCGTGACAAATTACGTACTCTAAATATATTAAGCGATTCCTGTAAATGTCCGGTCAGGCCACCGACATATTCCCTGGATATATTCGGAGGGTACGTGCATTGCAGCTAATACGGAGGCTGAAATAGGGACTAATGCGCAACAAAATGGATAAGCCAGACAAATTTTACACACTTATTTCATTATGACGTGCCTGCGAATCCCAAATTGCGATTAAAATAAAAATTTTCTCTTCATTATTGGGGAAACTTTTCTCACAACAAAAACATTTTTGTCATTTTTCTCAGAATGACAGAGATCTCAGTTTGCATCGGTGTCACTGATCATCTTTCCCTAGCGGCGTGTATCGAAAATTAACATCTTCAACAGTTTATCACATATTTCGGGGTATTTGACCTCCACAGAATCAGTGACCTGGGCCTTTGTACGTGGCACCTGTATTACACTTATTCTTCAGTTTGCACATGATCAATGTTGAAGCACGAAATCGCACTTTATTTACGATCATATTCCCAAAATTACGGCGAATACGGGTCACTAACTGCACTACGGCACTGACCTGCTCAACCCAACCTCCAAGGCCAATCAAATGAGATAATAGAATGGTTCAAGTGTCTTAGAAAGTTCAAGCATCGAGCAACATGATGCCGTTAATCGCATCTCTCCATCTTGCGAGAACATTAATGGGAAGTGAAAATGACCGCCGCACATCCCGGAGGGTAGACAATTTCCAGCAATTTCCAGTTAAACTGACCCCTCCCACACATGTAATTGTTCACCAGCGAGCTTCACGCCTTGCCGGCTCACGGTTGGAGACGGCTGACCGGCGGGCGGCTGAATTTCTCACCGGTGTTGCGGTCGGAAATGTGCCACCACGGAACCGGCAGTGAGTGGCCGTCAGCGGCCGCCGGCGCGCACTAACGAGCCGGCCGGGCGGCAGACGCGGCCGATAGTTGTCGTAGGTTATATCGGCGGCATGGCGCGACTAGCCACCAACTAGGCAGCACACCGGGCCGGGGTGGTCGGCCGGGCGGACGCGAGCCGCGCGGCCATCACACGGCACGGCGGCCGAGACTGGCGCGGCACTTGTCTCAGGCCGTCGCGGCGGATGTGACGGAGTGGACACCGACCGCCGCCGCCGCCGTTTGGCAGTGAGG
This sequence comes from Imbricaverruca yamaguchii, assembly GCA_034440575.1. Classification (NCBI taxonomy): domain Eukaryota; kingdom Metazoa; phylum Arthropoda; class Thecostraca; family Neoverrucidae; genus Imbricaverruca; species Imbricaverruca yamaguchii. Next base: position 152,876 of record JAOTOL010000988.1, read on the forward strand.
AGCTGATTGTTTGTGCCAACAGTGCAGCGGGCGCGGCCGAGTGGAGGAAGGTCGGCCGGCGGCGGCCGTCATCGCCGCGGTCCATCCGAGTACAGAACCGGTGTCCGTGACGTCGCTCGGCGCCGACGGACACCAACGCTGACCACGCCAAAAAGAATAACCTTGGGCTTTCTTACTACTTCAACGCCGTGCTATATGGTCTCGCTGAGCTACCGCGACTCCCACTGACCAGCTAACAGTGATGTTGAGATACCGGTCGTGTCGAACCACTGCACCTATACCGGCTACACCACAGGATGGCGCATCGCTCTCCAGGACGCGCACCACCCGTTATCACTTATTGCCAAGAGTCGACTTCCACACCACCGACAGCCAGGGCCAGTGTAGAGCGCGTACCCCGCATCCCACGGCGTCAAGCAGCACCACTACGCAGCCATTGCCGTCGGTCACCTGCCGGCAGCCAGGTGATCCCAGGTGCCGGCACCGGGCCGCCACGCCGACCACGCACTACTGTCGGCCGCAAGTGGGGTGCGTGACGCGTCACGGCCCAGTCGACCGGCACCGACACAGCGCCGCCAGCCGCTGCCCACCGAGCTCCCAAGACGTGACGCTCACCTCCTCCCAGCACACCACAGGCGCCTCTCCAGTCCTAGCGACAATCGCTGCCCATAGGCGAGGCTGGACTGGCTGTTCCCACGGCTAATTCAGCAGAGGAGCGGCACCGGTTGCGGCACCAGCGCCGACGCTAAAGGAACACACACAGAGCCTATATGGCGCGGCTCGTTTCTCAGCCATCAGATGGGATGCACGGATCTCGTGCAGCCAGCCGACACGTGCGGATGGTCGCACGTGTCGGTGCGAAGTCATCATCTCTGTCGACATACCTGCGTCGAGGCCGGGCGTCGCTGGAGTAAGAGACGCACGTGTGTCGGAGTCCCATGGTGGCAGGGTACGGACATACCTGGACAGCCGTCACGAGCCTCCGAGCTAAGGAACCCACCTGCATCGAGGCCGGGTGGTGTCGGGCCGCCTGTATCATCTCATCGAGCAGGCCTAGCTCGCCGTCGCCCGGCTCCGACTCGGCGGAGCTGCCCTGGCCAGAGTCCTCGCCAGATGCGTGGCGGGAGCCGCCCACCTGGCGCGCACACACGTCACGTCAACACCGCTGTCGGCTTATGCACATATATGGGGATAGGGGGGGGGGGAACGGTGATTTACTACCAGAGGGTAAGCTCTTGGTTGTTGGTTACTGGTATTACAACAAATCGACCGTTGAGTCATTTAGCGTCGCTAATCTCTCACGCCGGTTGGTCGCGGGCGAAGAGTAGCGACAGGTGAGACTCCAACCCACAACCTTTCGATTGTGAGACGAGCAACTTATTCCTAGGCTACTCGTCCCCTCTTTGTAAGACTCAATGCATTCAGAGTTTAAAGGGAAACTGCTGTCAGGGGGTCATAATCCCCAGAGACTGCAGGTGACGGGGGTCATCAGGGCAATCGCACACTGGCGTCAGAGGCCGGACCGGCAGTGATTGTCGGCGCTTTAGGGAGCAGGGAATAAGAGGTCATGTGATGCTAAAGACTGGAGAGGCCAGGCGATGCCACAGCTCGGGACTCGTGCTAATGAACTTCACAATCACGGCTGTTCGGCACCCACACTCAGTACAGTCCGGATAATACGCCAATACTTTTTCACAAACACACTTTCTCACGTCCAATGTCGATGGAAGCGCGCATACTTCAGCAAAATACGCGACTGATTCCGGGATATAAGTTAATTCAAATGTGTGATGCGTACATGAGGCCTGACTGTGGAGCCAGATTCTGACAACGCAACTCTTTTTTTCTCGATAGAGTTGCTGAAGGAAGTGAACGCTACGAAGTACAACTAAGTGCTTCTTCGGAGAGTGGGAGCGTCGCAAGTCCTTCGACAGAACTGCTAGAAACATTTCTGCCATTATTGACTGCACTATTATTTGTTGTGCTCTTTGTGCTCCAGCGCAAAATAAGAGCAATGTATCTCAAGCACGTATGCATCACGCTGAATATACCCAAATGTGTCGAGTTGATATATAAAATGCGAGCAGCTTCAGAATTATTGAACATAAAAGGATTCAGATATGCATGCACAACAATCAACAAAGAACAGACTCAACATAAACACGACGTGGTCCCGGATAGCATGGTCGGAGACATTGGTGTACACAATTGCACGGTACCGAACAGAAATAGCAGTGGCAAGGCCAGTGCCGACTTAAGCACCGTCCGGCATAAGTTGCACGCTACACAGAGAGCCATCAGTGTCATCCGAACAAGTGAATACACATACACACATGTCCCAGAAGAAGAGCCACGAATTGCCTTGGATGCACTAGTCTGGAGGAGAACCATTACCTTGGAGTGGCACCTTTGGCCGAAAAATATATTCAGCGAGGGGGTTCGAGCGTGTACACTCGAGCATACTATACGACCGCCATCTCCTCTGAAATGGACTTATTTGGCCGAACAATCCGTTGAATGGGCTGGGCCACACGAAAGCTTCTCCGGTGATGAGATGCCCCTTCCCCGGATCCGAGAGGTGCTACCTTTCCATGGCGGAGGAGCATATTCCCCAGTGTCCCAGGCCCGCCCCTGACGTGTCCGGCAGCCTGAGCTGTCCTGGCAGTCGTCGCCGTGTGGCGGTACACAGAGCAGTGGTGGCCGTGGCCGGTGTGGCGGGTGGTCGCGGCACGTGTCCCACCTTGCCACACTGGTCGCTGGATCCGGGCGAACGGCCGGCGGCAGGCTCCGACTCGGGCTCCGACCCCGGCACCGGCAGAGGGTCCGGCTGTGGCCGTGGCGACTCGGCCGATCCGTGCAGCACTGGCTCACCTGTCGACAGGAACCGGGTCAGCGCGAGCTTCCCTGTCGGTTAAAGCTAGGTCAGCGCGAGCTCCCCTGTCGGCAGGAGCCGGGTCAGCTCAGGCTCCTCTGTCGGCAGGAGCTGGGTCAGCGCGAGTTCCCTGTCGGCAGGAACCAGGCCAGTGCGGGCTCCCCCGTCGACAGGAGCCGGGTCAGCGCGAGCCTCCCTGTCGGCAGGAACCTGGTTAGTGCGAGCTCCCCCGTCGGTTAAAGCTAGGTCAGCGCGAGCTCCCCTGTCGGCAGGAGCCGGGTCAGCTCAGGCTCCTCTGTTGGCAGGAGCTGGGTCAGCGCGAGTTTCCCTGTCGACAGGAGCCAGGCCAGTGCGGGCTCCCCCGTCGACAGGAGCCGGGTCAGGGTAATCTCCCACTGTCACAAGGAGCCCGACCAGACCATTACTGATGAGCGCTACCAACACCGACGGTAGGTCCAGATCAGCACAGCTCAAACGTCAGCAGGAGCTGGATCAGACTTCATCGATGGGAACCAGGTCAGTACGCACTCCCCCCTCCCCTCCCCACCCCACGAACAGCAACCTGAGCAGACGCCACGCGCGTCCGCCTCCTATTCAGCCGGCGACGGTGACAGCGGTGGCAAACGGTACACGCAGCGCCACCTACCCACCAGTCATGGCCGCTCCGTCGGCGGTCGCACCGGCCACTCCGCGACTATTTCTGTTAATTCATCTGCGCCCCGTCAAAACGCCGTATCACGTACGTAGTAAACAGAACGGGCGTCTGGCCGACCGGGCGAATTATGAACGATAAGGTCAAGGCAGTCGGGCAATGAGTCGGAAGAATGGCAGTTTCGCCGGTCATGCACGTCGCGTGGCAGCCGGCGGACGTATGTACCGGCGCGCCGGTACCGACCGCGCAGTCGCCCGGCCGCTGCCAGGCTCGCACGCTCGTGCGGCGACGTCGAGGTGCGTGAGTGAGCACTTTGTGCACGGCGGGCGCAAAGGCTGGTGCGGCCGGGTCGGCGGACTAGCAGTGCCCACCACCCCGACGGTCTGAGCTGGCGGACCGGCACGGTCACCACTCTGCTACAGTCCGAGCCGGCGGACCGGCACGGTCACCACTCTGCTACAGTCTCAGCCAGCGGACCAGCACGGTCACCACTCTGCTACAGTCTCAGCCGGCGGACCGGCACGGTCACCACTCTGCTACAGTCTCAGCCAGCGGACCAGCACGGTCACCACTCTGCTACAGTCTCAGCCGGCGGACCAGCACGGTCACCACTCTGCTACAGTCCGAGCCGGCGGACCAGCACGGTCACCACTCTGCTACAGTCCGAGCCGGCGGACCGGCACGGTCACCACTCTGCTACGGTCCGAGACGGCGGACCGGCATGGTCACCACTCTGCTACAGTCCGAGCCGGCGGACCAGCACGGTCACCACTCTGCTACAGTCCGAGCCGGCGGACCGGCACGGTCACCACTCTGCTACATTCAGAGACGGCGGACCAGCACGGTCACCACTCAGCTGCAGTCCAAGACGGCGGACCAGCACGGTCACCACTCTGCTACAGTCCGAGCCGGCGGACCGGCACGGTCACCACTCTGCTACAGTCCGAGCCGGCGGACCAGCACGGTCACCACTCTGCTACAGTCCGAGCCGGCGGACCGGCACGGTCACCACTCTGCTACATTCCGAGACGGCGGACCAGCACGGTCACCACTCAGCTACAGTCCGAGCCGGCGGACCGGCACGGTCACCACTCTGCTACAGTCCGAGACGGCGGACCGGCACGGTCACCACTCTGCTACATTCCGAGACGGCGGACCAGCACGGTCACCACTCAGCTGCAGTCCAAGACGGCGGGCCAGCACGGTCACCACTCTGCTACAGTCCGAGCCGGCGGACCAGCACGGTCACCACTCTGCTACAGTCCGAGACGGCGGACCGGCACGGTCACCACTCTGCTACATTCCGAGACGGCGGACCAGCACGGTCACCACTCAGCTGCAGTCCAAGACGGCGGACCAGCACGGTCACCACTCTGCTACAGTCCGAGCCGGCGGACCAGCACGGTCACCACTCTGCTACAGTCCGAGCCGGCGGACCAGCACGGTCACCACTCTGCTACAGTCCGAGCCGGCGGACCAGCACACCGCTACATCCCGGGTCGACGGCCACCACCCCGATACAGACCCAGTGATAGTGTATGTGCAAATCAGATATTTGGACGTGCCAGCTGACTCGGCGGCTATTTTGCGCCCACAACTAACACATTGGAAGCACTTCAGTAGGTAAGATGGAACGCACACCAAATCGACGACATGGAATGCGAGTGAACTACAAAACCAATCTGGACAACAGCAACAGTCCGGACGGCGTTGGCCCGTCGTTAGCCGGGCAGCAGGAGCAGTGTTCGGACGTCCTGCACACACAGGCACCATCGCCGCCGTCGCCGCCGTCGTCGTCGTCGTTGGTGGCGGAGGCGGAGCGGACGCGGTACGTGTGCAGCTAGCCGCACAATGGGCCGACGGAGCCGGGCTGGTCGGGCTGGCCGGGCCGACGTGTCCGAGGTGCGCCGCACCTGAGCCGGGGCAGACGGGTCGCGTCGACACGCGCCATTGTGTAACAGCATCGCCGCCGCCCACACAAAAACGACGCGCAGCTGTCTGCGTGCGGCGGCGGCGGAGGCGGCGACCGCGTGGTCGCCACCTGTACGCGACACGCGTGTGCCGAGCCGGAATGAAAGGCGGCGCGGCTTTTTCCCTTCATTACGGCGACGCGGCCAGCTGCGGTACAACTCCGACGTGCCATCACAGAAGACAAACAAACAGAGTCAGCGCCGCAGCAAAATGAAGCCGTGTTGCCGAGATGCAGTCACCACACAGGCATAGACAGAAGTGGGGAAGTGGGACACTGTGACACGCATAAATCCCGGACTTCTGTGAAAGACAGCGCGATACATATGCAAAGATGAGCTTCCATATTAACCTTGGGCTAACTGTCCCATCATCTAGCATGAACAAGGGCACTTAGTTGTGAATGTACGTGTGCTTGCCTGGCAGATGCCCATCAAACTTTGTTAGTCACGTGACTTGCTGGACGAGATAAACTATGGTTGACTAAGCGAAGGCCATTCACTTCCCTGGTTTAGAAGGTGCACTGTATCCATTTAGTGCATGTACAGCACTGCAGTCATGGGTGCTGTTTCATATATATTTAAATATTTAAGGGGACCATTGCACTCTCAATTTTGACCCCCTCATCTTGTCGAGGTTTAACATCGGACCCTACATAAATGTTCCATGATTGTGGAGCATCCGAGGAAACTACATATCCCCATAATCGATTGGATAAAATAACACCCATGCCTGTGACAAGAAATTAACATTGCTGGCCTCAACAGATGGAAACCTTCTTTATTGAACGTTAAGTGTGAATCGAAGAATTCGTTACCAACCAGATGACGTCACGTAAACAGCTAAACACCTGAACCCAGTTAACAGTGACAGTACCAGTAAGACATTTCACTGTTTCTGAACACTTTTAACAGAGCCACACCGCGTCGAAACATGTCGGACACCACAGCTCCAATCACTACACCCTCGCGCTACTGCATCCTATTCCCAGACCAATCGCCACCGCGATCTTCGGTGTCCAGAGTCAATTGTTCTCGAGCTCTCGAATTCTCCAGCTAACGGCACGGACGCGGTCACACCGGCAGTCAAGTGGCCGAAAGCGGGTCAAGAGGCGCGCCATCTGCGACGCGGAGACCAGCCGCCCGGCCCACCCACTCGAGAACGGCGCGCGTCCTCCACCTGAGCGTGGCGCCGTCCCACGCCTCTCATCTGCCCACCGGCACACATTCACCGGCTCACCGTCTTTGTCTACCAGGCCTGCCAAATGACAGACTCCTCGTGTTTTCCAGGCGTGCCGAATGGCGCCCTCCTCTCACGTCGCTCAGGCTTGCGATGACCATTCCTTTCCTCCGTCTCTCAGGTCTGGCAATGCTCGTCTCCCGTCTCCCATGTTCGTCCAATTGCCGTATTTTCCTGTATCCAAGGTTTTGAGCTGATAGTCTCCTCCGACAGATGGGCACCCAATACGTGAGGGAATGCCCAGTGTGCCGGCTGCTCCGAACCGGCAATGACTGGCTCCGGCGACTCCAGCCACTGTTGACTTGCGGCCGCGCTCACCACCCGGTGATGGAGCACACCGAGTCCGAGCTCGGCTCCGCTCGTGACCCATCACGGGCGAGTCAGCTGGTCAAGAGCACGCGGAACACACCTGCCGTCGGCCGACCGGCAGCGGCGGCGGCGACGGCGCCTGCAAGCCGACAATCCGGGGCAGGTCACCACCGTCTCGCCCGTCGCTTGTGGCGCGGGACTGGAGTCGTGACTGCACCGACGGCACGTGACTGCACCGACGCCGGGGCCATCACGCACATCCAGTCCCGGCACCATCCGGCACGTCTGAGCCACGACCAGGGCGCTTAGGTGGCACATTTGAGGCAGGTCCAAGGCAAACACATGCTAAGTATACCGCAGACGCCTTTGAATATAAGTCAGTTAACCATGCCTGAAGTAAGGCCGACCTCTCAGCTGAGCGTGGCCGAGGTCTCCCGGGTCTCACATCTCACCCAGAGACTTTGACGATATCTGGTGTTTCATCTCCCGTCTCCCAGCTACCTCACTCATCGTCATCTCTTCTCTCCTACATCTCACACCTGAGCACAAATTGCCCCCAGCTGTCATCAAACCATCACCCGCCCGCCGGAATTTCCAGACGCCAACACGTCCGTAGCGGGACCTGCCAGCTGAGCGCGGACTCGCGGAGCCGCCCGTTGACAGTCGGGCCGGCAGGCCGGCTAACGAACCGGCGGCCGCGGCCCGCGCGATTGCAGCCAATCGACGTGTCGCGGCCGGCCGGCGCCACAGTCGTCACGCTGCGGCCGCTCGTTAGGCGCGCCGACAGCCGACAGACGCACCGCTAGGCGGCCAGATGCCATCTGTCAGGCGGCTGCGAGTGGCTTCATTCGGGCGGGTGTCGACGCCGGCGGTGGCGCCCGACGGCGACGACAGGTCTGGTCGGCGCCGCGCCGGCCACGCGACGACGCCGACCCTGAGCGGCCGCTCACAGAGAGACACGACACACACGCCGACACAGGCATACTTACTCAGCACACGGCGCGGCGGCGCCGTCGGTGGCCAGAGGCGGACGGCAGCCGGTAGTCGTACGAGGAAGCGTCGGCGGTCAGAACCTGGCCATCGCCGGACCGCTCGAGCAGCACACTGCCGTCGTGCGTGGTGTGCCCGACCGATACCAACGGGCCGAACCCAGTACCATCGCGAGCTCGCCGGTGCAGTGTCCAGCGGGTCCGCCGCCACACGCCGTCAATGGCCGCTGTCCGACCCAGGGGCGGCGGCGCACCACCCAGTGTCGCCCAGAGCGGTGCCGCCTACCTCCCGCTCCACCAAGGGCCTTTTTTGTGTGTGGGTCGCCGGGCGGCGCGATGGCGGCTAATCTGCACAGTCGCCGCGACTCGACACTGACGCGCACACTGGCGCAGCGGCGGCCAAAAACGCGTCGCCGTTTCCTCCCCTGGGCGGCGCGCCGTCGGCTACCGCGGCCGCCCCACGGCAGCCTCCAGCAGCGAATATTCTGTACAGCCGTTATAAATGACGCTTAATCTCCATCGGGAGCGATGGCTGCACCGTCGCCAATCCGCCACTCTGTAGGGGATGCTATTCACGGCCTGCCGGCCATTCCACGTGGTCGCTCTCTGTGGCCGGCCGCACAAGCGGCCGGCGCGCCTAAGACAATGCAGGCGCGCTAACAAATGACGCGGCGCCGACGCGCAGAGTCAGCGTCGCCGCGGGAGCCGACCGTTACGGCGGCGGCGCCGACCGGGACGCGTCCCGGACACCAGACGCACGCCACCGGGTCGTGTTCCGCCGTGGCAGCGGCAGCTGGCGACCACGGCCCAGCGCCCAGACTGACGACCTAAACCGGCGGCCACGGCTGGTGGCAGCAACTGACGACCGCAGCTGATGTCACCAGCAGACGGTCACGGCTGCAGCGACAGCTACAGCGACAGCAACATCTACAGCGACAGCGGCAGCTACAGTTACAGCGACAGCTACAGCGACAGCTACAGCGACAGCTACAGCGACAGCTACAGCGACAGCTGCAGCGACAGCTACAGCGACAGCTGATGAACACAGCTCACAATCACAACTGATGAGAGCAGCCGACGAAGACAGCTGACAACCACAGCAGAAAACAGTTGTTAACAGCGAACGGCCGCAGCCAACTGCCACAGCTGACGTCCCCGAGCACTCGACCTCTCGAGTGGTAGGCGAGGCGGCGGCGGCGCGAGAGTGGCCAGTTGGGACGTGCCAGTGCAGCGCGGCGGCGCGGCTACACCTGCAGGCGCTGGCTGTTGCGTCAGGCGTCTGTCGGCAGCTCTCTCCTCCCGCCTCCTCGTGACACAGCGCCAAGACGGCGTGTGAGCGGTGCGGCCCTGTCACACGATAACATGGCGAGACGGCCAGGCCCGGATACTACACCGCCGCACCAGCACCCCGGACATGCCGACCCCGCCGTGGCCGGTCACGCCAGAGCTCCTGGGAAACAACGACCTCACGACGCCCTGTAAACGACACCACCAGCAGACGCTGTGAGCCTGCGACGCGAAACGCCAGCTCCGGCATTTGCTGGTCCGTCAGGAAATGATATGTGATCTGGAAACTGCCATAACATCATAAGTCACGAAGCTGTTCGGCATCGCATAGCTTGAGTGCCTACCAAATCATCAGGCTGACCAGAGACCGCCAGAGTAGTCAGACAACGAATCCTCCTCAGCCAGGGATTACACCCCACCGAAGAATCGTGCATAACTAGAGGGTTATATCTGGCTACGGGATCGTGGAAGGCCATAGGGTTCCATTTCGCAAAAGAAGCATGAGCAGATGACCAAGGGAATCGTGGACGGCCATGGAATTTCACTGTGCGAGAGGACCATCACCAGCAGGATCCCACGAGTACCCTCGGGCACTTGTCACGCCACTCCAGTTCCAATGAGCGCCGCCAGTGGCGGTCTAATGACGGCGTCGGTGTAAGTGCAGCGGCGGGGAGCCGGCGCGCGGTACCAGCGACCCGAGCCGGTCAGGTCGGCGCAGGGGGGCTCGGCGGCGGCGTTATTAATGACCAGCCGGGCCGCTCGGCCGCACGGCAAGTCAACGACGCGCACGATCGCGCCAGCACCAATGCAGCTTTAGTGATGATAAATGACGACTGAGTACCAAACTCAGCCAAAGAAATGCTTATTTGAACAGAATTCACCACGCAGTGTTGGATAAACGGCGCGATTACCAAACAAACCAGTGTGACTCAGCCAGTTGGGCCAAAGGCGGCGTGGGCCGGCGCACCAGCACGCGGCCAAAGCAGTGATTAGATTAATTTGCCACACCACTCGCAGCTCGCGACCCGCGACAGGCCAGGTCTGGAGCGGCCGAGGCAAAGCTGAAAACGCGCCAGTCACGGCGACCATCAATCAGTGGCGGCGACAGTCGGAGGAGACGACCGACGCTCCCACGGGACGCCCGTCGACACATGCCGGAAAACCCCGGCCGCCGCCTCCGCCTCATTTACTCCCCAAACAGAGCGTCAATTAAGTTCAGACGTAGGGTCCGGCCAGGTCGGACAGAGCCCATGTTTGGTCTGGATTAGCATGCACCAAGAGGCAAAGGCGAATGATCGGACACGTTTCGGAGAGCCGCCCCACACAGAATATATGCATTCAGCTGAGGTTCGGGGAGACCCGTGGTATTACGCTAGGTGGGGAGCAGAACCATCGATATTCGACGACACACTAAGTGGTGGATAACATCAGGTGTTCGGTGGGTACTCATAGACGCCATGTTACAGACACTACAGCAGCAGGCGTCAAGGCATTTTCAAATGCAACATCAACGCCTGATGGTCTTTGGAATCATCCAGCTTGTCATGGCATTTCACTACGAACCACCACCCTGAAGAACCTCTCAAAGACCAAGCGGAATGCGCGGCGGCCCAAACGCCGAAACACAAGAGAAAACACTGTCAGCGTGCAGGTCATATTCCCGAAAAAAAAACACCCATGATGACACCCAGCACCTCTATAGCGCCAGACTGTCGAGTACACACAGGAGCGCATCCAATACGCAACCTCACCACCTATCGCATGACACCGAACATCTTACGCTGCAGGCGGTCCCGCCAGACTACCGTACTACACTCCGAACTGAGCAGACACGACAGCCCGGCCGGCTATGACTCGACTGTTGGTCACTTTCTGAGAGTCAGCGGCGGCGCGCCGGCCGGCGGCGGCGGTCATCACGGCCGGGCGCCGCCCACTCGCCGGTCACGAGCGTACCTTGTCGACGGACGTCGGCGGCGACGACAGCGACGGGCCGGCGACGTCGACGGACGACGCGGCGACGCGAGCACTCGACCGAGACACGGAGCGACCGGGCCGGCCGTGCAGCGCCAACGGCCACCAGTCGGCGGCGAGTGCAATGGTGCAGCCACCGGCCGAACGACCGCAGGCAGAGCCGCACAAAATGGCGCCGCCGAGACGTCGCCAGCCGGCCATCGCGCCGCAACGCTTCTTGCGGAATTTTTTGCCGCTATTCTATTATTTGGAGTGACTTTTTCGTCCACACAAAAGCTGGCGCAGCGATGCGGAGGGTGCGCCCCTGCCGTCCAGGAGCGGGAGCCGGAGCGCGAGGCGGCGTCGGCTGCCGGTCCAGTGGCGGAGCGATGCCCGCAGAGCGCGTCCCACCGCGACAGCGGCGGCGGCGTGCGACGCGCCGGCGCTCGGCCATGGCGTGAATGCGTGTTTTTGGCCGGCGTGACCAACATTAGGCGGCGCTGGTCATTAATCAGGCGGCGCGCTGGCGGCCGTGCGGACCGTGCGCTCCGTGGCGGATACCGATCTGGTGCGGCCCATCACACAGACTCCGCCGCCGTGCACGGCGTGCGACTGATGGTGCTGCACCAGTGGGGGTCGCGCACCGCGGCCAGGCCTGCGGCACACCCAGCCCGCCGCCGGACTGGTCACAGCGACCCACACAGCGTCAGCCATCCGTACCCAGAGCTGGAGCCGTCAGCTCGCCGCGACTCCCCCGAGTTCTGCAGAGAAACTAGAACAGCCGCAGTTGTTAAGTAAGACGAGCAGCAGGCAGCACGGGTGAAGTCTGATCAGGCGTGTCGGAGTATTCTTGGTGTCTATGTGGAGTCGACATCGCAAGCGATGACGGCGTCAATATCATACAGAAACCTGCCTGACCATCTAATTAAAGCATGCCAGTGCGAGACAAGAAACGTCCCGGGATCCGCCCCTTCCTTCATTAAGCCAAGGAAAGGGAAGAGTAGAACAGATCCAGAAGATCATAATGTAGACCAAGGCATCTTGCCAGTAACCAGATGCAGAACAGGCGTTGCGCCTGCGCCGACAACTGTCTCACTTCCTCCGAGTGAGACCACAGAGAAACTACCGTAGTGCCTTTGAGTGGAGGTTCATCAAACAGACACCAAGGGTCGGGATGTTAACAATACAACACCCAGACCAGAGCGAGACTAACGGTTTGGAGACAGCGTCATAGCAGCGCCAACAGGAGCGAAAACAAGAGCGAGACCCACAATCAGGGGGCAGCATCGCAGTAACCGGAACAAGAGCGGAACCCATGGTTTGGAGGTAGTGGCACAACAGATCCTAATAAGAGAAAGACCACAGACAGACTATCGTGACGTCACGTCACGATAAGAGGAAACTAGAGAACAGAAGATTGCGCAGCTACCAAAGATCAGCGAGCTGAAGAACCGAAACTCAGCACTAGAGCACCATGACGAAGGAAGTGCCACAGCGCCTCCACATGAGCTAGGCGTAGGGCCTAGTAGGCGTCCAGTCCCACGATAAGAGCGGAGCTCGGGGCCGGGAGATGGTACCACAGCCCCCACATGTCAGCCCACGGCCTCACAAGAGCGGAGCTTGGGTCGGGAGATGGTACCACAGCCCCACAAGTGCAGAGTTCGGGGTCGGGAGACGACACCACATCCTAGACTCGGTCCACGGCCTCACAAGAGCAAGGCCCAGGGTCGGGAGACTGGACCACAGCCCACAGGCTCACACGAGCGAAGCTCGGGGTCGGGAGACGGCACCACAGCCCAGAGTCGGCCCACAGCCTCACGAGAGCGGAGCTCGGGGTCGGTAGACCCCGAGCTCCGCTCTCGTGAGGCTCGATCCGCTCGATAAGGCCCGAGCTCCGCTCTGGTCGGCACCAGAGCCTCACAAGACCAGAGCTCGGTGTCAGGTGACGGCACCACATCCCGGAGTCGGCCCGCAGGCCAGCTGACGTGCAGCGTATGTTGGCGGAGCGCCGGCCGTCGTAATTACAGCTGGCGCGGGGCGTGCAGCCGGCGTCACGGCGCCGCTGCAACCAGCAGCGCCGGCGCCGGCGCCGTCGCCGCCGCCGGCCGACGCCGACGACACAGCGCCAGATGCGACCACCGCCGGCTCCGTCCATCTATTAACAACGCGCATAAAAAGCTTTCAGGCCGGAGCCTTTGTTACCTACACGGGACCCCTGGCCGGCCGGCGGTGATTAATGAATTCTCTATCTTACCTATTGATGCGATGGAAAGAATACAGGCAAATGACTAATGATTGGCGGCCGCGCGACGTGCCGGCTGCGGCCGCAGCGCGCATGCGCGGCGACCTTGTGCGCAGAGGCGGTCACCTGTTTCCGAGTCGACCGAGTAGCGCAGGCCGGTCCACAGCTGCTGCTGCTGCGGCGAGTCGTCGCCGCCGTCGGCGGCTGACTCGCCAGTGCGGCCGGACTCGGCGTCCCACTGCGGGTGGAGCGGCAGCCGTTAGAGAGCGACTCGAGGAGGTGCTAGCACCCCACCACAGCATCATCCCATCAACATCCCGAGACAACCACGTCACTCGCGACACCTCACGGTAACATCAGCGGCTGGTGAGCCACCCTGTCGCGTGCCGGGGCAGCCAGCAGGGGCCGCGGCCGGCGAGCCTGGTACAGACGGTGCCGCCGCCGGCATCGTCACATATGAACGTCGGAGGGCCAACCGATCCGTTCAGCACCCGGTCAGCGACGCTCCGTCGCCGCTCGAACACGGTCGCCACGCCCCCAGACAACTGTCGCACCGCCATCGGTAGAGGATCGCCGGCCGAGATGTGCGGCCGAGACGTGAAAGATTACAGACAGCACACGCTGAGATTCTGGATGAAGTGGAGCGTGCATGCGCAAACACGTAGGACTAGCACACACGACAGAGAACTGGCATACTACCTCGAAACAGCACATCGAAATGGACGCGCCATTCTATATAGGTCCCCTACTGGAGGTGAGTGGAGCCAGCAGGACTAGGGGAAACATGGGTGCTAAATGACAAAACATGGTCGATGCGCCATAAAACTCAATGACCAACCAACGACTAGGGGAAACACCTCATTGGCGGGTCCCTCACTCAGCAGCGACGCCACCACTGCAATCGACTCTGGCACAATTCAGCTTCGGTCATGGGCGGCCTGACAGTGGCATATCCCTCACAATACAGCCGCTCACAAGCTGTCAATTCGTCAGCTCGGCACAGCATAGCCTAATCCACCACAGGCCAGCGGTGGAACAACACAAGGCAACAGTCTTTCACAGGTCAGAAGTGAGTCAACACCACACAATACCATGTCCTGTTGACAAGCCCCGTCATCCGGGGCTTGCTAGCAGGACAGTACGGCACAGTAGAACATACTGTCAAATGTTAGCAGTAGGGCAGTCCAACAGGGCATTCCTGTAGGGCAGGTCTGCAGAACAGTCCAGAAGAACATTCCTACAAGGTCATCCCTGCAGGACACAGCGCAGTCCTTTACAGTGTGATGGTGTTGCAGTCGAACATAGCAAAACACACCAGCTTCACAAGCTGTCAGTGGAAGAGTACGTCGTAACACAACCCTTCGAGGGCCGGCAGTGAAAGAGCATGACACACCATGCAATTCAGGGAGCGGCAGGGGGACAGCACGTCACAACACAACCTTTCACGGGAAGACAGTGGAAAAAACACGACACTCACGCCCTTGACAGCCTGGCAGTGGAAGAGCATGTCACAACACAACAGCCACCGCCAGGCCCGGCCGTCGTCAATATAAAGCTGCCAATCACGTCTCCTCAGCGGTGGTGGTCGAGCGACACAGCCAGAGGCTCTGACAGGAGCGACAGCGGCTCTGACGGCTCTCGCATCAGGCGTCACCGGGCTCCCACCACCGAGGGTCCGCCCACGTGGCCTCTCGCAGGCTAAGGGGAGTCACAGCCCGCCCGCGACCCATGGGCACCCATCCCCGTATGGTTGGCCGCCCAGGTAGCTCAGGTCTCCTCCGTCATGGCAAGACGAGAGTTCGAGTCGCTTTCCGCGCTCGCATTTAGCCCCCGGCTGGGAGGGGCAGTTGCCAACTGGCTCAATAAGATCGGGGGCTCGCTACCGGGTCGACCGCGTCGGTACATTAACGGCACGTTTAACTCTCGGTACAATTTTTGTCGTTGAACTGGAATTTATGGATTTGGTGGTGAGGCTAGGGTTCACGCAACACGGTCGTCCTAGCAACAGGAATTTGGTTCTTACGGCCACCCCAGCAAGAATTCGGACTAAATTTGCTATTTTAATGGTGAGAGCCGGCGCGATGACTGAGTCACGCCGAAATGGAAGATCCGATAGCTATCGCAGGGGCGCACACGTGGTAGGACAACCACCGTCTATCATCACACAGCGGCTTGTCAAGGAGCGGCCATATCATATTGAGGTTTAGAGGACACGCGTACAGTCAAATCAACACCCGGCATAAGACTTCCTCAGGGGAGAAGTGTAGCATCCTTTCAGTCATGGTCAAACTTCCCTCCGATTGGCTTCATTTTTGGTACTGACTAATCCAATGGACGATACTTGCATAGGTTAGTTCATTGCTGACCTGCTTATATGTGTGTTAATGCCTTATTCTATGCATTTGCAGCTGACGGGGGAAGACAAATAACTAAATCATCACGTTCGACAAATAAGAATGTCAAGATGATCCTGCAGGGAAGTTACGGATTGATTAAGAACATTGGGAAACATAGTACTGAAACACTGGCCTCCAAATGATAGCCATTCAATTTTAGTCAATAAACACATCCAATTGGACACAGAAGTATGAATGATTTCGGCCACCCGGGGGTTGCCCAGACAAGAGACGGTCTAGGGATGCCGACAGCACATTCATTAGGACAACAACCCGACTGTAGGAGCCTGACTCGGCGCAGCTGCACAATTAACCAGCAGTTCAAACATGAACATGAGCCTCGGCCTTAGCGCCTGTTCCGCTATCACAGTGTGAAATCGACAGTTATTTACTCATATTTTGTGTGATTCCCTTATGGATCCTGGGCAATGCATGCCTTCTCACGGAAATAGTAAAGCTTTCTATCTACAAATATGCGGTTAAGCAGATGTTGACGGTATGCCATGCTGTTGTTTCACTCCATCGCGTGCTATGGTCTCGCACCACAGCTTGCTGCGCACCCCAGTTTCGAGGGCCTTCAGCGAAACAAAAAGCAACAACTTTACCCCATCACGAGAGTAGCGACAACAAGCCCAACAGTCGGCTGTTGTCGACTTCATTTTGCAGTTGGCAATGAACTTTGCCGTGTCACTGGTGATGGACTCGGCATGTGTACGTGCCAGACGCATCCTGCATATCGAAACATAGATGTCGCAAACCTTAAGATTGTGGCGAACAAATTTAGTCGTTCAAGGATAACGGTTGTCCCAAATTAATCCGTTTGAAAATGGGAACGCAGTTCCTTCGCAGCTACTACGCCATGCAAATGATCACAAAACAGACGAACATCGCCGGTGTTCGCTGCAGGCAACATGGCCAGAATGAAGGCACCTGCTATTCCCATAAAACATCACAATGCATTAATACATCTGAGACTCTCATCAGGCACTTTGGGTTTATCTCAAGGGAGAAATTTTACCAACCATCATTTCATAATGACCAGTGACCGTCAAGGACATTGCCCGTGATGAAAGTGATAACGCCGCATCGGGTTTTACAAAGATGTCTCAGCAGAAAATACAGCACATTAGGTGAAAACATAACCTAAATAATGCACATGATAAATGGTTAAACGGTGATGAAACAATGAATATGTTGGTACAAAATGAACATGATGGGGAAAATGCACCCGAAGTAAAGCCCGGCATCCGAAATCAAATGAGGTAATTTGTGTGGCCCAACAAGTCGGTGTGCGGATGAGCAAGACTGGGGATCGGACAATGTACTCATTGCATCAACCGTCAATTACCAAGAGCGTAATTATAAATCCCGAGCTGTAAATAATGATGTCCAGCAATAAAATAGCAACAGTAAAAGGGCCAAACGAAAAAAATGAAACGCACGCTGTAAAAAAAAAACTATGTCAAATGTATTTGTGTGAACACATAATAATGGCACCACCTGACTCAGTCAAAGAGTCAGCTCCGGACCGCTGAGATGCGCCAACGCCAGCACGGCGCGTGCATGCCATACGGCAGCGAGCGTGATCGTAATGTCCCAGGCACCAGCAGCTCATCGGACTCCTCCAGATCGGACGACCACGCTGCTAGGTGAGATGGTCCCGAGCCGTGTGGCCGGCCACCCCGCTAGGTGAGGTGGTCCCGAACCGTGTGGCCAGCCACCCCGCTAGGTGAGATGGTCCCGAGCCGTGTGGCCGGCCACCCCGCTAGGTGAGGTGGTCCCGAACCGTGTGGCCGGCCACCCCGCTAGGTGAGGTGGTCCCGAACCGTAGTGGCCGTGTGGCCGGCCACCCCGCTAGGTGAGGTGGTCCCGAACCGTGTGGCCGGCCACCCCGCTAGGTGAGGTGGTCCCGAGCCGTGTGGCGGGCACCCCGCTAGGTGAGGTGGTCCCGAACCGTGTGGCCGGCCACCCCGCTAGGTGAGGTGGTCCCGAACCGTGTGGGCGGCCACCCCGCTAGGTGAGGTGGTCCCGAGCCGTGTGGCCGGCCACCCGCTAGGTGAGGTGGTCCCGAACCGGTGGCGGGACCGTCGACCCCACTAGGTGAGGTGGTCCCGAATCGTGTGGGCGGCCACCCCGCTAGGTGAGGTGGTCCCGAGCCGTGTGGCCGGCCACCCCGCTAGGTGAGGTGGTCCCGAACCGTGTGGCCAGCCACCCCGCTAGGTGAGATGGTCCCGAACCGTGTGGCCGGCCACCCCGCTAGGTGAGGTGGTCCCGAGCCGTGTGGCCGGCCACCCCGCTAGGTGAGGTGGTCCCGAACCATGTGGCGTGTACCCCGCTAAGTAAGATGGTCCCGAACCGTGTGGCCGGCCACCCCGCTAGGTGAGGTGGTCCCGAGCCGTGTGGCGGCCACCCCGCTAGGTGAGGTAGTCCCGAGCCGTGTGGCGGGCACCGCTGCAGTTCCACCGCAACGCAGCAGTATGTGATAGGCCTCTCGGCAGTGCTTTGGTGTGTGTTTACTCTGAAATGCATGTGATACAGTGTGGCATAGTCCGCTGCCGACCTTGTTATGCGAGAACCACTTGCCATTGCCATGTTTTATGAAACGTTCTTTTCATAACTAGGTATGTAAAACTAAAGAAAGTACTTCATTGCTGTTTGATGTACTTGGTACATGTCACATTATTTGCCATGATCGATGAATTGGGACCACGGATTGTCCTTCCAGAATGAGGAATTCGAATTATCACCTTGTTTTACCTTGGATGTATTGATGCTCGTTGAAGTATAATTCAGAGATAACCACCAATTGAATTGTAGGACGCAACAGATGTTTCAGATCCAAATATAGAGCTACGCCGGACTTGGAATGCTATTTATACATGTGATGAGATTACATTCGGCTTAGGTAGATTATTATACTCAGGGAATACAACGTGGTGTCAATTGCATGCCTGTTTTAAAATATGATGGGTGCATTAGCTAAAGTAAGAAAGTTGGCTCTCTAGGTCTCCAGTTGGTACTATAGATCATGTACAAAATATTTGTCAAATGTGCTCACATTGCGCGGAGACAAAAAGAATACCAAGCTTGAAAGAAAACAAAGATCGATAAGCCAGACATCAAATGAGATTTTAAAATCATTAGTCATATTTCAAACCAACTAATTTACAGTAATATGTTGGTTATTGGAGCTTGAGGACGCATCGACTACGTCGGTCATGCAGCGCACATTCCAGGTATATCGAAATAATTGAAGAAATACTCCCATGACGTGGCCGTAGGTATATTTGTTCTGACTATTTGCAGCCCTTATGAACTGGGCCACTCTACGGTTGTCACTGGGGACGAGTAGCCTAGGGGTAAGTTGCACGTCTCAAAATCGAAAGGTTGTGGGTTCGAGTCTCACCCGTCGCTACTCTTCGCCCGCGACCAATCGGCGTGAGAGATTGGCGACGCTACATAGCTCAACGGTCGATGTGTCGTAAAACCAATAACCAACCAACCAAAGGTTGTCACTACCTTGCAGTGTCCAAAATCTTTCGAAGTTTGGTAGCAGATGTGACACAACATAATGTATACTCCCCCCCCCGTTTCCACTGAGTCCTTCTGTATTACGTTACACTTCAAAATCCTCATTTATAACATGACGGATTGTGAATTTTAGTTTTCAAGTTATCATATCCTATGAATCAATGGGTTTAGTCTCAGCCGACGGTTTTGTTGGTCGGCTGATTTCTTATGACGCGTCGCCTAAAGAACTTTGGATCTTTTTTTCCGACACATTCGACTGCCAGGCCAAATAGCGTCGCCAACCTCATCAATCATATACATCAATATTTCAAGCCGATTAGTCGCGGGCAAACAGCAGTGACAGGCGAGACCCGAACCCACAACCTTTCGGTTAGGAGATCAGCATCATACCACTGGAATGTCCCCCCCCCCTGAGACAATGATTTTGACATATGAGGCGAGCGCTGTTAATTTTCATCAGACTTCGCACGAATTTCACACGCATCGAACATTGTCTAGGATAAAAAATTATATCGACATTCTCTCTGGTGCAAAATAAAATTGGGGGTACATAGGACATGGTGGTAGTTTGTTGCCTTGGCGCGCTTCAAATATCGGGGCCATTATATGCCGATGCTGTCAGGGCATGGCAAAAGGCCAACTTTTACCTCCCGGTCCATGTTTGTCCAGTCATCGTTGCACGCTTTCAAACTAGGGTCACAACGGCACGATTCTGACACCTGACTGGGTTCCAAATACACAATATGGCCTAAACTCACGCTTCCTACCTGATCCAGAACTCGCTGGTGCATACCAAATGCATAAGGGAACAATGAGACAGGCATGGGAACAGCGAACCATGGACACCGACAACACCACAGGCAATATACACATCGGGCAGAGTTCGCTGGAGCGTTCGCATAACCTGTGAACGCCTAGCACACAACAGTACATTGCTGCATGTTTGCTGGTACCGATGTGAGTTATGTACACAACGAACTGTGAAGTGGGAGTGAACAAAGTACAGACACGTGTGAATGAAAACGGGTCAATTAGAAAATGCAAGCTGCACAGCACGAGCTAGAAATGTGATTTTACCCAAGATTTCCATAAAATTTTGCAAATTTATTTTAAAAAAATACATGCAACCATTTCGTATTCCCAGAAACGCCTAACACATTGATGCTCCTTTTCTGGTACCGGAAGGAACTTTGTGCACTGCATCAGCCCACGTGGGTGTGTGCTTGCAAACCAAGTTTGCTGCAGCAATACCACCGTACGCAAACATGTGATAGTAGGTGATACCAGGCTGGCATAAGATAACCAACCGCCGGCTGGCGGCGCGCTAGTGAGGCACCGGTAGATGGTACCGTTACCTCCTCCTCCTCCTCTGTCTCCTGTCCGAACTTCCCGGCAGCTGACTCGTCCTCATCCTCGGGTGTCGAGGACGACCTGAGCGGGTCGAAGTCGTGCCGAGTCAGCCCCAGGTCGATCTCCTGCTTGAGGAGCACCTCGATCGCCTCCGCATCCTGCCGGCACCAGCACATCGGTCAGGACCACCAGGCACCGGGAACTTGAGATTGGGTTGAAGCTGGATCACAAGCCGGTCAAAATCGGGGAGAGTGAGATTAGTATTGGGAGCCGGGTTGCAATCGATCCAGACCATGCCACGATGAAGTCAACATAGGATGATAGTTTGGTCACGTTCTCGGGCAAACGTCCGATCTCAAGCGGATCTCAAGCAGGGTCGAGCAGCTGACGTCTGACACGCCGCCCACACCAACCAGCCAACTCACCACCTCACACTCTCCACACTGACCACAGCAGTTCACCAGCACCAGCCCCCACCGACCGCTCACCTAGCATCCGACAAACATCATCATCGCGTACCACCGACGTCACGGCCGCCGCCAGACTCTCCACACCGACCACCGCAGTCTACCAGCACCGACCCCACCGACCGCTCACCTGGCACCCGACAAACATCATCGCGTACCACCGACGTCACGGCCGCCGCCAGACTCTCCACACCGACCACCGCAGTCTACCAGCACCGACCCCACCGACCGCTCACCTGGCACCCGACAAACATCATCGCGTGACACCGACGTCACGGCCGCCGCCAGACTCTCCACACCGACCACCGCAGTCTACCAGCACCGACCCCACCGACCGCTCACCTGGCACCCGACAAAACAAACATCATCGCGTGACCACCGACGTCACGGCCGCCGCCAGACTCTCCACACCGACCACCGCAGTCTACCAGCACCGACCCCACCGACCGCTCACCTGGCACCCGACAAACATCATCGCGTGCCACCGACGTCACGGCCGCCGCCAGACTCTCCACACCGACCACCGCAGTCTACCAGCACCGACCCCACCGACCGCTCACCTGGCACCCGACAAACATCATCGCGTGACACCGACGTCACGGCCGCCGCCAGACTCTCCACACCGACCACCGCAGTCTACCAGCACCGACCCCACCGACCGCTCACCTGGCACCCGACAAACATCATCGCGTACCACCGACGTCACGGCCGCCGCCAGACTCTCCACACCGACCACCGCAGTCTACCAGCACCGACCCCACCGACCGCTCACCTGGCACCCGACAAACATCATCGCGTGACACCGACGTCACGGCCGCCGCCAGACTCTCCACACCGACCACCGCAGTCTACCAGCACCGACCCCACCGACCGCTCACCTGGCACCCGACAAACATCATCGCGTGACCACCGACGTCACGGCCGCCGCCAGACTCTCCACACCGACCACCGCAGTCTACCAGCACCGACCCCACCGACCGCTCACCTGGCACCCGACAAACATCATCGCGTGCCACCGACGTCACGGCCGCCGCCAGACTCTCCACACCGACCACCGCAGTCTACCAGCACCGACCCCACCGACCGCTCACCTGGCACCCGACAAACATCATCGCGTGACACCGACGTCACGGCCGCCGCCAGACTCTCCACACCGACCACCGCAGTCTACCAGCACCGACCCCACCGACCGCTCACCTGGCACCCGACAAACATCATCGCGGACACCGACGTCACGGCCGCCGCCAGACTCTCCACACCGACCACCGCAGTCTACCAGCACCGACCCCACCGACCGCTCACCTGGCACCCGACAAACATCATCGCGTGCCACCGACGTCACGGCCGCCGCCAGACTCTCCACACCGACCACCGCAGTCTACCAGCACCGACCCCCCCGACCGCTCACCTGGCACCCGACAAACATCATCGCGTGACACCGACGTCACGGCCGCCGCCAGACTCTCCACACCGACCACCGCAGTCATCCGACCGCTCACCTGGCACCCGACAAACATCATCGCGTGCCACCGACGTCACGGCCGCCGCCAGACTCTCCACACCGACCACCGCAGTCTACCAGCACCGACCCCACCGACCGCTCACCTGGCACCCGACAAACATCATCGCGTGCCACCGACGTCACGGCCGCCGCCAGACTCTCCACACCGACCACCGCAGTCTACCAGCACCGACCCCACCGACCGCTCACCTGGCACCCGACAAACATCATCGCGTGACACCGACGTCACGGCCGCCGCCAGACTCTCCACACCGACCACCGCAGTCTACCAGCACCGACCCCACCGACCGCTCACCTGGCACCCGACAAACATCATCGCGTGACACCGACGTCACGGCCGCCGCCAGACTCTCCACACCGACCACCGCAGTCTACCAGCACCGACCCCACCGACCGCTCACCTGGCACCCGACAAACATCATCGCGTGCCACCGACGTCACGGCCGCCGCCAGACTCTCCACACCGACCACCGCAGTCTACCAGCACCGACCCCACCGACCGCTCACCTGGCACCCAACAAACATCATCGCGTGACACCGACGTCACGGCCGCCGCCAGACTCTCCACACCGACCACCGCAGTCTACCAGCACCGACCCCACCGACCGCTCACCTGGCACCCGACAAACATCATCGCGTGACACCGACGTCACGGCCGCCGCCAGACTCTCCACACCGACCACCGCAGTCTACCAGCACCGACCCCACCGACCGCTCACCTGGCACCCGACAAACATCATCGCGTGCCACCGACGTCACGGCCGCCGCCAGACTCTCCACACCGACCACCGCAGTCTACCAGCACCGACCCCACCGACCGCTCACCTGGCACCCGACAAACATCATCGCGTGCCACCGACGTCACGGCCGCCGCCAGACTCTCCACACCGACCACCGCAGTCTACCAGCACCGACCCCACCGACCGCTCACCTGGCACCCAACAAACATCATCGCGTGACACCGACGTCACGGCCGCCGCCAGCGACACACACACCACATGGGACGCGGCGGCGGCCGCCCGACCACGCGCCGTATCGGCGGCACCCACTACACGGCCGGCCATATCGGCGCGTGGCCGGCCGCCGCCGCCGCCGCCGCTATCTCAGCCGGTGCGTGGGCTGGGCCGACAGGACTCCGACCACCGACCAGCGCCGGCGCGGCTCAGCGCCGGCTCGGGCTTTTCGGCCGCCGCTGCAGCCGATAACGCCGTCGGGACCGCGCCCGACTGCCAAAGGGACACGTCACGATAATAGATCACATCGTAATGCATACCGCGGCATCTGCCGCATCACATACCGCTAAACATCCTGATGCACACCGCAACACCTGCCGCAATGCACATATCGATACACACCGATATATGCCGTAAGGCATATCGCAATAATTTGTTGTCTGTGGCTTCACAACGCACTAAGCAGCTGATGGCGTACGACGTCGCCTGCCTCTGACCCTGGCAGGGCGGACGAGCACCGCGGGTAATCGAACCCCGCGCCTCAACCGTAGCACATACTCCACCAGGCGCAGCATGTATCTGGGTTCTGTCCAGGTCTCGAGCAGACCTGATATCGATGCATGCTGCAATGCATACAGTACCCCATAAAAACGCATATCGATACGTGCCACGCCGCAACATAACTCCCACCGATACAAAACACAACAAATGAACGTCGCGTCATACTCCAACAGCTCATACCAATGCATACCTCAACCGAGCGTCCCGAATAACTCAATACAGGTGGGTACCACACCCCGATTGGCGGCCATCTCCAATTGAGCGCGCTTCGGTGCCACCACCGAGCACTACCTAACCACTTCGCAGCCGCCACGGACCGTTCCCACCGGACGACAGATGTGAGCAGCAGTGAAGCAAGCTTTCACATTTTATTTGGGGCTGGAATGGCCGAACCAGCTTCCTGGCTGTACGTGCGTCCGTCGCCACGGCAGTCCCACTTATTCCGCCGGCGATCCGACCACTTCGATAGCGAGTGTAATGATAGGGTGATAATGGAGGACATGGTGGTGCCACTATCACGCATGACCCAACTGTTCTGATGAGATCGCAGATTAACGTGCTCTCTTATCAGCACAAAGGAAACCGCGGCTGCTTACCAGGAATCAGCTCGGACATGCCTTTCGACGGGAACACTGACTCACCAGATTCCTTTCAAATTGGTGCTGCGGTCACTATTAAAAGAAACTCAAAGAATAAAGCACTCAGCGTTATTGGATATGGCCGTGCATCATTATTGATATTATTAAACAGGAAATAACGACCAGTTACCAATATTAAGAGGAAGATAATGGACTTCAAATGTTGAGCGTTTCCATCTGTTTGGGAATTAAACTAGACATGACTCAAAATGTGTTGTTATTTTCATTGATGGTAGTAGATCTCCGTGACCCGAAGACATCCCCTTACATGGTGCGGCGGCTATGTAACCGGGTTATATGGCCTTGGGGTTTATTTTCCTTCTATGTAGGTTTTATCTGATTGGATATTTAGAGGAGAGCTACTCAGTTTTTCACTTAGTTATCCTGTAATCTCACCAATTGTGGATTCAATGATTTTGTACCACTACTTAACCACTCACAGGTAAGTCTATATTGTCCGTAGCCCTTACTATGGTGGTTTCATTTTCCAGCGGTTATATCAAGTTGACAATTTACATTGCAGCCCAATAGCGTAAAACAAATCTTCACCCACTCAGCCTTTTATCCCTGCGGGCGATATTCAAGATTGATGGCACCACCATGTAGTTTGTTGCATGCATGCAAATTACCCGATTATACCTCGCAACAGTTCACACCATTAAATGTAACAAATATGAGCAGGACGATATATCGAGCAATTGCGTCATTTCACTCGGTGAGTCACACAGACATACTGCAATCGCCACCTCAGTGCGGCGGTGTGATCTGTACGGCCAATTAGTCATCGGCGAGGCTTCCTTTACTTGCAAAAGACAAGTCAGAACTTATACAACCTCCCCCACCCCCTTACTCGATCCAAATTCCAAATATCATACGGCGGTATCTGTTACCGTCCATTTCAGTCGATTCACAGCAATGCTGCGGTATTCCTAAGTTTACGTGAAAAGCATGTACGTTGTAACGCGGTGACCCAGGATTCCTTCGGTCCCAAGCTCCTGCCGTCATCAACTCGTACCAACCAAACAACCACGCACGAGGCATTGTCATCATCTTTGAGTTCATTGCGGGCAACCATGAAACGCCATGTTCACCAATCATGTTTTGGATCTTAGATGGTACAATTAGCGCAGTAAAGTAACCCAGAGCGACGGCGGATGACCTATCCGACTCAGAAATTAGGACATCCAGCTACATGGACCACATGTAGGGAGCGCCAAGACAAACCGTAGTCACGCCGATAAAATACGTTCTTCAGAATGCACATCGAGGATTATTACGAACCACAATGGTGCATCCATTATTTTGGAGATGGGGCCAACAAATATGTCCTTGACCATCGCTTGCATAAAAAGAGATTATAGGGGGAGGGGGAGGAGAGCTATCACACCATAATTTGATGTGATAGGAACCAACACCAGCGCTACCACCAATCCTAGAAATAATGTGTTATAATTCAGGGTACCTCCTGGCGCTTCAATTGGCTAATCAATCGCACAATTCGGCAAAATACGCTGCTTCACGGAAATCTTAAGTCATTAATGTTTTTGGCCTGTAGTCAGATGGCATGCAAATATCTTGTTTCCAATTTACTGCTAGCATGCAGGTACACCGTGAAGCAGAGGATTTTCTCGACAAATTTTACGAAACTAATACCTAATTCATCTGGAATCCTGGTTTAGAAACAAAAAAAATGGTACCTCCAGGCGATTTGTTATCTGCCTCGATACCGGCCGGATCATCCCCAGCAGAGTGCCAGCCACCATCACGAAATGACAATCACGCGCAGCGTGGGAAAAGTGGTTCGCTGACCTGGAGTCGGAGATTAAAAAATTTGTATCGGAGCCCTCCAAGAAAAAGAAGATATTCCTGTCCATGGAGTCGGAGAATAAAAAAAAATGGCCTCAGACCCCACCCCCCCCCCCCCTAAAAAAACAGAAAGCTACTGGTGTCGGAGCCCCTCAAAAAAAGATGATTGCTGAAAAGCGTACAAGCCGCTTACTTACAAGCATACTTACACCCCTTTACTGGACCCTAAGTCACTTCAATTACGCCCACTTAATTCACTCGCACTTACTAGGTTTTTCTCCGGAAAGCTCTCAAAACTTTGTCTCAACCCGAGTATACCCAACCAATCGAGACAAAGATCTTCGCGCCAAGGGAAGGAGACAAAGCAGCGAGGCGAAACGCGCGGTCAAAGTGTGGTCGCTGTGTAAACATGACTGCAATATTTACACAATTTCAAGACCGCTGCTTGACCTCAATTCCTGTCGCCTTTAATAGGAATTCATACGTCAATACGGTGTTACCTTTTTTCTTCAGTTATATAGGAATCAATACACTGAAGATATATGTTTCTAATCATGAAATTACGTTGTCTTTATCCTAGATCAAAACATGAATCGGGCGAGACCGTCCCAATAATTTGTTAATTCTCCTACTCTAGTACGGATATTGTCCTGTCCTAACGGCGACGTATCCAAGGGTGGTCAAATGATGAAATGATAGATTTTTCGTAACTATTTTAAATGACGTCTAATTGTGACCATAAATGGCCCGGAGAACGTAATAACTCCGTACATGCACAGTTACTGCAGTTGGTGAAGTGATAAAACTACTATTCAGATGCTTTTCTCTTAATGGGTTACTGTAGTTTTGCGAATTGAGGTGGAATTCATACCAAAGTAACCCAAGGTCTTTTGCATTTTTTAAAGCATTTACATGGCTCCCAAAAATAGGTCTTCTGCCATCAATGAAGTTCGCTAGCTGGTGCTATTTTATGCATTTCAATTCGAAATTGAATGCTCTATTTCATGAAATTAACAGAATTACTGAAAACTGTCTGAGATGTCCAGAATGACGTTCTCCGGTAGTCTCCGATTGGAATTCGGCTGGAGAACAGGACCTCGGGTCCGATATGCGAGTATATGACGTCGTTGTGCATATTTCGAGTTCCACTATGGTCGCAAGATATGGCAGCAAGACGAGAGGTTTCGTAATGGATATTTTTGGTGTAACGCCAGTATTTCCCGGAATTATGAAGAAGAATCGTGGTATATTCCAATATTTCCTTCTGAAGCGTCATTTCGACAGAATTCTGAAGACATACGAAAACCTAATCCTCATATCTTTGTTATTTAGAATGAGACGAGATTGGCGCAAGCCGAATGACGATTCATCTGTGGTTACGGAGTGATTGTGCTGGGCCGCCGTCCTGCCAGTGTGAAAATATCCTGGAGAGTAATTGGCTGAGGTAATAACTAGTTCCGAAATTTACATTATTTTGTTCTCTATTGTTTCTATGCTATGTCGATGCTTTTGTTTCGTTCGGATTTGGAGGCATCGTGCACACCAACGATTACCTGAGTAACCCCCGCGAGTTCGGCCTTGATTGGGGCTTAGACTGAGCCAGGACATAGTTTGTTTGACACATGCACAATGCAATCGAAACAACCACCACAAACTTGTAGGTATTCTGATATAACATGATATGATTCCTGGCCAATTAACTGCAACCTGCATTTCATGCCTTATGACCTGCTATGCCATACTCTTCTGTTCTGTTGTCCAGGCTTCTAATTTTTATGATGGACTGGAAACTGCAACTGCATTGTTGGAGCTGTACTGAGATCCTGGAAGCAAAATGTCATCCATAAATTGGCACGTTTCATTCGGAGAATAAAAAAGTTCAACATTTGCAGTCACAATCCTGGAGAATAAAATGTCCTTAGGTCTCCATACTCCAGGAGAGGCCCAAAATTCCCACCCTGATCACGCGACAAAATGGCCGCACCGCGCGTCCTGTCACCAGCCACGATTGTCCGCTAATCACCAGTTTACATCTAGAAAACAGGTCTCCGAGCCAGCCAATCGTACAGCTACAAGTACCGGATCGCAGAACAAAATGAATACTGCTGGCTAATATGAAAATGAATGAATAAGGCTCCGCCCGGTAAACTGATCGGAGTAGTATGTCAGTTGCAGACCGTGAGAGAAACGGGGGATGGAGAGGGGAGTCCATCGCATACATCGTTTTCAGTGTTCATACCAGATGGTGTGAAGACGACCACTGAGTTAGCAGGCGCCCGCCCAGACGGCCGGTCGTCAGACAAAGCATGGGTGTCTTCCCCATAGGGCTGAGGGACACGTGAGTGTATTCCCAACAGTACAATGGGATATACGGGTATATTCCCTGCAGGACTGTGGGACATGGTGTATTCTCGGCATGGCTGCAGGAAATACTGATGTATTCCCTACAGTGCTATGGGATATACGGCTATATTCCTGCAGGACTGTGGGACATGGTGTATTCTCGGCAGGGCTGCAAGACATACTGCTGTATTCCCTACAGTGCTATAGGACACAGTGTAAAATAATTGACGATGTGACCTGAAAATTCACAGTTAATGGAATTGTGTTATTTTATCCTTGTCTTAGGTTTTTACGAGTTTGCCACATGATGTATGGGCAGTCATCATGCACACCACTGCTAAATACTGTAAAATGCATCTGACTGAAGTGCAAGTCATTCCGCTTTTTTAATCCTTAAGTGGCGATCCTTTATTTTCTTCCAACCTCACTATTCCCAAACAACTTTTTTCTTCATTCACACAGCTAATGGTGAAGTCATTTTAGGACACTGATAGGACATATGGGTGTATTCCCTGCCGGGCTGTGGGACATGGTGTATTCTCGGCAGGGCTGCATGACAAATGCATGTGGTTTATTGGCACTATATAACCAATGAAGCCGATGCGTTCTCAAGCTCCAAGAGCTAATTAACTGCGGGATATATGGACGTATCCCCCGCATGGCCCCGCAATATCTCGAGTGCACACATCAATTCTTCCTACATACATATTTCGAGGTAAGGGAACACTGATGTTGGTCTCGCCTCAAGTAAGTAAAACTGGTTTTATCTCACTGCAGGGTGAACACAAACGAAAGAAACAAGAATACATCCATGCAAGGACTGGCCCCGGTTGGGGCCAGTCCTTCTAACAGGCATGGACGAGCTCTGAAATTGGCTCGTCCATGCCTGTTTTGTTGTTTTCTAGTGACTGTCTCCTTCGGAGAAGTCCAGACATTCCGCTGAGGATTATCTGTCCTACTTAAACTCCCCCATTCATACGATGACAACTGTCTAGAAAAGCTTGACGCTTAGACCCTTAGCCCACCACCTAAACTAGCAACTCAATTCAACTGCGAAGTTGACTCTATCGTTGTATTGGAAATCGTTTCATTCGCTATTGTATGACGGTAAAGCAGTTTATACGATCGCAGAAATTTTCGCGGCCTTGTCAGTTGGACCACGACCTCACAGACTCGACCCCTATTCACCCTTCCACATGCGCCTGCAGCCTGTAGTACACAGGCGGATGCACAGGGCGGCATATTCCCGCTGCTTTTACCACGGCAGTCACTGGGTACTCGTATTCATACGAGCCACTGGGGAAGGGGCTTCTCCCATTGCATCTTCGCAACCAATGCACCGTTTACACCGATTCATACGGCATCCGATAGATCCATAACTCCAGACCAGAAAAAAAAATTGTTTACCTGGGAATCACTGGTGAGATCACAAACCACGATACAAATTGACCGTTTCCGAGAGCTCATATTTTTCACGCAAACCATGGTATTGAGGAAATCTAAAATATCAGTTGTGGTTGAATACATGCAGTCTGAACCTAAAATTGCTCTTGCAAACACTTTCTGACCTTGGGTCCAATAAGGTCAGTTGGGGGAGGTCAAATTGCCGTCTTCACTCAGCATACAACGCAATACATTTTCTAGGACATATTTTAACCGAGATCTCTAAAAACTGCTATCAATAACCGCACATGCTAAGGAATTTTACATACAATAATAATCTGGTATGACGACTATGAGGTGACAGGTCACGTCATGTTGAAATATTTCAGTGATTCCAGGAGCGCACGTTCTTACTGTAATAAGGACATCGAAGTAATATAAAATGTAGACGTTGGTAGTGCATATACCAGATGCCCATAACTATATAATTTGAACTTGTTGCCCTCGGGTTAATTGAGGTCAGCTGTGGAGGAGATGCCAAATTGGCGTTTTGGTCCAGTGTACAATGCGATAATGTGCATGGGCTACATTTCCGCGAGAAGCTAAAAAACGGACCTGCACTTCTGTATATAGCACAGAATACTCCCCTATATATATATATTTTTTATATATATATATATATATATATCCATCTCTCTCCATCTCTATCCATCTCTCTCTCTCTCTCTTGCTTGTGTTCTATCGTAACCAGTATGTCCTACTTGGGGTCTCGCGGTACATGCTAACCTCTATGTAATAATTATAGCTGGATTGACCTGTAATGTTAATTACGTTCCATGATAACAAGCAACCGTTCCAGGCGGGAAAACCAGCACATTCGATCGAATTTGTCACGCCATCATTACATGACCTGGCATTGTACTTAAAAACGGATACATGTATGCTTGACCTATATGGTGGCCTTCCAGGTAACATAAATATACCTTTAGTAACCGAAATATCCATTTGATAACTACTTGAATATCCTTCGGAGTTATAAGCGGTCAGGGATAATTGAAACTGATATCAAAATGGCCCAGAATTATATACTTGAGACCAATAACCACAGGGGCAATATGACGTCTGGCACACCAACTGCACCTGTGTTGATGTCAGTATACATTGGTCCAATTGCATCACATAGCAAGCAACCGTCTGAAACGTTAAAACAACGGTTACGAACGACCATAGGACGTCATAAGAACATGACCTAAAATGATCTGGAGGTCATTGCTCTACACAACGTACCTTAGGTGTTCATTTGAATGTAGTGAAAGTATCAAGCTGTTGCCTCAATTGGCTTGGCTGTCATGACAGAGAAACCAAGGGGGAGAAGACCCCTCCCCGCCCCCAGTGATTCGCGGAATAATACAGGCGATGTCGAAATCACCCCAGCAGATCCATGGAACATAAGTTACTCAAAGCAGACGCTCACATAATTTTCGCATCGGACCTTGGGCTCGCATTCTGCGACGCATTCATCTGCTAGGAAATGCAGAGTCGCCAATCTTTTACACCGATTGGTCGCGTAGACTCGGTGATCCCGATGGCAGGATTCGAACCCACGACCTTGCGGTCAAGAGCCAAATGCCCTACCGCGACCCCTTTTCGCACCACTTGAGCAATGCACTTACTGCGCGCCCAGACGATCCGCATCGGTGAGCAGAAACCATCACAACAGCTCACGGCACCACACACGCTCAAACGACTCTGGTCTTGCACCACGAATACTCACATGTTTCTGGTCCTGCACCACGCACGCTCACACGTCTCTGGCATTGCACCACGCACGCTCATACGTCTCTGGTCCTGCACCACGCACGTTCACGTGTCTCATACGTCTTGCACCACGCACGCTCACACGTCTCGGGCCTTGCACCACGCACGCTCATACGTCTCTGGTCTTGAAGCCGGCACGCGGCACCCTCTCGGACCTGCATGGCGCCGCCGCACGGCGACCAGACGGCGACCAGACGGCGACCGGACGGCGACCGGACGGCGACCGGACGGCGACCGGACGGCGACCGGACGGCGACCAGACGGCGACCGGACGGCGACCGGACGGCGACCGGACGGCGACCGGACGGCGACCGGGCGACGACCGGGCGGCGACCGGACGCCACGGCAGCACCACACACTGGCCCGAGTCGACGCTCGTCGTCCACACGAATGCCGACCCGCAAAAATGCCGGCAAACGACACCGTGGCCGGGGCCCACTTCACGTAAACAATCCTGAAAAATGACTGCTTTTGTCCAGGCGAGCCATTAGCCCCGACGATGATTAATGGAGCGCAATGACCAATTCTGTTTTCATGCATTTAAACGAAGTCGGGGCGTGAAGAGGAACGCCTCCCGACGGCGGCGGCGGCGGCGGCGGCGGCCGGCGATATCGAGCCGAGGCGCCGAGGCGCCGGCTAGCCGTCAACACCGACCACAGGCACGCCGGCGCAGAATCGAAACACAAATGAGGAATAATTCTTCTCCTGCCTATTTCTGGGTGCATGTGGAGGAAACTACCTTATTTTAGACTTTCCGTTACTTTTGACTATGTTCCCAACTTCGCTGCCACGTACATAGTTCGAGAATGTTGACATATAGTTTTGTTTAAGCCACATAAGACATGCAGGACACATGAGGCTGAGAAACATTAGGTATGGATACTTCTTAAGATAGCTACAAATGCCTGCAAAAATAGCACAGCAGTGAAATACTTCACGTGTAGTGTATTTTAGTGCACGATAAAGTCCAACCGAACAAAGGAAGACAAAGGAACACGTGCACGCAATCGCTCTTCACCGGTTGCGATCCCGGAATGCACAAATATCCATTCCGGAACGTTGAATTTGGCTCTCGCGCTCTTCTTTGTTTTCGATGAAGGTTTCAACAAGACCACCTGATATCTACCCGATGTGGACAGCAGACGCAAGACGATGAGAAGTAAGAGCAAAGCCGATATAAGGAGAGGTCAAAGAAACGGATACCCCGGCATGTACCCGAAATTTTAGCACGGATGGCATAGACGGTTGTTGCCGTTGGATCAATGGACTTCGCATCCCCATACTCCCCGTGGGTGTACTCCGACTCGGACAACAATCTGATAAGCTGAAACATTTAGGGCAAGAATAGTGCATTGTTTAATTTGGCACATGATATCGAGTAATACATGTGCTTCAATATGGTAAGTCTCATTAATGGGGTAAGGTTCGAACGCGATTTGGATCGCACATCACGAACTACTAATAACGATATGATAACACCGTGGGAGACGAATAATAGCCAGGCTATAAACGGACCTGTCACTTCGCGTGACAAAAGGAGCATGTCTCGGTCGACCCCTAAGCGGTTGGTGGATGTGAGAGATGGGCGGACACAGGTGTCTGCCGGGGTCAGAGTGACTCCAGTCGAGGAGGCCGACATATCGCTCCTCGCGCGGGTAAGAGTCACGCGAAATAAGTGGCGAAACTACTGCAGACCTTAGGAATTGTGAATTGTGTTTGAGAGTGTGCAGGGCATGTCGCATTTGTATTTGTCCGCACTCAGAACTATGTATTTCGAAGACTATATTCGATGTACACTCAGTCTGCGTGTAACTTGGCGACTTGTCATCAGGTAGCTTGATAATTGATTTTGCAATGACCTATCAGTACAAGAAAACTCAATAGCGTAGTGCAGTCACCTGCAAGCACCCAAGGGCAGAGCTGGGAAAGTTTGATCGGGAGAGGATACTTTCCTTGGGGTGCATTTTCATACTGAGGGGCGCCATCGGCCAAAAAACTTGGTCAGTGTGGGTGGGTGGGGGCGTCCAGGAGGGACGCCACATCTCTAGCGGGGGTGGACACATGACCCCAGTCACCCCCTCTCCTGGTCCCCAGGTGCAATCACCTAACAACGTTTTTATTCGATTAAAACACCAGCGGTTTATACAGGTGCATCACTTTATTGATTTTCCTTTGGACGATGGATGAACCAGGTATATGAAACAAGACGCTAGGTACTAAAGCAAAATAGGCTTGGAGCAACCTGTCGTCCTACACGTCGCATCCATCACGCGAGCTAGTGGTGGTTATATATTTTACGACACGTCGAGCTTTGAGTCGGGTACCGTCGCCAATCTCTCACGCCGATTGGTCGTGGGCGAAGAGTAGCGACAGGTGAGACTAGAACCCACAATCTTTCGATGGTGAGACGGGAAACTTACCCCAAGACTATTCATCCCCATACCACACGAGTTCGAATGGCATTTAAGTTATGGAGGTCACCACCGGCAATCGTCCCAATCGCATGACGTTTACACCTGGCACACTGTTGCCGGTCGTACTGTCAGAGGGCCGCAAACCCAGTGCTGACATCGCTCACCAACACGTCACATGGCCAAGTGGCCGGCTGAGTTGAATACCATGCAGTCCAACCAGAACGTCTCTAGTCTAGAACGTTGAATATTGATTTTTGTGCGTGTGCGCGTGTACGTGTGTGCGCGCGCGTGCATGTATGTATGTATGTAGCTCAGTGCAGGTCTGACAATGAAGCAATCGTTTGACGCCTGAATAACTTTGGTTGGTTATTTGACTTGAGGGCGCATCGACTGCGATGGTCATACAGCGCCTATATGCATCAATACCTCGAATTCACTCGAGCACATAGGTAAAAATAAATTGCCGCTTGCAATTCTGCATGCCTCTCTCCTACCCCTAGGTGGACCCGTTGATTATTGCTATGATCACAGGATGTGAGACGTACCTTCCCCGGATCCTACGCAATGCTCAGACCAGGCATTGCTATCCTGATTGCACGTTCTCGCCCAGCAAAAAGTTGTGACAGCTCTAGAAGCAAAAAAAGGTACTATGTTGATTAATGACTTCACTTCGACGACAGAAAAACTCTGCGAGTGGTTCCACTCTTCGGGAGCAACGACGACCCGCCGCGCCGCATCTGCAGCCCACGGTTAAAACGCACCCCAGCTCCAAGTGAATGCATGTCGCAACTTTCATTCCGGAAATTGTCATTTGTTTCACGTCACGAGGCGAGCACGCAACAAAGACACCGCACGACGTGTTGGCAGATCATCAGTGAAATCAGCTGAACCATGTCCCGGGTCGTCAAAGCAGCACCCAGCCGCCACCTGTCGGGAATAACTATAAACAGAGCTTACAAAAATCAGGCGAAAGATGGCTCTGCGACAAAATCATAGAGGGAGCCAGCTTAACATGAAAACTGCTTTCCGACTATCTACACATTAAAACCTATATATTTTCCTCTACCCTACCCCATTAAAAACGCTCTTCCCTCTTCCTCCACCTCTAGCTCATCCTAATAACCCATATTGATGGCGATCTTACATAAGGTGTTCAAGTTCTAAACCTAGTCACGCTACTCACAACTGCGATATTTTTTTTGCACAGTGTTCAGATAACTGTTTCTGGTTAACTGTGAGATGTCGAACCAATAACAAGATGTTACAATTTTCAGTGGAAACGAGTTGGTTGAATTAATTCTTCGAGCTCAATTTTGAGTCTTCAGTCACCAGTGAACGTGTTTGGTAGACACCTAACAGAGATATCCATATCTACGAAAGCGACAATACCATACTACGAATACATAGGATGGTAGAATAGACCGTCATAGGTAACCCATGTGCTTATAATTGTGCAACGCAGCGTTATCCGCATTCACTCAACTCTTCGACTGGCGTCGGCTTACGTTGGTGAGTTTTAAGTTTTATTGCCGTCCCAATCAGCTTGCTTCGCGTATTGACTTGGTTTGATGCACGTTCAAAACCTACTTGGCTTTGGGACGATGGGTTGGTCACATCGCCATTTGGCTTTTGGGCGCGGGCACTACGAAATTTTCCTTATGCCCATTGATACAAAAAAGCATGCCAAGCGTTTTGTTAATTGGCTGCAAGGAACTATGTGTTGACAGTCTTCGACCACACGAAACTTCGACAATAAGCCCAGTATTAGTGTGATTAGGCGTGAAGTTGCCCTGGTATATGGGCCACAACATTCGGAACTGGCTAGTTACTGGTTCCGTACACTGACATAGCTAAAATAGTACGTCGGTCGGTCTTTCGAAATGTGCCACAGATCCGGAGAAATTCGGCGGAATAATTTCACGAGCCAGACCAAATCGTATCTGGATGCCTACGAACCACGTTGTTCGGATCCAGGTGCTGAAGGATGGTGGAACGTAGCTGAATTAAATCTGAATGTAATTGTGGAATATCCAATTACCTAATCTTGCACTGGACAAGAACAATTTGTCGGGATATATTGCGATCATTGCGATAGCTTGACGCAAGTTTGGAAGATAAATTCACACCAAAGCAACACGTAATCGTGTAAGTCTACAATAATTTTGCCGACACAAAAAATTACAGGGAGAGACAACGTGTGGGCAGCGAATCACCGCCGCTTCAAAATCGTGTCATCAGAACCGCACCGCACAACACCCTAATGGGAGCAATCTACAGGTCACGTGTCGAATTCGTGACGACACCTCCCAATGAGTAGCACGCAATACCCGTCTTCGCCTGGGGATGATGTCGGTCTGTCCAAGTGGTAACCGTGGTACCAGTCCTCGTCGCCGTCGGTGGCTCACGGGAGGGACTCCGCCAACCGCGACGTCGGACAGCGGACCAGGCAGGTTGACGCGGGTCTATGGGAGTCGAGGCCGTCAATGGATAGGTAGGTGGTAAAATTTCACACTAAGTGGTTCCGTCGGCCACAGTGAAATTATCGGTGGTTGGGGATTGGGGCTGGGAGGGTGGGTGGGGGTGGGGGGTGTCCTCATGACGCAAAAATCCAGCACGAAACCCCTGCTTGGCTATGGCAACAAATCCTCCAGAAAACTCTGCTTGGTTATAGCAACACATTTATTAATTGTTGTAATTTTGTCGGTGTTTTATTCATCCGGCTATAGCATAACTGTACAGTGAATCAATGATGATTCGGTGGACCAACAACTGCGCATTTACTGCTCAAACGCCTTCATATATTATTGACACATAGATCGCAGCTGCACGTAAGGGTGTCTGCGCCGTCTAACACTGCAGCCCGCCCTGATATCAGTCGGGCCAGAGAAAGTCTCTGAACACCGACGTGCGCCGTCCGGCCGTCCAGACATCCCGGTGTCGCCGGCACATCGTCCGACCGAAGCCAGGCAGTCTGGAAATCCCGACACGCGGCCACACCACCGGCAGCCGCGCCCGTCGCGCCACCCGCGCCCGTCGCGCCACCCGCGCTGACGTCATCACACCGTCAACACGGCACCGCCCTCAAGTTCAAGGCCGCCGGTGGGACGGCAGTGCCGCCGTGCGGGAAGGGCACCGCACGGCCGATCCCCGGGACTGGAATCCTTCCGAAATAGGTACACCCAACCGGTGCCAACGGCGTACAGGCCGGACAGCTGTCTCACCGTACACTGCACACAAAGCCACCGACACGGGCAGCCAAACGCGTCCCGGCCCACTCGGAGGCCCAAGTCAAACAAGGAACTTCGCGCTACCGGTTAGCCAGTGTTTACCTAACCTTGAGTCAGATCAAGCACCCATGGCATCACTGACGTACGCTGCGCTTCAAATCAGGTCTCAGCACCCCATAATTCATACCAATCTGCGATACCACACAATTCACGTCGATCGCCTGCACTCCGTACTTCCAACAAGTCCCTGGTGGCCTGCACCCCAACATTGAAGCGCCATATACATGAGATGCTGGGTACGGTCCAAGATTCAGTTTGTCAAGGTGTCACAGTGAAATATTACTCCTGGCAGGATAGGGAACGGCACGACATTACATAATATAACAAAGAGCAAGGCCAGAGCAAATTGACTTGGTTTTGGATGTAATGGAACATAAGTGTTTAAAGACATAAATAAAAACACATTTATATTTTTCATAGCTTACTTCAACCCAGCGCTGGGAGTTCCCATTATTCAGTGGTGCCGTGCTGTATTCAGCTTGCTATTCTAACCTGAACCATCCAAACTCTTGGGTTCTTTTACGACTCATCCAGCCGCCAGGTCATACAGCGTTGCCAACCCCTCACCTCGATTGGTCGCGGGTGGACTCAGTAAATGCCATCGGTTGTGATATTCGAACCAATAATCTTGTGATCAAGAGTCCGACGCTCTACCAACTGAGCTACCACGGCCCCCTAACCTGAACCATCGCTGGCGCGGTAGGTTGATAGACGTGTAGGTTTTTATGAGCTCGAATAGTTTTTATACCATCGAAGGGCTTAACGGAGCCTCTCACATATTGCATGTCTAACCGGACGCGTTCCGCAGCCTTGGGAACCCTTATCCCCTTATAGGAAAACCCGTATCAGGCCTCGATAGTTTACGGGGCATGACATCGTAAAGGGGAACACCTCAGTCATTTTACCACACAACGTGGATACTGCAGTTCATCACACGACCTCAAATGGATAACGTTGGGAAGGGGGAGAGGTGCTGCATGATTATACACCGAAAGAACACTAGTAGCCGACCTTGTCCCAACGTTCTTTGGATAAACGAAGAGATGACATGGATTTTTATTGAATTATTGACATCCCGGGGCGGTTTTAGATCTTGTATTCGAATTCGCCATTCGATTTTACCAACTAAAATAGTTAGTACTATACTAATACTAATAGTACTAACTAAAGTAGTGGATTTAACTAGAACACTAAAATAGTGGCTTAAAATAGCTCGGTATGTGATCTTCTGGCAGAACTTGGCAGAACTTACTTTAACAAAGACAGTTCGATTCATGCGTCAACATACCTACCTGGAGCGGAGTCTGTGTGTACAAATGTAACCCATAATCTCTCGGTAAAATCGAATCAAACAGAAATAAATCGATAAATGCGTTAAGTACACACTACCTATATTTTCACTTCACTTAAGTTCAACTCGGAAATTATCATTGCATGCCAAAATTGGATGCTTGACCTGACATGGGATGTCAGCCAATCACTGAAGCATAAAAAGCAGGCGTCAATTGCGACAACTCGTCAGGAGCAAAACGCTCGCCTGCGTTCCATTTTGCTCGTGCGTTCCGTTTGGAATCGAAGGGATTGCAACTCCCAGACTATGTGCACCGAGCGGAGGTCAACCATCGCCGGGCCGACTGACAAATCCACCTTCACTGGAACTGGGGGATCTTCACCAGCCCCAACTAACTTCCATCTGTGTACACATAAGCTAGGATAAAATGCAAAACACTTACAAATACTAATCATGGAGAGCCCCAACCATACCATACATTTGTATTTTGGCAGGCAATGAAGTAACTCGAGGTCATGATAGATCCATATACGAACCTCGACTTAAATAATTGGGACTAGCTTATAAAAGGCAAGCTTGCTTTCCTTCGGCGTCGTTTTTCAAGGACTGATAAAGGTATTTATATTCGTCATAGTAAAGAAAGGGCTAAGTCAGATTGGGCCAGAATCAAGCTTGAAAACCAGCTTCCAAACCATGTAGTACACTAGTGACAGAGGGAAAATGT
The DNA here is from genome assembly GCA_034440575.1 of Imbricaverruca yamaguchii. Lineage (NCBI taxonomy): Eukaryota > Metazoa > Arthropoda > Thecostraca > Neoverrucidae > Imbricaverruca > Imbricaverruca yamaguchii. Next base: position 192,868 of record JAOTOL010000988.1, read on the forward strand.
AACTGGCAAGCCAAAATAGCCTAGAGCTCATATAGCAGCATATTTCTTCGTGTTCGATCATGCTGAGGTCTATGAAGGTCAATAGGCTAGCCCAGTGGCATGACCTTTGTCTTGGGGAATGGCCTGGAAAACATAAATATGCATATATGCCTCAGTTCCTTTCAACAGACCAATAGAAATAAAAAAGGTGTGCATCCAATTTAACATCCGAAAATCCTAGTCTGGTCAAGTCACACCATAATGTCCCGTCAAGTAAGCCCAAGCTTGAATATCCCCGGTACAACATTTTTCAGGTTTCAAAATTGTGTTCTCAAGAATAACTGATGTGAAACTGAGACACCTTCGTAGGATGTCCTGCTTCTGACCTCGTGATCCGACTTTAGGTCACGCTGGGACAATGCATTGATAAATATAGATCTGCAGCATTCGCCTAAGTGTATTCTGCTTGAAGTCATTCGAAAGAAGGGTCAACTAAGTTCAGATCACAGGGCAGATTATCTTAGGCAATTGATTGACCATCCAGTCATGTCAGCCCTAACTCCCAGGTCAATGGTATTTGATGGCTTTGACATGAAACGTGACATGAAAGATGCGCAAAACAGACGCATAATATTTCGAAGTTCGAAGCTAAAATTTTCGTGTCTCTGAGTCTACTCATTCGGCCACCAACCCTGAAGGACCTGGGACGGAGCTCTTCAGAGCCCCTCCCCATCGGCCACAGATAGGTAGGTGAGCCATGCAAAGGTTGAGGGAAGAACGTGCATTGGTGGGCGCAGTGAAAGGAAAATATTACTCTAATCTAGAGGGAGTTGAACATCACAGCGCAGAGCGCTGGCCCCCAGAGAGGAATTTCAGCTTAGTGGAATAATCCAGTTTAATGGAATAATAGTCCGAAAAACGTAATCACGAAGCACAAATGCAACGTAAAGTAGGTCAAAGAAAGCCAGCGAAATGGTTAGAGCTATCTGCCACACTGCCTCAGGCCCAACATTTAGCGGAGCTTAATGTTATCAATCTTAGTGCACCTCGCAAACACGCCAATTCGGAACGCTGGACCATGTCTAAAATGGCAAAGGGAAAGCCAGCCCCGACCGGACGTGTCTGGGTGGCCGTGCATGCAGTGTGGGCCACAGAGGCTGGGCGACTGGGGCACCTTCTCTCGGCGCGGCGCGTTACCTCATCAGACATGTCCGCGTCGGATGCAATGAAGTCGTCGGAGACGTCGGTGCTGAAGCTCAAGCGGCACGGTCCGGTCCAGTTGAGGTCGTCACCGAACCGCTCGGTACCGAGGCCAGCCCGCCAGAGGTCATCGGACCGCTCTGTATCGAGACCAGCCTGCCAGAGGTCATCGGACCGCTCTGTATCGAGGCCAGTCCGCCAAAGGTCATCAGACCGCTCGGCACCGACGGCGGGCGGGCAGAGGTCATCGTCGGACCACTGCATGCTGAGGTTAGCGTGTGGAGGACTGGACGGCCAGGACTCCAGCTGGCCGACAGCCCTCCAGGGATCGTCGGACGGGCCAGCCGGCCCCACCTCGGCCAGATCGGCGTCGATCATGTCCCACACGTCGAAGTCGGCGTCGTCGTCGGCGGCCGGCCTTGGCGCAGGCAGCTGGGCCAGGTCGCGCTCCAGCGCGCTCACGTCGGCCGTCGGCTGCGACGTCGGCTGCAACGTCGGCGGCAACGTCGACGGCAACGTCGGCGTCGTGTCGTTGGCCGGCGTCGTGTCGTTGACCGGTGCCGGCGGCTCGCCGTCGGCCAGTTCCAAGTCGACGGTAACTTCTCCGTCCAGCACCTGATACGCTTGAATGTCGCTGGCGTATATCCGGTTGTAGCGACCGAGCGCGTTGAGCTCCTCGAACAGCTCCTCCTGGTAGCGTTCGATCACATTGTCCACGTTCTTGTAGCCGGCGAAGTGTTCGAGGTGCGCGTGTGAAGTGCGCACCGACACGTGCGCCCACGTGTGACCCATGATCAGGTCGCTGTCCACTGGCTGGTCAGACAGCCCGGTGAGGTCCGGCTGCAGCCGCAGCAGGCTGGCCAGCATGGCCATCTGCAGCAGATTGTTGTACAGTGCTCTGTCGCGGCTCACCATGGTTGACTGATTCCCAGCGTCGCGCCGGTCAACAGCCAGGCTAGTCACTTCACTGAGTACTCGTTGCGGGACTCCGCGTGGTCACTCGCCGGTCCGCCGGCCTGTCACCGAGAGGCCAAGGCACTGGGCGTGCGTCCCTCGCGTGCTGTGTCACTCACAGGTCACTGGAATGCGAACGAGTAAACCCGGAGCTACTGGAGAGCACCTGCCACGCGCAGTTCAACGCACAGCTGCCAGCCGCTTCAGTTCATTGTCACTGTCGCTGGCCAGGTCACCGCTCCCAGGCTGCCGCACGGGCGTCCGCCACTGCAAGTCACTGGAACGTCGTCGTCACTCTCAGGTCGCTGGACAGCTATCTGCCGCTGGCACTTCACGGCGACCCATCAGCGGAGACGCATGATGGTCGGCGGCAGAGCTGGTCTACTGGTCGGCGGCGGCGCCCGTCCCGACTGAAACAGCGGGACGTTGGCACGGGTCACACCGGCACTCTCGGCTCCGCTCCGATACTGCACCGCACGACACAAACGACGCCGACTGCCCCGAGGCGCTCACCCGCGCTCCGACGAATGCCTTAGTTCGCGTGCCAGCGCGCCGCACAAAGACAACGTCGGCCGACTGCGCAGCGTTCGCCTCCTGTGGCGTCCCACGTGCCGCGCCTACGTCGCAGGACGCACAGAACAAAAACAACACCTCAATCGGCAGCCAGGCAAGGCGCGGCTGAGCGACGAGCACCAGCCGTGCCATCGCTTGACGGGTTACGCCATACGCAGCCTGCGAAGTTTCCAGAACAATCGCTCGTGCGGGAGAGTACGACACAATGAGCGCCGATCAACATCAACTCCGACAGGCTAGCAAGAAGAAACGATGTGACTGCAGATTAGGGAGTTCCGACGCGTTCCTAGTCCTTTACAGATAGCCAGCATTGGAGAGACTTGCATCAAAAGCATAGTAAAAGAAACCAATTTGACACGCAAACCACGCTGAAATCAAGGAAGAATTTGTTTTCTTTTATCATCGCTTAAAAAAATGATGAATTGATTGATATGTACTACCTTACAAAGGGTCCAAAGAGGGTAGATTAGGTCTGGTTAGAATAAGGTTTTAAAATCAGCTTCCAGACCATATATGCTGGAGACCCAGGGACAGGGAAAATATAATTGGCAAGCCAATATAGCCAAAAACTCATAGCACATCTAATTTCTTCACCTTCGGCCTTGATGAGGTCCTTAACACGCGCCCTGGAGGGGGGGGGGGGCGAAATCCGCCCACCCCTCCTGTTTTAATATATATATATATACATATTAGGGTGGTCCTTAAAATCAAAAAGTTTGAATTATGTTGCTCCTACCCCGGGAATCTGTTCATATACATGCAAAAACCGCGTAGGTATTTTTTTTCCCAAAATCGGCTCGTGTGAAGATGTTGCACATCGAAGTTGATTTTTACTCTACCCCAGTGTTTTACCACAGTGCCATATGACGTTGAAATTTTTACTTTACCACAGTAAGTACACCAGTGTACTTAGGCAGTATCGGTATTGCATTAACCTCGCCCCTCTCTTCTTTTCTCCAGATTATTATGGCTACACGTAACAAAAATTTCCTTGTTGTGCCCGAGCCAGAGCTGGTGGGGTCCAAACTTCCATCCAACGGCGATGTCTTAGCCGTTATTCTGCACAACTTACATTTGAAGAAGACGTCGCTCCGTGATGTGACGCTTGTCGTTGCTCCCATGGTGGCGCGATACTGGAGCATGGCTCGGATTCCCATGATGAGGAAGGACAACGTGGTGACGAAAATGGAGAAGCTGCATCGGGAGTACGAGCTCCTGAAGAAGGGGAAGCATCGACGCTCGGTGCCGCAGGTGGCCAAGGAGGAGGCGTTCATGGTCGTCTTGGAGAATCTCTTCGACGTGGCCCACGCAGACGCCTTGAAGACGATGACGAATGCGGATGATAAGGCGTTTCTGCTTGCCCAACGCGAACCAGGCCGACGGGGGAGGATGGGGAATATGGATACTGTCCTTGCTGGACAAGAAGCTCGACGATGCCAGAGAACGGAGAGAGAGACAACTGGAGCAACAGAGGCGAGCGCAGGAAGAGGCAACGTCTTCGTCCGCAGTGGTTGAGCTGGAGTCCTCCACCAGTTCCAGCGCATCTGATCCAGAGTCGTCTGCTGAAGCTGCCGAAGTCCGTGATGCTGTTGGCGGAGCGAGTCCGCGGAAACGGATCCGGAGAGCCACCACCAACATGATCAGTCCAGCTCTTGCGGCAACGTTGGACAGGACGAAGATGACGGATCGATCGGCCGTTCACGTCCTGACTGCGACTGCTAGTGTTCTCGGACGCGATGTCAAGGAGCTAAACATCAACCGCTCTTCCATCCGCCGCCATCGGAGAAAGCACCGGGAAGCACTGGCCTCCAAGCTCAAGGAAGAGTTCCGAGCGGACACTCCGCTTGTTGTCCATTGGGATGGCAAGCTGATGCCTGACCTAACCACCAAAGACCATGTGGTCAGGCTTCCCATTCTTGTTACAGGGAAGGGAACATCTCAGCTACTGAGTGTTGCCACGCTTGCCAGCGGGACGGGACACGACATCGCTCGCGCCGTGAGGTCCGCTCTGGAGGAATGTGAGAGTTGCAGATCAGGTATTGGGGGGACTGTCGTTCGACACCACGGCTGCGAACACTGGCGGCGAACAATGGCGCCTGTGTGCTCATCGGGAACAGCTCGAGAAGGACATGCTTCACTTTGCCTGCCGACACCGTATCCTGGAAGTCATGGTTCAAACCGTCTTCACCCATCTCCTCGGAGCCTCCTCCTCCCCGATGCGTCCTCCTTCTTCAAACGCTTCCAGAACTACTGGGAGAACATTGACTGCGAAGCCTTCACCAGGGGAACGTAGAGTGCAGAGGTAGCCACTCTTCTGCAGGACATGAAGGACGAAGGCCTGGGCTTGGGCAAGGCAAGTCCTTCTGAGATCGCAGTGACTTGTGTGATGATTGAGAAGGAGCTGGTCGAGCTTGTCATCATCTTCCTTGGCGGGGGGTTCCTGCTCGCGGCGTCAGGTTTCGAGCTCCTGGACCAATGCATCAGGCACGTTGGATGAGTAAGATCATCTATTCGTTCAAGGTATGGATGAACCCCGCGATCAGTTCTCTCAAGAAGAGAGGTGGGAACGCACTGTATTGAAGATGTGCGTCTCTTCTGCGAGAGTGTACGCAATGGTGGATGAAGGCAGGGTTCCC
>JAOTOL010000989.1:0-198856 GCA_034440575.1 Imbricaverruca yamaguchii
CCAGAACATGAGGACCAAAGCATGAGGACCGGAGCATGCGGACCAGAGCATGAGGGCCACAGCATGAGGGCCACAGCATGAGGACCACAGCATGAGGACCACAACGCGTGAAGCACAGCATGCGGACCACAGCATGCGGACCACAGCATGTGGACCACAGCAAGGTCCGCCAGATCATCCCTCTGGTCAGGTTCGGCATTGTACACCTGTACGCGCTGCCCGGCTTCGGATAGACCTGGCATGTACTTGTCGGGCGCACCACACCGTGCCAAGTGGATTTGTCTGACGTCAGTCGATAGTCTCCGCACGCTGTCAGGCCGGAAACGAGACGTGAGGTGAGCCTCACCACACGACATCAGGCCGGAAACGAGACGTGAGGCGAGCCTCACCACACGACATCAGGCCGGAAACGAGACGTGAGGTGAGCCTCACCACACGACATCAGGCCGGAAACGTGACGTGAGGTGAGCCTCATCACACGACATCAGGCCGGAAACGAGACGTGAGGCGAGCCTCACCACACGACATCAGGCCGGAAACGAGACGTGAGGTGAGGCTCACCACACGACATCAGGCCGGAAACGAGACGTGAGGCGAGCCTCACCACACGACATCAGGCCGGAAACGAGACGTGAGGCGAGGCTCACCACACGACATCAGGTCGGAAACGAGACGTGAGGTGAGCCTTACCACACGACATCAGGCCGGTAACGAGACGTGAGGTGAGCCTCACCACACGCCGTCAGGCCGGAAACAAGACGTAAAATGAGATCGATTCGTGTAGAGGAGGGGACTTTACCCAGCTAAAGCCGCTACACACCGAATCCGATGGTCGTTTAGCAGGAGTTGGTAAACAAGTCGATAGCAAAATGGTTCTGAGTCTCATTTCCAGCCCCGCGGGAAGAGAAAACCTGGGCAACAATCGGCGAAGTGGTAGTGGTAGACATTGCACAAGCGACGGAAAGGTATATGCATGGCCAGATATTTTTCCATAGTACGATTTGGGGAACCAGCATGTTTGAAGTAAATTCATCACATGCAACGTCATAGTCGAAATTCTAAATATCACGGAGCTTGGAGAATATGTGCCTTGTCATCCGCAGTGGCGAAGCTTGGCATAAAAAAAAATTGCGGCTCTTTAGCTGCGTGAGTGACTTGTACAGATGGTCTATGCAGCTCATGCAGGCGTGTTAAGAAGGGCGTCGACCAATATACTTCCACTGGGAGCGCTACAACGGACTTCAATGGGCCCAAATGGCACAGCCTTTCAGTTTCCCCCGCCCCTCAGTTCATGATAAGTAGTGGTAAATGTGACTTCACTGTGGAGATGAGGGAGGGGCTGTAGCTCTCGCAGATAATGTGTTACCGGAGCGCCCATGTTAAGCACCTGTGAAGAACCCGGATGGAACGCGTTCACATATTATCATCTGGGGTGTTTCTCCACACATCCGTCGCCCATATTGTTTCAATGCGCAGTTATTATTTCATAGTGGACGATAGTGGACGAACGGCGCGAGGCAGCGCGCCCAAATTTGGCATACCATTTCCCACATCAATTTGGCATGCTTTTACCAAATATTGAAGTCAGATAATCTAGGGTCAACGAGTTAGTCAAGGTCAAGTGAGGTCACCTCCAAATACGCTCAACCAGTCGTCACGCTTTAACGGATACAGATGTTTTAATGAAACTTTCAGTGTTTGCTTATCTTTAGGGATGCAACAAAGCGTACGAGTGGATTTTTTTCGTTTTTGACTACATATAAATTTTGCATATTTGCCAATTGCAGTTCAAATCGACGATTCTGGCTAAAGTAGGCACTTTTTGTTAGGGCAGATTGACTTCCAACGATTCTTGGTCTGCTCTACCCATTACAGAAGGGAAATTAAAGAAAACTTGAAGGTTCAAAATTTTGAAATTTCAAAAAATTAGTTTTTTTCTTCTTTTTTTTTTGGGGGGGGGGCAAAACATGTATGGCCCTGGTCGATTTCGCTGTCCTTTTCTCATTCCAAATATTTTTTTCCTCATATATCCCTAAAATGACCTCCCCAGAGCCAAAAACATAATGTAAGTCGTGAAAAGTCGTGAAAATCTAGCCCCCTGGTGACGTCACTTATGGGGGGAAATTATTTTGCGGGTGGACCCGGACCCTACTCGTCGAGCGCTTTCCGATGACACCTTTTTCGTTATCGTGCGAAGTTTAGTTTGGATTCTAGAGGGGGGTTACTAACCGCCCCCCCGAAACGGAGTGTGTGGGTCTGACCGGAAAGACGGCGCGGGGTATTAATGATTGTTGTTGCCGTGCTAATCGCACAATAGATGTCACATTACCACTATACACCTGACAGAGCATGACGATCTTAGAACCGACTTCGTCAGGTTAACCCGCGCCGTCTCTCCTGTCAGATCCTGACACTCCGTCTCGGGGGGATAGTAAATCTCTAAAATCCAAACTAAGCGTCGCGCGAAAACGAAAGAGGTGTCATCGGGAAGCGATCGACGAGTAGGGTCCGGATCCATGCGCGAAACAATTTCCCCAAAGAGTGACGTCACTAGAGGGGCTAGATTGTCACGACTTTTCACGGCTTACATTATGTGTTTGGCTCTGGGAAGTTCATTTTCTGGGACATGAAAAAAGGGAATCAGAAATGGACACCGAAATCGACCAGGGCCATATAAATTGTTGCTCCCCAATATATATTGTTTTTTTGTTGTTTGAAGTCAACCAATGTTGTTGGAAGTCAACTTGATCTAGTAACAATTGCTTACTTTAGCTAGAATCTTCAATTTGAACTCTAATAGGCAAATATGCAAAATTTATGAGTGGTCAAAATCGGAAAAAAAGAAAAAATTCCTCTCGTACGTTTCGTAGCATCCCTAAAAATAAGCAAATGCTAAAAGTTTTATTCAAATATCTGTATCCGTTGAATAATGACTAGTTGGACTTTTTTGAAGATGACCTCACTTGACCTTGATTAACTCGTTGACCCAAGATGACCTGACTTCAAAATTTTGACAAGCATGCCAAATTGATGTGGGAAAAGGTATGCCAAAGTTTGGCACGCTGCCGCGCGCCGTTCGTTCACTATCCGCGAAAAAAACCAGAGGGGAGCAGTTGAAGACCCCTGAGACTTCTGAGAAGACAGAATTGATCAGTAGGTCATCGTTCGTTATGATGTAATGACGTCCAAAATTCGTTCCCATGTATTGTTTTTAACAGGCGCCGTCTTTCCGGTCAAATCCTCACATCCCGTCTCGGGGGGGGGGGGGCGGTTGAAGACCCCCCTCTAAAATCCAAACTAATCATCTCACGAAAACGAAAGAGGAGTCATCGAAAAGCGCTCGACGAGTGGGGTCAGTGTCCACCCTCCAGGACAATTTTTCCCCAAATGTGACGTTACCAGGGGCTAGATTTTCACGACTATGCACGACTTACATCATGTTTTTGACTATGGGGAGTTTATTTTGGGGGATATATAAAAGAACAAAATCTATTTGGAATGAGAAAACGACAGCGAAATCAAAGGGCTATAATTTTTTGGGTCCCCCAAAATAAAAGTTTTATTTTTCTGAAATTTATAAATTTTTAGTTTTCGAGTCTTTTTAATTTTCCTTTTCTAATGGGTAGAGCAGACCGAGAAACGTCGTTGGCAGTCAACTTGCCCCAATAAAAATGCTTACTTGGGCCAAAATCCTGTATTTTAACTGTAAGTTGCCAAATACGCAAAATATATATGTAGTCAAAAACTTAATTAAAAAAAAATCACGAGTACGTTTTGTTGCATCCGTAAGGATAAGCAAACGCTGAAAGTTTCATTAAAATATCTGTAACCGTTAAAGCGTGACGACTGGTCGAACGTTTTTGGAGGTGACCTCACTCGACCTGGACTAACTCGTTGACCCTAGAAGACCTGACCTAACAATTTTGAATCAGCATGTCAAATTGACGTGGAAAATGTATGCCAAATTTGGGCGCACTGCTGTGCGCCGTCCGTCCGCTATCCGCGAAAAACCTGAGGGGGCGGTTGAAGACCCCCCGAAACGGGACGGGTTAACGTCTCAAACGGTTGCTCGTGTAGGGGTGGCGGCTCTGCCGTCGGTGTGGTGTCGGGGGTGGTGCCGGGTGTGGGTGCGTGGTGTTGTGGAGGTGTGGGTATGCGGGGTGTGAGTGGGGTGGGTGTGTGTGGGGTGATTGAGGTGTAGGTGATAGGAGTGTGGGTGTGGGCGTGTGTGTGAAATGTATTTCAGATCCAGCCTAAACTCGACTGAAACTTATTGAGCTACTTGAACTGACTAAGCTTATTGAGGGATAAACTCAAACCACTCCTTTATTGATTTTGCCCATGTCAGTGGTGTATTGTATTGTGTTTTGCCGACAACTCCACCACACATCCCCAAACGCCAGCCGATGTGATGTTGGTTCAAGTTGCTGTCCCTAACACGATTTTATATATGTGCGAGGTTAAAGTTTTGGGAACACCATACAGGTAAGTGAGAGTCTTTATCCAGATTACAATTAACACGTTGTCTTTCAGAATTGATGATAATTAAATTTGCCATTGGTTTGAATAATACGTCCCGAGTCCGAATTTGAATAATACGAATTAGGTGCCTGTGTTGAGCTCCAAGCGGCTTCCGCTGATCCTTAAATCTACCTACTCACATGTATTCTCCTCAGTCACTTCTCATTCGCATTCATGCCCATTCATTCAAGTCTTAACTGCAACGAGGGGGCTCATCGTACTGGCTCCGAGGGCTGACACAAGTGCTCTGATATCTTTGACCGACATACCTAGCCTTAAGTTCGATCGATGCCGCGCCGGGCCTTATTCGTCGTACACTTGCGACCAGGTCTGACGTATTCCACGGGCGGGCACGGATCCCTACCACGTTGGGCTCGTACCTGGTCGTCGTTATACTCTAGCCGGCCCTACCATTTTTAGCCTCGGGGCTTATGGCATGCCAAACCCGTCCATGTGTCCCTCGAACTGTCTGCACCAACCGTGCCCACGTGCGCAGAGTTCGGGGGTGGACAAATTACCGGGCAGTGTTTTGCATGTATCCTATAGTCCGGCGTCAGACTTCCGGCGAACGCAATGTGGTGGCCCCTTTGTCGGCCCCTCCCACATGCATACCATGTTCGCCACCTCACCTGCACCCCTGGGTCGCAGAGGCCAACGGGATTTTGCGGTCAAGAGATCCAGAGCAGGTGAACTAATGCCCCCGAAGGGTCCGTTCGTCGCACCCTCTCGCAATTAGGCACTATCCAAACGCACGTCATATATATAACCACAATAATATTCTAGACAATTTAACCGGCTTCAACAGTCACCACCACCACCCGGAAACGTTCAGTCCATGGGAGGACAGCTCGCAGGTCGGCTGCCTCACTTATAAATTTATCTCATTGTACAAATTAATATCAGGCACATATCCAAGCATCATTGTGATACACTCTGTCGCATTTCATCCGGCCTTGCTCTGCCGCTCCTCCTGTCCATCAGTGCCGAAATACTACCACCGGACTTTGCTGTTGTCACCAGTTGAGTTTAGGCTGGATCTAAAAATAAATTCCACACGCCCATACCACTCACCTCGAGAAGCAGTTCTATCAGGAACATCTTTCATCCACACCCCACTCACGCCACACACACACACCCCACTCACACCCCTACAACTCCCCGCACCCACACCCCCCACCACCCCCGATACCCCACCGACGGCAGAGCCGCCACCCCTACACTTGCTGTTATGGGATGTAATCAGACAAATGCACACGCACACATAAATGAAGGTACAGATGGTGTACCAGAGGTCCTTTTTCTGGCTATATGGCCCGAATTAGGTCATTCTGGGTCATTTTTATGTAAGCTAAATCAAAAAGACATTTCGACCACCTTCCCTTAAGTGACCCTACTTGACCCAAGGCCAGAAAGTGCTTGCATGGCCAATTTTAGTACACACTGCATGCATTCAATTACCGCTGAGAATTTGTATGTCCCTAATGCCCTGGTTTGCGCTAAGAATATGAGCTTTCGTGTCAATTATTTTGGCTTCGCATAACATGTGACCTCATACGGACGTCCAGATGCACACTAGTTATTTTAGAATGTATCTGGATGTTATTATAGTGTGTGTATCTGGATGTTATTTTAGTGTGTATCTGGATGTTATTTTAGTGCGTATCTGGCGGTTATTTTAGTATGTATCTGGATGATATTTTATGGCGTATCTGGATGTTATTTTAGTGTGTGTATTATTGGTGTCACAAATAGTTTGTCAGTCAGACTGGGCGTCCTGACACTCAAATATCCTGCATAGGTAAACTGTTTCCCACCAAACCTAGATACCACTGGCTTCAAAAACAGCTTGGCAATCAGGCTGAGTATCCCGGAACCTGTATATCCTGGATATGCATACCGTTTCCCACCACATCTACATCTGTGCAGGATGCTCGGGTGTCGAGACACCCAGCCTGACTGTCAAGCTATTTGTGACGCCAATTATACAAATTCTTCAGTGACTACCGAGTTAATGGCAGGGATTGGACGGCAGGGAAGGCGTGCCAGGGTCTGCAGCATATGTGATTGATCATAGTGCTTTCATTAGGCGATGCAAAACTAACAGTCCCACCACTGACGAACAAGCGTGGTTCGCAACAAACCTAACAGTCCGGCCATTGGCGAACAAGCATGGTGCGCAGCAAGGTCAACAGTCCCGCCGTTGACGAACAAGCATGGTGCGCAGGAAGGTCAACAGTCCCGCCATTGATGAACAAGCATGGTTGGCACTTGCTAACACATTTTTCGATTATTAATAGCGATAGAATAACAGTTCCGCATAACATATAATTAGCCATTATCTGAATCTGTTCATGGGTGATATTCGATCGAGTAAGTGGATATAGAAGCCATTAAGCCACTCCACCCACCGGCTTCGTTAAGCCTCTTCATTGGATTGGGCAGCACCTGTCAACAGCCGGTAGTTCATCAGCACCTTGTTGGGCAGTATTTGTCGGACACAGATCGAAGGCATTTGATAGACACAGATCACCCATCCATCTATTGTATTCCTGCTGCGTCCCTGGCCAGAGTTTTAGAGATGAAATCGAGTGGAAATGGCATCCGGCTGGGCAGTGGAGCGAAATAATGTGCAGCACGTGGACGGTACATGCGGTCTAATATACCACGCAAGTGGAATATATATATATATATATATATATATATATATATATATATATATATATATATACATTTGAGGCGGAGAAAACGGCATACATCTCTGGTCTAGATATCCCAGGTCTATGCCAGCTTCCTGGTTGAAAGATTCCCGCGCTAACGTTGTCTGATCCTTATTTCGGTGCAGAACGCATCCGAAGAATGTCTCTTGCTTGGACGAATGATGATTGCACGGGGTTCAGTCATACCGCCATATCCGCTCCAGTGCTGATTTCGTCGCAGGCTGTTAGATATGAGGAAATATTCCGCAGACCAACCAACAGACCGCCATGACAAGAAGCATGCAAGCATTACGACGCTGCAAAATGCCATTCGAGCTGTCGCGAACAGCGTCCTAGGTGTGGTCCCGGTAAATAAAAGAGTTGGTAGGCAATGCATCAACGTCACCCATAAAATATACGAAGAGCGCCTGAGAAGATATATACTATAGGTACGTTTGACACACTACGGCACGAAGGTAAATCGCAACACATGAGAGGGATTTAGTTCATAATTTCAAGGGTTCGACCCAGCACGTGCAAATCGTACTTAATTTAGAAGGAGTGGTGCTGGAACGCACGGCGTAATAACTAGAAATAAAGATCGTTTTCGGCCAATCAGTCAATATGCTGATGTTGGTCATCTAGCGGAACCGATTGCTAAGGATCTATCTCGAATTTCTGGAGAGAGGGATAGGGTCAAGAGCCATGTTAAAACCGATTCTTTTGATGCAACGACAAGAGACAATGCACAATTATTCCGCTGCTGTGGTTGTTCGCATATCGTTCTCTTGCACCTGGTGACAGGAGAGCGAAACTCAGTGACGTTTCCGACAGAGTGAAACTGGATGAACTTCCTTTTTCTACTTGGTGTCAAAATGTTAGTTCGGTAACTGTATGTGGTGCGAATATTTGGAGGCACTTCCGACATATTTGTGTGACAATTTTGGAGCAGTACATTTTTAGTACTTCTGAATATGTTCATTGCTTCCCGTTCAGCTGACTATAGTTTAGGTTCACATGTTCATACTATATCTTCTTCCGTACCTTTGGAAATAAGTTATTTCAAGCTTTATCATGTCAGGGGCTGATCTAGGTCAGAATGATATGACAGAATCAGAGGGGATTCCGGGCAACCCGTAGGAAGGCATCACAAGTAGTAGAGAAGCCGTGACGTTCCCAATGGCGAATCCGGGAAGTGAAAAGATGTATGCAGGACATACTGTGTTTAAATAAATGCAAGCACTGACGCGACGATGGTGACACTGCCAACGGGTAGATCAAGGAGACTGATGAGTGAATTAAGGACAATGATGATATTTTAAGGTATGATATTAAGGATGATAGGAATGATGATATTAAGGTATGATGTAAGGATGGTATTAAGGACAGTGATGATCATTAAGGACAATGGTGATCGCACGCAGCGGGTAAGCTAGGATATTTTCCAAATCGATAATGATTACAGTAGCCTTCCTACTCAGGCCTCCCGGGATCCTGGTGACTTAGGGAGAACCCTAAGTCACCAGGGTGACTCTTTGGCGACACCTCGTTTAAACCATACGCTGAGTATTGCTGCAGATCGGTTAACGCTGAGTATTGCTGCTATGGAGGAATGACAAAATAATAAGTATTTGTGACGCTGAGTGCGCAAAAGGACAAGCAACAAAGACCAAATTACACCCACCCCTCTTGAGGCTCCTGGCTACTCCATTGGTGTTTTACATCTGCATGTATGTTTGTATATGAAGTGGTGCTTGGGAACATAACAAATTTGTGTGTTCATCTATTCACACTTTACCAATGTAATACTCAATTAGTCTCCGATTATTTTAATCAGTTTCCCACATTTTGTCTCCGGACATCGTCATTCCGAACATTTTGAGATTTTGGCATCACGAAAGTGTAAATTAAACAAGTCGGATTCGCTTCAACAATCCCGTTTTGAAGGAGGCACACTAAATTCCGAGATACCGGGGTGGGGGAGGGAGTTCGGAGAGTACTCCCTGCTACATATTCAGGCCAAACGAAGCCTACCGAAGTGGGCGTAATGGAGTACATCGTAAAGTGAAATATAAATATGTTGGTCTTTTACTTCTTCCGATCATTGTTAAGCATACATTATGCCAAGCCCTATTTATGACGTGTGCACATTATAACACCATACAACCGATAAAAATTGAGCGAAAAAGCTATACATTCCATTTAGCTAGATATTTTCCCTTGAAGCAATATCATATAATATCCGATTATGGATTTTCAATCCTGCATAACAATGAACTGATAGATAATTTCTGTTCTAACTAAGATACGAAATAGCGAGTGCAGTGTGTCCTGGGCTGAATCGTGCCAGACTGCATTGCGGAGGAAATCCAATTCAACTTTGAATTGCATAAGAAATAATATATGTTTGCCTTTCCACTTATTCGGTCAGGGATCCCGCACCGGCATCGGTACACCTGGTGCCCTCCTAGTACATCTTATACCCAGAGTTCGTGTTCCATAGACTTACTGTGGGCAGCGATCTTATGGTTGTTGGCTGAATGGGATGGCAAATAATTGTGTTGGTCAACCATCGTAATCCATGCATAGCTCACACATAACTTCGAGTGAAACCACTGTTGCATGTTGTCGCAGTGATCAAGGATAACGAAAAAAAACAAGGACATTTTCTCTTATTGATGATATGCTGTGATGAGTCACCACTTAATGTGCCGTTGCAAATGACCGACGAGAAGATCATTGTGTGGAATAAGGAGACTCTTCCGTCGTCACCAACCTCCGGCTCTCGTGTGTGAGTGTGCGTGCAATGGAGGCGTTCAGTTCAGGTCATTCGGGTCTGCCGGAGCCGCCGTCAGTGCCGACGCCGCCGGCGCCGTCAGCCGTCGGTGCCGACGCCGCCGGCGCCGTCAGCCGTCGGTGCCGACAGCCGTCGGTGCCGACAGCCGTCGGTGCCGACAGCCGCCGGCGCCGTCAGCCGTCGGTGCCGACAGCCACCGACGCCGTCAGCCGTCGGTGCCGACAGCCACCGACGCCGTCAGCCGTCGGTGCCGACGCCGCCGGCGCCGTCAGCCGTCGGTGCCGACGCCGCCGGCGCCGTCAGCAGTCGGTGCCGACAGCCGTCGGTGCCGACGCCGCCGGCGCCGTCAGCCGTCGGTGCCGACAGCCACCGACGATCCGACGGCCCCGACTCACCGAGTGGCGGCCGGGCGCGCTTCTGAGACAAATCAACACAGCCGCCGGTCGGCCTAACGACGCGCCGCCAATGACGTTCTCTCCTCTGGGACCCATCCTCGGCACGGCTAATGACCTCGCCGCCGCCCGGCGGTGCCGCGCGGGCCCGGCCGGCAGGCACCTCTGTCGCGCGCAAATCGGCCGTGAAATCAACCAATGAGGGGTGTCGGCGACCCTCGCTGCCGCTACGTGCATGGCCGAACTAAACGAAGGGTAGCGGACGCAGGGAGAAAGGAATAAAGAAGGAAGGAAGGAAAAAGAGAGAGAGAGAGAGAGGGATAAGAAAACAAAAGAGAGAGAGAGAACATGAGAGATCAAGCATGTCTTTGTCTCTGGATAGAGATAAAAATAGAGAGAGATAGAGAGTGAGTGAGTGAGTGAGTGACTTAGTAAGTGAGAGAGAAGGAGGGAGAGAGAGAAAGAGAGAGAGGCATAACAAAACAACAGAGAATTACGGCAGATCAGGCTTGTCTCTGTCTCTGGATAAAAAACAACAAATAGAGAGAGATGGAGAGAGTGAATGAATGAGTGAGTGAGTGAGTGAGTGAGTGAGAGAGAAAGAGAAAGAGAGAGAGAGAGAGAGGGAGAGAGGGAGAGAGAGAGAAGGGAGAAGGGAGAGAACTAGGGTGCAGTGGTTCATTCAGACATAATGACACCCTCAGACGCCTCTCTATTGGGTGGAGTTGTGTACACCCCTCCCACAAGATCTGCCCCAGATAATTTGGATCCCCATCGACTCCGTTCCGCAGCATTTGCGCTGACGCGGCAACGACGGAGGCCACTTTATGCACTGTGTGCAGATGATAACAATTTCGTGGTCCATCGGTTTCGTCAAAATGAATAAATACATCGTCACAGCGGCAGGGCGTACTGCCAAGAGCAAATGGTAACCAGGGGTGGGGCGAATACGGAGGTCTGATAAATTACTGCCATCGAAATATGTGTACGCGCATACAGAAAGCATGGAGCAGTCTGTATGCATTAACGGAGAAAACAAAGAAGACGTGGAATTAAAGAGAGACAGAGAGCGAAACAGATAAAGAGAGAGAGAAAAAGAGAAAGGGAAATAAAAAGAGGAAGGGAAAGAGAAAAAGAAAGAGAAAAAGAAAGAGAAAAAGAAAGAGAAAAAGAAAGAGAAAAAGAAAGAGAAAAAGAAAGAGAAAAAGAAAGAGAAAAAAAGAAAAAAGAAAGAGAAAAAGAAAGAGAAAAAAGGAAGAGAAAAAGAACCAGAATAAATAGAAAGAGGAAGAGAAAGAAAGAAAGATGAAAATTTAAATAGGAAGTGAAGGAGAAAGATAAAGAGAAATACGAAAATATGGATCAAAACGGGGCTGGCTTGCAAGGACAAAAGTAAAGACAAAGATATAGACAAATACAGGGAAAACGAAATAGAAAGGGAGAGTGAGAGAAAGAAAGATAGATATATGAAAAGTATGCAAGAAGCCAAAAAATTATGTAAATCGTGTTATTAAAGTCATCCACATAATGAGTCTGTTTATTCACAAAGTGACGTCACGCTTGATGATTCGAAGGTACCTTAATCCCGAAGCTGGAGGGGCACAACTCCGCCACCGCACCAGACTGGTGCACGGTTCGAGTGTGCGTCGGCATCTGCACCTGTTTCCTCCCTGTATTTGAATCTGCACCTGTTTCCTTTTATTTTCATCTGCACCTGTTTCCTCCTGTATTTGCATCTGCACCTGTTTCCTCTCTGCATTTGCATCTGCACCTGTTTTCTCCCGGTATTTGCATCTGCACCTGTTTTCTCCCGGTATTTGCATCTGCACCTGTTTCCTTTTTATTTGCATCTGCACCTGTTTCCTCCCTGTATTTGCATCTGACCTGTTTCCTCTCTGTATTTGCATCTGCACCTGTTTCCTCCCTGTATTTGAATCTGCACCTGTTTCCTTTTTATTTGCAACCGTAAGTGTCTTCTCTCTGTCCTGCGTGCTCTTTATGCACTTTTTTAAACTGAAATTGCTGACGAGAGCAAGTCATTGTTGTGATGGACGCCACTTCCATCACTGTGCATACGGAACGTATTTTTGGCATTAAACATTAAACACACAGCAGCCAAATGCATGCTCCCTGAGCCAGCAACATGAAGGTTATGCTCTCGCACGTCTTTACATAGCAGCGTGTTGAGCTGCCGAAGGTGAAGTTAACAACACTCGGCTGAGGCGATATAAAACAACATTATGGTGAAAATTTTCAGATATCCTACTTTCATTTTGCCTTCCTCCCTCATCAATACCTTTCAAATAGCTGCACCACATGTTACATTATACCCAGTGAAAGCAGAAAGCACCATGTTCGACGGCGAGTGCCTGCCGAAGCTGGGAGCAGCCATCAACACCATGCACAGTCAGTGGCACGTGCATACGATGGCATGCAGACGCACTCCCACACTCACATCCAACGAGTGTTGCCAGCTTGGCTGACCGTGGCCGGAGCCAGCACCATCGACCAGTGTGACGGAGAGCCGGCAAAAACGCAAACGAATGGCAAGCAAAGCGGCTTCTTTTCTCAAACTGGCGGGCATTAGTTCATGCTCAGCGCTGGAAGGAATGATTGGAAACATGGACATGTTTTGCCACAGCGTGCACTGGCAACACACCTAGACTGGAAACATCGACATGTTTTGACACAGTGCACAATGGCAACACATCTGGATTACAGTTGCACAGCACATAATTATCAACACCTGCACATGTTGATAACATGGCGAACACATCCATGGATAAAGTCGACAGTTCCACTGCCCCGAGAGTACGATGTCACACCCTTGCGTCTAGATGACGACTTAATACTCTTGTGCAAAAAAGAAAAACCAGTAAGCTGACATCACGCTACAGCTATAGTCGATCAATAAATGTGTCATACATTACACAACGAATGTGTAGTAAACATACACGTGTGAGTGTCCCAGATTACACACAGGACAGACGCTGGACTGTCCCTCTTAAACGTGGACAATGTGTTCCTCATCGGTCGGCAGTTGCACTGGTAAGCTTGCCTGTATGGTAGAGACGAGCAGCGTGACGTTGGGCAAGCCAACGCCGTAGAAGGCCGAGAGGTCGGTCACGTTGATGCCTTTCTCGGCCGTCCACTGCCCGACCTTCCGCATGGCGGCCCCCTTCAGCTTCAGCAGGT
The DNA here is from genome assembly GCA_034440575.1 of Imbricaverruca yamaguchii. Taxonomy (NCBI): domain Eukaryota; kingdom Metazoa; phylum Arthropoda; class Thecostraca; family Neoverrucidae; genus Imbricaverruca; species Imbricaverruca yamaguchii. The sequence continues at coordinate 13,602 of JAOTOL010000989.1, forward strand.
CCAGGCGCAGCCCGGAGCGGCGTCCGTCGCGGAACTGTACCAGTCCCGTCAAGCCCGACATGTGTACCTGGCGTGGCAGCCCGGTCAGTACCGGCGAACCCGACATGTGTACCTGGCGTGGCAGCCCGGTCAGTACCGGCGAGCCCGACATGTGTACCTGGCGTGGCAGCACGGTCAGTACCGGCGAGCCCGACATGTGTACCTGACATGGTAGCCCGATGTGTACCTGGATGGTGTACCTGACGTGGCAGCCCGGTCAGTACCGGCGAGCCCGACATGTGTACCTGACATGGTATGTGTACCTGGCGTGGCAGCCCGGTCAGTACCGGCGAGCCCGACATGTGTACCTGACATGGCATGTGTACCTGACGTGGAGCCCGGTCAGTACCGGCGAGCCCGATATGTGTACCTGGCGTGGCAGCCCGGTCAGTACCGGCGAGCCCGACATGTGTGCCTGACATGGTATGTGTACCTGACGTGGAATCCCGGTCAGTACCGGCGAGCCCGACATGTGTACCTGACGTGGCAGCCCGGTCAGTACCGGCGAGCCCGACATGTGTGCCTGACATGGTATGTGTACCTGACGTGGCAGCCCGGTCAGTACCGGGGAGCCCGACATGTGTACCTGACGTGGCAGCCCGGTCAGTACAGGCGAGCCCGAGACCATATATGTACCTGATGTACCCTAGGTCATGACGTGGCAGGTCGAACACAGCATTTGCACCTGATGCTTCAGAAAGTAGATCGGATCAGGTCAGACCCGACATCCGTGCCACAAATCAGGGTCCAGGACGGAGCAGCTGAGATTTTAACATATTCACCAAAATCGTTCGGGTCAATAAATAAGGTAAGGCTCTGTATCTGTACCTGAGGTCGCGGAGGCAGTAGCAGTGGTCGTTCGGGTCAATACGCCAGGCTCAGGTAAATATTAGCTCGGTGCCTATATCTGAGGTCGTAGAAGTCACACCAGCAGTCGCTAGGGTCAATGCATCAGGTTAGGGTCGGAGCCTATATCTGAGGTCACAGAGGTCAGATAAGAAGTCAGACCAGAGGTTGCACAGATGAATACACCAGGTTAGGTTCTCCACCTGTACCTGAGGTCGCAGAGATCAGACCAGGGGTCGTATAATTTCCGACAACAGCGTGACAAAAGTACAGATGTCGATTGCGGCGCCGTTTCAAACCTTTATCCTACAAGCCAAACGACTGTATCCTAGCTGACATCGACTCAGCGAATCCTGACGACTTTATTTTTTGATCGCTTACTTCTGAGCACAAAATATCAAATACTGCAAAAGAATATGTATAGGTTTTAGATTCCGAGCATTTAACCTGCGAAATGCCTGCATGTGGGTGGCACGACTGGCGGTGTGAGGGGGGGGGAGCGGCACTCAGTGTCGGCGATCGGAACATAGCGGTGTATGTGCTCCTGCGAGAGGCACCAAAGAATAATGCACGCTGCTCTTTTGTGTCATTTGTGTGAATACCGCTTACTGAGTGTCGTCAAAAATCTCATAAACAATAAAATAAACAAGCAAGCAAACACATCCAATGTTCGCGTTATATGCAGTCAGCTTTGCGAAACTTTTAGAAAACGTTTCGAACATTTACAACCAGGGATTCCTACTTCAACGAATCAAATACACAGTCCTGGCGCTCGGTACGCAGTTGGCACAGTTATCTTCACATGCTGTGCGAGTGTCAATTTATTGTCCAGGTGCACACCAAACTCTCACATCACAGTCTCACGCTGCAGCGTCGTATCGTGCACGTTCTACTGGAAACACACAGGAGTATGACGGAGAATCACTGTCAACGACTTGCATTTCAGAGGATTCAAAGTTTGCATCCGGTCTGCAGACGACTTACAGAGGGAATCAACATCCCTCTGCAGGTGAGTTGCGCCATCCACAGTCGCTACCAGCCGAAACAGTCTGATGTCATCAGCAAGTATTAGACCTTTCGAGTCAATTCTGAAAGGCAGGTCGTTCACAAACAGGGCAACAACAAAGTCAGCAGGCTCCCTTCCGGTACACCGGGAGTGGCGTCAGCGCTTTCAGAGATAATCCCGTTGACCATCACTCGCTACCGCGATCAATTAGGTATGAGCCGAATCAGCGACACTTTTCTCGTAAACATGATATGCATTTTCGAGCTTGTGTGGCAACAGTTTATCATTGACCATTTTGAAGCTGAAGGGCCGCCGAAAGCGATCGAATCCAAGGCGTGCTCAGGAAAACTGCCAAGTCTAAAGCTAATACCTTCTGAGAAATGCAATCGTGCTAAGTGTCAGTTAGGATTGGTAAAAGGTGAGCACACCTTTATCATGGAAACGTAAATTAAACCAGTCGAATCATATTTCCTTTTGTTTTCCACCGCGAACTTATAGAAAATGTTGGGATTTGCTCATGGTTGATTTATTTTTAGTCTGTCTGAAAAAAATGTGTCCTGCTGCTAATTTGTAAATATGGTACCCATTATCGTAGGTACCCTTAATGTCAGGCACATGCGGAAGTAGTTTGAGCTGGATTTACCAGAACAATTTCCAGTCATTATCTTACTGGTGTGCAATTTAGATAACCTAAATCACGCCGCAATCAACGAACTTATGGATAGCAATATTTAATACCGGTACCATATATAATAATCAGTACCACTAATCACATTTATGAAATAACCTATCAAGCATAGTTATATTCTTCCCTGGGTATATACATGTGTATCTAGGTATATACTAAGTATATACCTATATACATACCCATTACAAATATGGAAGGAACAAAAACATCCCCATTACCAAGGCGAGTGTGCCAGCAATAGTGTTGCAAAACGATATCCTGACGGGAGTTCGGGCGATTTTTCAGCTCTGGTTTCCATTGAAAGTAAATTGGAATTAGAAATGTGCTCTCACGTGAAAATTGCAGAGCATTGTCGAATTCGAAGCAGTCAGGCACAGCATTGTATTTGGAAGCGGTGAGGAACGGCACGATACTGCACTGGAAATCGATTCTAAGCAGGATATTTGCTCTCCAGGGAGAAACTACTCGCGGCTTTGATAGAAAGAAGTCCACAACAACCACGGGCAAGGCAATGCCGCAGACATGTGTTTGTGGAGATGAATAAGCACATCGCCATTAGTTGGTGATAAGCCGTGCAGGTATGGAGTACTTACTACCCAGCTTCATACACCACCCTATGGATGTGCTTCATTGAGCAAACTTTCTTCCTAGCCAGGTGCCTAAATGGGCACTTGGATTTAGGGTCCGTCATATGCCTCCTCTGGGTATGACTGCTTACAGCATTCTATATTGTTAGTTGTATTGCTCTAATACCGGCTGCTTTGCATAATTGTTTATTTGTGTTGCATCTCTTAACTGCTTCGACTTTACTGGCTATTTTATTGTGTTAACGTAAAGTGCTTGCAGTCGTTGGGTAAGAGGGCGCAGTCGTTGGGTAGGGTAACTCCTGGTCACCTGATCTTGGGTGGCGAACTTTAAAAAAAAAATTTATTAGGACAGCTGATCAGGCTTTAGCTCCATGACATTTATTAAGCCGGGTACGATAACAGATGGATATCTCTACCTGGTATGGATATGAATACGCATTGGATTGGTTCACGCGGACGCGGATCTGATCTGATGTGAAAATGTCAGTCCGTGTCATGCCCCACCAGGTGGAAGGCGGCGCGACATTTTCTCGCGAGATCTTGCGAGCTCACATCAGAGGGGGATACTTACCGGGTGGTAGGGGTCGCGACATTCTCTCGTGAGCTCTTGCGTTCTCGTTGGAGGCGGGACACTCACCGAGCTCATGTGCCGATACAGGGTGTCGCCGTCCTTCCACACGTTGAGGCGGTCGCAGGTGATGTTGGGCCGCGACAGGGACTGCTGCGCGGTGTGCAGGGCGTGCAGGCCGTGCGCGAACGCGTGCACCCCGTCATGCATCAGAGCTGTCTCCGCCTGGGAACAAAGTCGTGTCAGGTGTGAGGAGCGCTGCTGCACCCAAGAATCCACCATGAGCATGTGTGGTGCTGCTAACCTGAGCTCTGGTGGAGGGATAGGGGGCAGATTGTACTCCCGGCCCACAGGGAATATTTCCAGTAGCGAAAAAGAAAATACGCGTACCAACATGCGCAGGCTTGGAACGCCTGTCTTTAAAACAAACGTGCATGCTGTGTGGAACTTTTGGCACATAGTCATCAAAGGACATCAGCTAATGTAAAGAGTAAGTGCGATCACCTCATCAACTTCTATCAACTTAAAACAAGCCGCTGTAGATTCCTATGTAAATGTTTGAACATGACGCGTACAGCGTATACTCAGATTATACTCAGATGAATAGGTATAACAAGACCGATTTTCTGAATATTGTGCAGCTTGTATTTTTGATGACGTTTTTAGTGCACTTGCATTCAAGGATTAAATTGCTGAACTTGGTGTCGGACCCGTAGACCTCTTTACTGGCGCACGGGCCTTGACTGCTGCTTCCTGGTGTCATCGTTCCATTCAATAACACGATATTTTACTCCTTGAAAAATTTATACGTTGAACATTTTGAAAAAGATATCTTGAACAGCAGTTAATTTTTTTTCGGAGAAGTGTGCCTATTCTTCATCACTCCCAAACATTTTTCAGATTTGGAATCACCACCAAATTCACGGCATCCACCCAGAAACACAATGCTTGAAACAACCTTGAATCAGCACATCCATCAGACTGTCGAGATCTATGCCTGTTGTAAATTATCTGGTCCCTAATTAGCACTTCCATCAACTACCACTATCAGTGGTTTTGGTTTCTTGTTTAGTTTTCATAGCTACCCATCTACATATTTATCCTGGTTATTTGATTATATTACATCCGATATTGGCGACCCCAAGACAAATCACCCAGGCATGTTCACCACACCCCGTCAGATTTGCACTCAAATGGGTTCATATGGTTATTGGTAGCACAGATTGCGACTTTGGGAATTTCTGTTTTTAGATATCAAGGATAATGATTTTATCTGGATGAAATTAGAAATTCTGAGATCACAGAGAAAGTGCATATAGCAAATGATGTTATGATCGTAATGATAGCAATTGGTGTTGAAATTACAGAGATAATTTTACAGAGAAAGACCTATCCAATGCAATACAAATAATTATAATTTACTGAGGTCAAAGTTCAAGACTGGGCTAACTCGTGGCCTTTCATTCACCTCGTCACCTTTGAAAACAAGTCCGATTTTGAGTTGTTTCTGCCTTCACCGAACATTGCTCCACTGCTTGCTTCAGCGTTGGCATCAATGTTTGTATTTACAGCTGGCTTCATAATGGGTCACCAAAGTGAAATGTCAGCGTCTGACCTGACCTTCAGAGTATTGTTGTGTGCGACTATGAACATAGCCGATATGAATTGTGTTCCAAAGCTGTTCACAGCTGGCCAGTGCCCGTCGTGACGTCGACCAAATGCCTGTGATCCGCTCAGAGCTCGGATCTCAGATATACATGGGAGCCAAATGCATTGAAAAGAGGGGATCCGAAACTAACCTCGTCAAACATGCATGATACATATCATGAAAAAGCGACATGCATGCGATTGGGCCTTTGTATGAATTGCTCGTGCATAGCGCGAACGAATGAAGGGTGCATTGGGAGTTATCCCGATGAAAACCTTGAGCCGCATCCTGGACGACGAATGAACAGTTTTGAAAACGTACCGATCACGGCCTGTCAGAGATAGTCACGTAGCGGCTTAAACTAATGCGATTGCGCATGGGCGATGGAGTGGTAACCCGTTAGCTTCGATGCTGCACCAGTAAGCGTAAACACATGCTCGTCGGCCGGAAGCACATCAATAAACGTGCGACGATCATTAGATTGCACGCAGACGCCATCAGTGCTGGCCGTCCGCGACCACACTATGGTGAGGCCTCAGACTCGCGAAGGTTCAAAACCTTGTGGCAGAGCTAGGATTTCTTTCTTAAAAAGCAGCGCATAATGTGTGAACATTGCCCAAAAGTAGTCACTCGTGTACTACACAATTCGTGTCTTCTGCATATCGAACGGCTTAAGCGTACCCTGCCAGGGGACATCCTACAAATATCGTCAGATTTGTACAATTAAACCACTTCCCCGTTCAATTTTTGTTCAGTTTCTGTTCAGGGACGTGCGTGGCCGCGGCGGCTTCCACCACCGCCTCCAAAAAACGTCACATGGACGACATCTCTCATCAGCCCACGCATCGTGGCTCAAAGTAGACAACGCAACAACAGACCCCAGCTTCAGGAGAAGTCCACACCGTGGCCAAATCATAAAAGGCATATGTGTATATACACACACACACACACACACATATATATATATATATATATATATATATATATATATATATATATATATATATATTCATATATTTATATACATATATATATATTCATATATTTTTATATATATATATATACATACATATATATATATATATATATATATATATATATATATATATATATATATATATATATATATATATTATAGCGGCCCCGGTAGCGCAGTTGGTTGGACCGCCGACCTGCTCTAGTCTCCCCTGTGCTGGCGACACAGGGTTCGAGTCGCTTAACGCGCTCGCATTTAGCCCTGGCTGGGAGGGTCAGTTGGCAGCTGGCCTAATAAGGCCGGGACGAGCTACCGGGCGGCCGTGTCGGGGTATTGACGACACGTTAAACTTTCGGTCAAAATTCTGCCGTTAAACTGAAATTCGTGGATCGGGTGGTGAGCCCAGGGTGCACGCAACAATCTGCTTAGCAATAGGGCCCTGGTTCATAAAGCACTCGGACCGAATTTATTAATATATATATATATATATATATATATATATATATATATATATATATATATATATATATATATATATATATTTATATTATATATTATATGTATATGTTTGTATAAGCATTGACATAGTGTCTAAATGTGACCTGTGTGATCTTCAATGACACAATTATGGCGCCTTTAACTCCGAACGAAGTGCTCCTAAACGCTGCCATACCGATTACATGAAATAATGCATACCTCAAGCATCAGATTAAGGGCAGGTCACTCATGCATATGTGACCACCATTCTCTCCCATGCAATTAGACCTGATGATTAGAATCTATGAGCAAGGAGTTTCAAAATGAGACCATATCGAATATTTCTGCAGTGCACGCAACTCCACTATATCGAGGTCAGGAAACTTACCCACATGTGACCTTTTTAACCTCAGGCGTACTTGACAATATGATCATCTTAATCTATGAGCGAATAGCTTTGAAATGACATTAAAATCGATTGTGTTCCTATTCACGTAAGAGCCCATCTCCTGGAGCTCATGCCAGGTCCTGACATTTGGTCTTTGTGACTCACAATGTATTCGTCTTTACGATAAAAACAATTTGACATCAGATGCAGCTGGCTGGTCACCCATCAGCAAGAAACGAAAGTTTATACTTCATATAATATATTTCAAAACAAGCTTTTTATATGGTCATGAGGTCAATGAAACAGCACAATCCCACGAGGTCAATTGTTGACTTTACCAAACTACACTTATTTGTATGCATTGGACAGATCGTCTACTTTCATATGGTACATTGGTCTGGTGGGGTAATCGCTACTACTAAATTATTATTTGTTTTAAAAAAATTACATGCGAACTTTCTCCGTGACCACAAAACGTTCCTAACTTCTACCTCGCAACCGCTTTAACCTAGAAACCTAAAATATCATATTTATAATATGGGCCCCAGTGCGCCCATTTATATCAAAATCGGAGGGGTACGGTGAGCAAATTTGGGTGTATCTGAATTATTTGTTCCGGAACCGCCGTATAGTCCGGAAACTATGCGCCGTTGAACCCCCAAAAAGAAAAAGCTATGCTGTCCGTGGTGTAGAAACTGAGTCCCATCGATCGATGGGACTCAGTTTTTAATAGAAAGAAATTATGCAACCTGTACGTACGATATTTGGCGATATTTGGCAAGGTATTTCGCCATATGTGCTTAGTTCATACTCGTGAAATTATATTTCTGTTGATATGCATTTTACAAATCACCTTGATGGGCGGTACCGGTGGGTACATTGTTTGGCGGTAGCGGTGGGTACATTGTTTGGCGGTACCGGTGGGTACATTGTTTGGCTGTACCGGTGGGTACATTGTTGGGCGGTACCAGTGGGTACATTGTTGGGTGGTATCGTCGGGTATATTGTTGGACGATTACGGTGGGTACATTGTTGGGCGGTACCACAAATACATTGTTGGGGGATTACGGCGAGTACACTGTTGAACGTTACCGGTGGGTACATTGTTGGGCGGTACCGGAGGGTGCATTGTTGGGGGGCATTGTACAATGTGTCCACGTACGCGATTGCACGGAACAGGAGCCTTAGAAGCGCGAACAAATCAGCTAAATATTGGGCACTTTTCACCATATGGCGTCCTACGCTAAATCACAAACCTCCCATTAAGTAGGTGCCTTGCAATGGTTTAAACTGGTCGCGCGATCGGACTTTTGCGAATCGAACTGAGCGGAAATTTCCGCTTCGGCTCACCTGCTAATGTACACGTGCTAAGTATATCAGATATCGCCAAACGACAAATTATTTAGCAGATGTGCCACCTCTGGTAAAAAGGCGCCAGCAGTTACATGTTGCATTTGCAAGTATAATTGATGGACATGCATATAGCTCCTTCACGATATATAGGATGATGGACATCCATTCTCTGTCAAACGAGAGGTGGGTCTGTTCCAGTGTAAATCACCTTGGGAGAAGTGGGTCTGTTGCAGTATCTTCAGAATTTCCTCTTTACCCTCACACCTCGTGACTTACAGGGTGATCAAGAAGAAAAAGCAAAAATGTTGTCTTACCGGTGTGCTGAATCTCACTACCATTATAAGAAGGTAGGTAGTAGATAAAACAGGCGAAATTCCGACCTGGTCCCACTAACCTGACTTTGTCCTCCTCCTGGAGCCACTTAGTCAGTTTGATGCACGTCCCCGACGTGCCGGGTTGGTTTCCACTTACGCTAAGAGATGCACACCAGGAGCTCTATCCGGCGCAACCGACAGGTGAAACTGACAGGTGAAACTGACAGGTGAAACTGACAGGTGAAACTGACAGGTGAAACTGACAGGTGACTGTCACGGAATGCTTAACCGTTCCAAAAAATGAGACCTAGATGAACAATTCACCAGCTTTTCAGACCCTGAACATTATGCCCATGATATTTCAGATCATAAACAATTCACCCGCGTCTTTTCAGATCCTTAACAATTAGCATGCGCCCTGGCGAGCCTCTGAAAATTATGTGCACTGAAGGGAAGGGGCTGATTCCGCCCCTCCCCTGTAATATCTCGGCTCTTATCAAAGTTGGAGCAACGAAATTCCCAGGGTGAAAGGGTACGGTGATGAACTCTATTGTGTGCAAACTTTATGACCGTAGGTCAATACCTACAAGATCAAATGAGGTAGACAATGCTAAAATTATCTTGTTTCACGTGGCTTGGCTTTTCATTGTTATGGTTCGCTGTGATTGTGTTTAAATGCTCCAAAATTGTAATAATTCATGTTTTGGACATTACTAATGATGCAACGCGGATCACACACCCGGCATTTGATCCCAGGTCACCCATATAGCAGCATTTTATCAGGTCAGTAACCTGCTCCAGTTATCAGAACCGGGCCGCCCTCACGACTACTCCGTTGGGCGGCCCGGCACAATCGGCTTTCGCAAAGAAAGGGTTGAAATACCTGAATAAAGTATGGAAACGCTTAGATATACAATGACAAACAGTAGTTGATGACAAACAGGATTTGTATGGAGCAACATACAAAGTGACATCAATCGCATGACAGTAATTTGTATTTATAACAACATTCCAATTGACCAAGGTTAGTTCCATTAACCTGTCATGAACTGGAGCTGACTTGCCCTCGGTGGCCTAACATGACTTTTAAACTACATAGCATAACAATATACATCAAACAAGTCGTCAGTGTTGCCAAGAACACTTCCCTTTTGCCAATATACAGGAAGCGCATCGGCGCCGATATTTTGTGGTCTGGCGCTGCGATTTCTGTTGTAATTTAACGACCCCTAACTGGAAAAACGACAGATTTTTCCAGTGTTTTCTTACTTTAAGCAATGCGCTGGTCATTTCGAAACTGGTACGCAAAAAACGGCGTATATCAACTGATAAAATCTAGAGTTATGTACGATAAACCGGAGGGCTGGGCGGAATTCGCCCCCACCCCCTACTGGACGCGTGTTAACCGAAGTCTTTTCAGACCCTGAAGAATTGGCCCACATCTTTTCAGACCCTGAACAATTCACCAGTCTTTTCAGACCTTGAACAATTCACCAACGTCGTTTCAGTCACTGATTTGTCGCAAGAGTTGAATGGAACCATGTATTATCTCGACGAAGGGGATTTGCATGCCCATTTGCTATCAACGTCGCAATAATGATGGCCTCGTCGCTCATATTCCGGGGTTCGGCTTCCTTTTGCCCACATCCAAAGTATTCATTTCAAGCATAGCCATTCTACCCTTTGTCATGAATTAGACCATGACCCTTGAATCGGCAAAAGTGTAGCACAATTAATCGATATCGATGCCAACGTCTTAAAGTTTTATGAACTATGTAAAAATGACCAGCGTTTGAATGGGGTCTGGCATTACTAAAACCGCAGTCCATCTGTGGTTCAGTGATCCAAATTGGATGGGGTGATACAGAGACGTACCAAATTGGACTTCTCCAAGGAAAACTATGGACAACGGATGAAGATAGAACCATGTTCAAATGAGCTACCAGAAACTTCGCGAAAATCGTGCAGGAAAACGATTATCATGTGAAAAGAAAGTATTTCGAGGTAAGTTGCATCAATGAGCAATATCTGAAGCATTTAGACGGCGACGGAGTAGTGATTGGGTTAAAAGCTGATATCAGCCGATATCAGCATCGGAGTTGCAAACCATGCACAAGCCCAAACTATATTGGATGAAAGCCAAATGAAGTTGGAGGATGGACCTCCCCGTGCTCACTGTGCATCTCGCTCTGTGTGCATCTCCTGTCCAGGTTTAGGTAAGACATGTGGGCTACTTAGCAACTAGGCTCTCCCGTCTATGCCTAGGTAAGACGTGCGAGCCACTTATCAGCCTAGGCTCTCCCGTCCAGGCCTAGGTAAGACGTGCGAGCCACTTATCAGCCTAGGCTCTCCCGCCCGGGCCTAGGTAAGACGTGTAGGCCACTTATCAGCCTAGGCTCTCCCGTCCAGGCCTAGGTAAGACGTGTGGGCCACTTATCAGCCTAGGCGTTGCTCTTCTACAATCAAGCGTCAACACGTGGAGAAAGAGCGTGGAAATGCAAAGGTATGCAGGTTGACGATGTGATGAACTAGTTGCCGCTGTTGAGCTAGGATTTGGCGATCACGTGACTTGGCCAGAATACCGACAATGGCTGATTGCTCAGTCTGGATTATGGTTCAGCAAGGTTACTGTAGTAGAACATATATATTTAAAAAACACTTCCAGAAATAATACTGCGTAGTAGCGATCATGCTGCGCAAAAGTCTTGATTAGGTCCTCATTCAGCTATGGTGCACACATTTCGAAGCATAAGCGGCCAAAGATTCCAGCGAACAATGAACGAATTATTTCCTGGATCGTGTTCGGAATATTTCACAGCCGAACTCTCCATATTTTACGTCGTCACATGCTCAGAACCCGCTCAGTTTTCCAATGAGACCATCAATAAGTGAGAGAAAATCTGGACAGCACACAGTATCTACAACTTCCAATGTACTGTGCGCCGGAAACGTCGAAGCAAAGTGGATGTATGCCCCGTGTTGACACCAGTTTGTCTATAACCAGCACACATGTCAGGCTGTCAACTGTCGCCAGCAAAACGCACTTTCGCATGGGGAAACCAACAGACAGCTGTCTGCTACCTCGACTACTGCGAAAACCTCGCAGAAGGCATTGGCCAGTGACATAAACATTGTCGATAATTCACTTTGGCGCAGGTTACGTTGTTGTTCATTGTGCTCTTGCGATTACGTGTACTTCACTATGAAGGCACATCTTCATCTAGATTTGACCAAAATTTCGTATGGTAGCAATATTTGGCCCAACAGACCGGCCGGCAACGGGCTTCCCGACCATGCGTCGCCCGCCAGCTGCCAGCTGCTTTGGCCCGCTACTGGAGATAGCAGTCTGCCAACATTACTGTGTCCACGCCCGACCCGAACCCGACGTCTGAAGTCTCAGACCTGGTACGAGCCCGACCCGGACCCGACGTCTGAAGTCTCAGACCTGGTGCGAGCCCGACCCGAACCCGACGTCTGAAGTCTCAGACCTGGTACGAGCCCGACCCGGACCCGACGTCTGAAGTCTGAGACCTGGTACGAGCCCGACCCGAACCCGACGTCTGAAGTCTCAAACCTGGTACGAGCCCGACGTTTGAAGTCTCAGACCTGGTATGAGCCCGACCCGAACCCGACGTCTGAAGTCTCAGACCTGGTACAGGCCCGACGTTTGAAGTCTCAGACCTGGTATGAGCCCGACCCGAACCCGACGTCTGAAGTCTCAGACCTGGTACAGGCCCGACGTCTGAAGTCTCAGACCTGGCACGAGCCCGACCCGAACCCGACGTCTGAAGTTTCAGACCTGGTATGAGCCCGACCCGAGCCCGACGTCTGAAGTTTCAGACCTGGCACGAGCCCGACGTAAGTCTGGGGCCCGGTCTAAATTCAGTTTTTATTTTGCAACAAACGGGCCGAAACGCATTTTGCCGAATGGTTGGTTGGTTGGTTGGTTGGTTGGTTGTTGGTTTTACGAGATATCAACCGTTGAGTCATGTAGCGTCGCAAGTCTCTCACGCCGATTGGTCGCGGGCGAAGAGTAACGACAGGTGAGCCTCGAACCCACAACCTTTCGATTGTGAGACGAGCAACTTGCCCCTAGGCTACTCGTCCCCGTGTATATATATGCACGTTTGGTTGAATACGAATGCGAGTTTAGTGTTGACGATATTCTTCCTTGTGTATTCCATTGAGTGTATTATGTTCCTTGTCTCTTCATTGTGTTTATATAGTATTTAATCGTAGTTAATGATGGTCAATATTGCGATTAGTACGTAGGACATATCTGTATTCGGTCGACATTTCGTCATAGCCTAAGACATTTTCAAGACTGGGTTGGCAAGTCACATTGGTGAAATATATACGTTTTGAAGCATGCTTTGGTTGACTATTCGGGTACTGGAAATTTCCAGTACCCCTGGCGCCCACTCACATAACGCACGCGAATAGTCAACCATAGCATAATTCCAAACGTGCATATTTCACCAATGTGACTTACCAACCTATAGTCTTGAAAATGTCTTAGGCTAAGACGAAACGTCGACCAAATACAGATATGTCCTACGTACTAATCGCAATATTGACCGTCATGCACTACGGTGAAATACTACATAAACACAATGAAGAGACAAGGAACATAATATGCTCAATGGAATCCACCAGCAAGAATATTATCAACGCTAAACTCGCAGTTGTATTCAACGAAACCTGCATGTCCAATATTCTGCTTCCAAACTACTCACCCACACACACCTATATATATATATATATATATATATATATATATATATATATATATTGTTAAAGACTACAGCGTTTTCTGAGTTTATCTTCTATTTATACACATTTTCAAGTTTTCTAGTTTCTTAGCTTTCATTCGTTATTATCATAGATGGTATTCATGTATTAGGTTTCTCCAAATGTAATATATGGTATACACTAATGAATACCTAACTACACTATGCGCTCAAATTGAGCTTGAAGGACTGAAGCGATATTTTAATTGGCATGTTCCACCGTAGAGTTCTACATCCTACTTTAATCGTTTCAACATCTCATACATAATAAAGAAAAACAAACATTATTTTAACACTGCTTGTTGGATTCCGGCGTGTCTTTCTGACGATTTTTTGTGTGATTTTCAAGGGAAGCGATGCGACTCTTTTGGATCTATTTGTGACTTTATGAGCCCAGTCGTCATCTGTTCGGATTCCTAATACGAGTTTTGGGGCTTCGAAAGGTGTTTGGGGGTCCAACACCTTTTGTTGTTGGAGGGATTGTTGACCCCAGATTGATTTTCCATGTCCGGGTTGTTTTTTGTTGTCCCGGGGTGATTTGTTTTGGGTGGTCCTGATGAGACTTGAGCCCCAGCGCTACTCGTCGAACCCCTAGTGTGATTTTCAGGGCCCAGGGCACGACTATTTGATACCCCAGTCTTAGCGTGATTTTCAGGGTCCCAGGCTGTCTTTTTGGGGCCCCATCGTGATTTTCAAGGAGGCCGTCACGACTTCTTTCGGCCCGGTTAATTTTCAAGCGCTCAGGTGTGAACTTTTCCGAACAGTCCCCCAACGTGATTTTTAGGGGCCCCGGTGCGACTTTACGGGAAACTGAGTGCCTTTTTTGTAGGCTCCAGTGATATTTTCAGGCACCCCGGTCGCAAATTTAAGCACCCAGGGTCATTTGCATTGGTCATTTTGTGTGACTTTTGGACCATAATGTGGTTTCCAGGGTCTTTGGAGCAGTTTTTGTGGTTCACAAAGTCATTTTCAGGGATTTCGGTGCAAATTGGGGACCACAATATGATTTTCAGGGTGCACTGGGGCGATTTTTGGACGGCACAGTGCGACATTTTTGATAACACTGGCGCGATCAGCTTGGCCCCACAACCTCTCAGGGGAACGATCCCCAAGGCCCCCTCCCCTCGGCACGCCACTGACAACATTGCAATCGCCGGTACATCACACCAGCTTAAGAGACTACACCTGGCGCAGCACCCCCCCCCCCCCATGGCATCGTGCCAGCCCGAGTGACGTCACACTCGCCTTGATGACGTTGCCCGGCTGGATCATGGTGGATCCGACCGGCTGAAAGCCCTCCATGCTGGCGAGCGCCGAGCGGACCCAGCCGCTGCCGGCGTCCACCAGACGAAATGACGTCATGTTCACTTGGTTGTAGTAGAAGTCCTCCAGGTCGAAGGTCTCCGTGTCCTGGCAACACAGCAGACGTCAACATGGCGCTGTGGTTCTCGCCCGACCCTGCCAGCTGTTTCTCTAGCAGCATTTAGACAGAGATATGAAATACGTTGGAAGGTCAGGAAAATATATATATATATATATATATATATATATATATATATATATATATATATATATATATATATATATATATATATATATGTGTGTGTGTGTGTGTGTGTGTGTGTGTATGATTGTTACAACACAATTGTGCTGATTCGCGATCGCACATCATCTGTCGAAAAATGATAGCCGTCCTTTCTGAGCCAAAGCTTATCGAGATATCGGACCTTATTTGGAATCCCATCAGCTAGGCAGAGGACAGCATTAATAGGCTTTTGGTCACTGAGAGAGAGAGCGAGTAATGTTAGCTGAGCATGTCCCAAGTACGCTGCACGTGTCTGTGAGCTGTCCAGACATCCTGTATTGGCTGCCAAAGGCAAATATAGTCTCTGTCCCTCAAGACAAAACATTCTGTTTGGGGAAAGCCAGCGTACAAGCCAACGAAGTACCTGGTGTGCATGTTTCCTGCTATCGCAAAAAGATTAGCATACTGCTCAGAATTCGCTTCAAGATGCTAAGATGTTAAAAATAGTACCCATATTTATGACAGGACTTGCATGGTAAGCTGGGCTGTGGGGAATATATTTTCGAACATCTTCAAAGAATATATATATATATATATATATATATATATACGTGTGTGTTTATATATGTACATTCGTACCAGGTTTAACACGGTTCAAGACGTCCTCGAAATTCCGGCGAGGCATCTCCGGTCTCTCTTTGAGCTCTCTGTTATGATCTCTTTTTTTCAAATTTGACCAAGAACAATGCGAACAGAAAGAAGGAGTTGGGATGGGTTTGCCGTGATGTTCCATCTTCGCCAACATCTGCATGTGCTTCCACAGAAGGTGGTGGTTAAATTCATGCTCCGCTGAATGTATGCCTATTTTTTACCGTCGCTGTAACGATGACCGTTTCATACTCGTTCATGAACGGGCGCATGCCAACCAGATTCAACACTACCTGACCGGCCAGCATCCCAACAGCACAACACTACCTGACCGACCAGCATCCCAACAGCACAACACTACCTGACCGGCCAGCATCCCAACAGCACAACACTACCTGACCGGCCAGCATCCCAACATCACAACACTACCTGACCGGCCAGCATCCCAACAGTACATCACTACCTGAACGGTCGGCATGCCAACATCAAAGTCACGAAAGAAAAGGACAACGAAAATCGCCCCTTATTCAACCCTATCCCTCCCCGTCTTTCCAGTCATATCCTCATACCCTGTTTCGGGGGGGAGTGATACAAACCCCTCTCTGATCTCCAAACTAAGCATCGCACGAAACGAAAGAGATATCATCGGAAAGCGAGGACTTCACAATTTTGACACATCTAAATTGATGTGGAAAAAGGTATGCCAAATGTCGGCGCGCTGCCCCGCCCCGTACCTTCACTATCCGCGGAAAACCTTAGGGGAGGCGGATATAAACACCCCACCCCCCGACACCGCACGGGTTATAATAATTAAAACGCATGGCTGCCCGTCAACATCTGTGTATCGTAAGCATACGTTCTAGGGACTGGAAACTAGCATTTTAGCCACAATTTAGTTGCTCCATCAAAAACTGTATCATGTAGTCTTCCATCTTTAATGCGCTCTACCTAAAATCCACCTATGGCCTCTTCGACATGGGATTGCAGTTTCCACTGGATATTCCAAGCATAATGGGTTCCAGGTCCACCTGGTGAACCACTACATACAAAAAAAATACTTGACTCTAGGTTCAGTAGGAAATATCGTCATGCACACAGTTCCGAATCTCCACAAATAATTGATAGTGTGAAGTCTGAACTCAACGGATTACTGGCAATGTTTCACCCATACTCAACCCGCGCCGTCCCTCTGGTCAGATCCTCACACCCCGTCTCGGGGGGGGGGGATAGCAACCCCCTCTGGATCCACCCTCCAGAAGAATTATTCCCCAAAAATTACGTCACCAGGGGGCTAGACTTTCACGACTTTTCACGACTTACATTATGTTTTTGGCTCTGGGTAGTTCATTTTTTGGGATATATGAAGAAGAAAAAAAAATTATTTGGAATGAGAAAAGGACAGGGAAATCGTCCAGCGCCATAACATTTTTTAGCCCCCGAATTAAAAAAAAAAATGTTTTCTCAATATATTGAGTTTTCAAGTTTTCTTTAATTTTCCTTTCCCAATGGGTAGAGTAGGCAGAGAATCGTTGTTGGAAGTCAACTTGCCCTAATAAAGATGCTTACTTGCACCAGAATCTTCTATTTGAACTGCAATTGGCAAATATAGAAAATTTATATGTAGTCAAAAACGAAAAAAATATTCAACTAGTACGTTTTGTTGCATCCCAAAGATAAGCAAACGCTGAAAGTTTCATTAAAATATATGTATCCGTTAGAGCGTGACGACCGGTTGAATTTTTTTTAAGGTGACCTCACTTGACTTGACTAACTCGTTGACCCTAGACGACCTGACTTCAAAATTTTGAAACAGCTTGCCAAATTGATGTGGGAAAAGGTATGCCAAGTTTGGGTGCGCTACCGCATGCCGTTCGCCCACCAACCGCGAAAAATTCGAGGGGGCGGTTGAAGACCCCCGAGACGGGTCGGGTTAAACTCCAAGATAACAGTGGCCAATTATTTCAACATCGGCTCGTTTTTCCGATATTTCCGAGGGACAGGATTCTTGAATATTGTTCATCTTCAGGAGACAATCGCTTTGGTATGATACATCGTAACTGGGGTCTACCCTGCATTCTCTATGCTGTAGATTACAACAATATTTAGGAAGATCCGATTGATGAATTTTTGTCAATTTTGCCCAGATGCAATTGGACCCTCAACCTCCGTCTTATGGAGTTTGTGTACATGCATAAACTGCGCCACAGTCTAAACAATGTGGTCTCATCATTACTGTTAAATGTTGCTTTTCGGTTAAATATTCCATCTTCTCTTCCATATGTGCAATAAATGTTGGAGACCAATCCATGCACCGCGAATCTAAAAGTAATCACAAATTGCTCAAATCAAACCTGAGTTGTAAGTGAAGCTTCGTCAAGAAGTGCAAATGTACCGTCACAAACTAAAAGCATCCGTTCTTTACTTACGGTGGGTCTCACATCAGTTAAGTGGATGTCATTTCACCCCTGCTGCCATGCTTCGTACGTAATTAAATACGTAATTAAATGGGAATGTTAGGAATCATATATGCATATGTATATATATATATATATATATATATATATATATATGTATATATATATATATATATATATATATATATATATATATATATATATATATATATATATATATATATATATATATATATATATATATATATATATATATATATATATATATATATATATATATATATATATATACATATAGGCCTCTTCCACTATATGGGTTCAGCCATTTTCTTGGGTGTGGGTTCAGCCCCCTTCTCTCTCTCTCTCTCTGTGTCTCTCTCTCTATATATATATATATATATATATATATATATATATATATATGTATATATACATATATATATATATATATATATATATATATATATGTGTATATATATATATATATATATATATTGAAAAAAAAAATATATATATATATTTTATATATATATTTATTATATATATATATATATATATATATATATATATATATATATATATATATATATATATATATACATATATATGCATATATATATATATATATATATAGAGAGAGAGAGAGAGAGAGAGAGAGAGAGAAGGGGGCTGAACCCACACCCAAGAAAATGGCTGAACCCACATCGAAGGAGATGGCTCAGCCCACACCGGAGGTGAGGGCTGAACCCACACCGAGTGAGCAGGCTGAGCCCAGAGTGAAGGAGATGGCTCAGCCCGCACCGACGGAGAGGACCAAACCCACACCGGTGGAGAGAGCTTAAGAACGTCGCCCTGGTCACTGGGCTTGCTGTTCGGAGCCCACAATAGTCCAGTCCCGTCCAGTCCACTACCGCTCTCTATTCTCCCGCACTGTTGTGCCGCTGCCTGCCTCTTGTCTGCTGCTCGTGTAGAGCTCGCCGGCCGCCTCGGTCGCCCCGTGCCTGCACCCCCTGGCACGGTGCCCGGCCTCTCATCCTCCGGCCCGCCTCCCCGCCCGGATATCTCCCCCCCCCCCGCCTGTCTCGACACCCCACCCTCCTCGATCTTGCTCGAGCTCCAATCCCCCGGCGGGAGGGTCCGGGGACCGACAGAGAGCCGACGGTGCCGACCAGTCGGTGAGCGCCGCGCCGCTGGTGTGTATGTGTGGAGCAGAAGGTGGGAAGTATGGGCGATATGCGATACACAGGGCGAGGGCCATGGCAATTGTATGGGTGAGCTTGAAGTGGCTAAATGCATGGCGCACCCCTTTCTGATCTATTTCAGCCGGATGATGTACAAAATATGTTTGAAAAAGCACAAGCAATCATGAAATCAGTAAATATATGTTTACGTGCCTCAGTGCGTCCCAAGGAAGAGTTCGGAGCCGGTCGAATTGTCATAGTCCAGCCCGGCCCATGCACCCGTACACACGTGGCCCGGATCCGGGCCAGTGAAGTTTGCTATGCATGTAGCCCGTATCCCAATATGGCTTGGCATAGGCTACACCGTGCGATGTGAATATGTCAGCACAAGCGTTCATAACGATTTCAAGATTTCATGGTGCATTTTATTTCATCTTCCCAACAATTAAGTCCGGACTTAAAATACTGGTTTAGTTATTCTTTCCACAACATACATCAGTAGCCGGGATGGTCTCCCATATAACAGATTAGTTCATTTTCCAAAACGAATAGCCGCCTTGGTAGCTCAGTTGGTTAGAGGGCTGGCCTGCACTGATTTCCCCTGTCCGGGCAGCACAGGGTTCGAGTCGCTTCCCACTCGCATTTACCCCCGACTGGGATGGTCAGTTGGCAGCTGGCCCGATAAGGCACGAGACGAGCTTCTGGGCAGCCGTGTCGGTGCACTGACGGCACTTTAAACTTCCGGTTTAAATTCTGCCGTTGAACTGAAATTCATGGATCGGGTGGGACCAGGGTTCACGCAACAAGCTCCGCTTAGCAATAGAACCCTGGTTCATAAATCCACCCCAGCAAGAATATATTATTTTTCTTAAAACAGAAATGATGATGTTATTGTTCACCAGACGAGTCCACACGCGCGGCAGGGGTAGATAGACAGAACCTACATAACCTGCACATATTAGGTAGAATCTCCCCAGCAGACCCTACCTGGTATCTCCCCTTCCATATAATATAAGAACAGACATTACACACTGCAAAAATACAACAAGTTACTATTTTAATATACATCCATTTGGCTGAGGAATACCCATCCAAGCCTTGTACTGTTACCCATACACTGCTGGGAGCAGTTATCACACCCGCATATATTCTTTTCAGCATGCTTTGTTCTTCCCCCCCCGGGGGAAACAAGGGGGGGGCCCCCCCCCCCCCCCCCCGGAAAACCCCCCCAAAAAACCCCCCCGGGGGGGCCGCCCGCTAAATATACAATGTAGAGGGAATTATACGTCCTCGAGTATCGTCCAAGTAGACTTAATTACCTGCTTAGTGCACTTTCTCCATCTCAACTTTACACGAAGTTGTAAGCTGACGTCCTGTCTAGGTGCTCTTCTGGTTTGTTATTTATTATATGACGTGCACTGACTGTGAATCATGTAGGCCGTTCTCAGAAATTATCGTTCACACTTGTAACAAAATGTTTAAGGATGACGTATTATTCTGATTGTTCACCTGCATATTTCCACAGCCCCCCACCTCAACAACTACATGCCTTCATAGGCAGGTGCATACTTACCTGGGCAAGCCATACAAACCTGGATACAAACCCACGTGTTTCTTGTCGCAGGATGGGTTCGGTGTAGCCAATGAACTGTTGTAGGTTTAACCCGTCCCGTCTCGTGGTGTCTTCAACCGCCCCCGCCCCCCAGGTTTTTGGTTTTTCGCGGGTAGTGGACGAACGGCGCGCGGCAGCGCTCCCAAATTTAGCATACCTTTTCCCACATCAATTTGACATGCTGTTCCAAATTTTGAAGTGATGTCATCTAGGGTCAACGAGTTAGTCAAGGTGAAGTGAGGTCACCTCCAAAAAAGTTAAACTGGTCGTCACGCTTTAATGGATTCAGATATTTGAATTAAACTTTCAGCGTTTGCTTATCGTTAGGGATGCAATAAAATGTACGAATTGATTTTTTTTTCGTTCTCGACTGCATATAAATTTGGCATATTTGCCAATTGCAGTTCAAATATAAGATTTTGGCTTAAAGTAAGCATTTTTTATTAGGACAAGTTGCCTTCCAACAACGTTTCTCGGTCTGCTCTATGCATTGGAAAATGAAAATTAAAGAAAATTTGAAAACTCAAAATTTTTAGAGAAACAAATGTGGGGGAGGGGGAATATGGCCCTAGTCGATTTCGCTGTCCTTTTCTCATTCCAAATAAAAAATCAGATATCCCCAAAATGAACTCCCCAGACCCAAAAACATGATGTAAGTCTAGAAAAGTCGTGGAAATCTATCCTCCCTGGTGACGTCACTTTTGGGGGGAAATTGATTTGGGGGTGGATCCGGACCCTACTCGTCGAGCGCCTTCCGATGACACCTCTTTCGTTTTCGTGCGCCGCTTAGTTTGGATTGTAGAGGGGGATTACTCTCCACCCCCCCCCCCCCCCCAGAATCCCGAGATAGGGTGTGAGGATCTGACCGGAGAGACGGCGCGCTGGCTAAGTCGTGTCAATTTTCAGTGGAGTAGATTACTTCAAACACTTTAATACTGGGACCACGTGACATAAGCACGCAGATAATGATCTTGAAATTGTGAGCGAGAGGAAGCCTTTTGACTCAGGTCAAAAGAGCAGTTCTCGGATGGTGTTCACTCAACAGAAGTGCGCAATCAAAATGGCCATGACCATGCATGGAGCCAACCATATTTGAAGAAAAAATTGACTGCTGGTGTCACTATTTAACAATTGCGCTGCACCTCTACCGTCTCACCGTCGCCAATATATAAATGGGTGCTTTGAGCGGGTGTTGGAGTGATGAGTGGTGCAGTGGGTGACCGGTGGAAGTGAATTGATGAATCACGCGCAGCAATGCTCGTCACGGCTGTGTCACCGTGCCTGACGCTGTTTTCCCGCTTTCTTTCCAAACTTTTCGTACTCCTTCCTTTCCTAATGCCACGGCTCTCTTCAATTGGAGGGTCTCCTTTAGCACTCTTGAATTAGAGTGCTCTTGCTCTCTTGAATTTGAGGGTTCCTTCACTCTTGGATTTGAGTGCTCTTAGCTAGATCATTGCTGTCTTGAATTAGATAGTTCCTTTGTCTCCATTGCAATGGGGAGCTCTAAACTACAACCTTTATTATTACGTCCACCTATATTTAGGCTACTTCGATTATTTATTTGCATTGTCCCAGCATATATCTTTACGACCTCTCACATTGCAGTTATCTGTTCCTTTTCCTATTGTTATTCACCTAACTTTCTTTCACATGTTATTCCCACTTACTCATCTGTCGCTCCCCTTTCTATACCACTTTATTTAGGCCCTTGGCCGTTCTATCCCATGCTGCAGGGCGCCACCCACACACACATGCAGTCTACTACCAGTGAATGAACACGGCGTCCGCAACAACTGGCTAGGATGGATACGAAGGGAACCATAGGAGTGGACACCAATTAGAAAGCAGTGCGTCATGTCATATAATTATGCCTTTCCTTGAATGCTAACATACTGCAAATCAAACGTTTGACCGAAAGTAGCGTGTCATGGGTTGAAGTTCTGAGATACTGAGTTGCTAGGTTCATACTCCCTTCGTCATCGTCAAATACACGGTATGCATTTTGGCTGTCTCTCGGACAGGTTTTCATGTCATAGAATGATCAGTGGAGATTTACCTGTCACTCGATCACAGGAGCAACATCTGAAGAGTTTGTGTGTGAACGCCAATGTAATTCCGACAGATTTGGAAGTTCCTCATTGATGCATGGATGCGGAACAACATAAGAATTGCGCTATCTATGTAGTACACTCCCAATATGTTTTAGTGTTCCACCTATGTTTACGTTGGTTAAGTGACATGAGCATGCCGTAAGTGCACTTACGTGCTTTAAACAGTAGAGAGGTAAGCAGTGGGTAGCATATGCACAGATGGCATCAGCCAAGCAGATGCTACTGCCTTTTTAACTGTAGATAATATCTCCCATCTCTAAACATATGAAATCATGAAAAGATCCCCAGCAAGGAAGGGCTATGTAAGATAAATACATAGGTTTTGGCTGAAGTTATGTAAGCTTCATATCAGCTAGTACAGGTATATTAGCCATATGAGTCTCACTGTAAAGTTCTTGTTGAATGCATGGTAGCACATGACCAAACGTCCGACAATGTGTCAGATATTATTATCATAATCGCATTTTTATCGCTAAAGACAATCACACTTAACATGTTTAACCCACCACCCAAGGATCACTTCACAGACATTTAGGATTTGCTTTGAAAACAAGCAAGATAACTCCTGATATATTTATAAATTATCACTTTGCTTTTCCATGGGGTCTGCATAGTTATCATAATTAACCATTAAGTAAAGTAGAAAGGCCAGCCAAAAGCATGGGGACATGCAGTGCATTATGAATTTGATGTTGTTTTTGTCTCATATGTTGTTGAGATTGGAAAACGGGTTCAAAATTCGTACATTGCCTAAATATCAATATTCCTTTTATAAATCCCAGCCCTACCCGTCCCAGGCCCGGCCATACAGCTTGCACGGGCCAATTGGAACAATGGTGTAGGACGAGGACTTCCATTGCTGACGGCCCGACCGGTGGCAGCTGGTCGTTAGGGCTTCGCTGCGCTACTTTGACGACTACACCAATGTCTGGCGGCTTTCTGTTTCCTCTGCGAGGCTGTTGAAATGTGTTGGCGGCCATTTTTATTGCAGCCGAGACAAAGCATCTCCATATAGATCGCCAGCCAAGAAGAGATATTGCTCGCCTCGCATACTAGTGGGTGCCTTAGCGTGATTTTGTCAAACTACAGCCAGCACACGATTCGGCCGACGGACCCGATGCGTGAGTGGGGCGACGCAGCCGCAATCAGCTGCTAACAAACGGCGACAACTGTCGGCACTTATACCTGTTGGTTTGATCGGCGAACAGCAGGCAGGTGGTAGGGCTGAAAATACGAATTAGGAGAAAGAAGGTAATGGTATGAACACAAATTATTGCATCAGCTAGTCTGGATCAATAGGAAGAAAGGGCGTCTCACGTCCGGCGGTTCGCGCCAACTTCGCCGGTCCGTGGGCCGATGTCTGTCCCCCTAAGATCTCTAGAACTATGGTAGCTAGCGAGGAACAGAAAACGGCGTTGGATAGCTGGTGACGGGCTCTATCGAAAGTGTTCTGGTCATTGTTTTCGCTAATGTCAATATTCAGGTCACTGGGTCATCATATGTCGAATTCGACCAGATCGAGTGGGACTTTGAGATATTGACACGTATCTCAGGACCTGTAACAGTTAGAAACAAACAGCGAACCTATTCGATTTACAGAGGACAATCGAGGCGCCAACTACGTACCCAAGCAGGATTACTTCTTACTCCGAAACTATAACCTTAGGTCAAGGTCATGAAGTAGCCTAGGGAGGGCATGTAATGTATCAAACGATACGTCTTGGCGATGCAAGCACAATGACGGTAATTTGAGCCTTCTAGCTCAATGCAATGTGATATAATGCGCATAAATGGTTAGTGATATCAGGTGACCTCAGATGACCTCGGTGATCTCACTGAGCAAAAATGTCAGCGGTAACATTGAGCACAGCTTCCAATTACCACAACCGTTGTGAGGTCATTCCGAGAGCAAATATTTAACCAGGAAACATTTGTATATTTTACCTTAGCCCTATATTGGGGCAGCCATGGCAGCGACCTGACCTAAGGTCAATGCCACGAAAAAAACGATATACATATTATGGTCCCTCATGAGATCATGACATGTTATAAATTTGAAATCAATCGCCCAATTATTGTGGAAGTTATGCCACCTAGAACACCGAGTCTAGTTGGGTCACTTCGCCTGACCTGGTGACCTGACCTGAAATGACCCAGGATTAAAAGTGTATGAGTATATGCGGAAAAGACCAATGAACAGCTATGCGAGGTTTGGCCTTGCTAACCCGATTAGTTTGGCGGCAAATGAGGAAAAACCGGAGGGGGGTCAGATATCTGCCCCCCGGACGTGCGCGGGTTAAAGGGCAAGGAACAAAAGGCATTGTTTGTTTTATAATTACCAATCATGTATCTTTTGGTGCACACAATATGGCATGCTTCTCACTCTTCCGCTGTAGATTGAAAATATCCGTTGATGAACTCGAAAACCTAAAATCAAAGCCCATCTATGCGGTTTTGAGGCTTGGAGCTTTTGGAGTTTGCACCTCTAGGGATTCAACCAACCCTCCATCCGCTTAACCGACTTTTCTGAAAAAGGCGACCAACCGCATCACCACCTCCCCCCCCCCCCTCCCCCATACATACCAAACAACAACAACTTGTCCGGCGCCCTCCGCTGGACAAGCATCAGCTGCACCCCTGAACACACGCCTCAAGCTCCTGGGGTACACTGGACATGGTAAACAATCATCTACACGCCACTTCCGACTTACGAATGATGTGAATAGATAGTGGTACTGGTAGTCATTCATCTGAAGCTGCAGGAGCTGAAACAAAACGGGACATCAGTCAATATGCCTGGCTCTAAAAACAGATGAACGTGTTGTTAATCTGCCAATAGCATAGTGGTCTCGGGAGCAAAGGAAGAGATCCCTGATGACATACATTATCATAGTGGCGCAGTAGCTCAGTCACAGGGCGACTGCCAAAAGAAAAATTTGACTTCGCAATTGTTTTTTTTTTTAACAAGGGTGGAACCACAAATCCCGTGTAGATCGGCTAAGTTTGCAACATTTTGCAACAGTCTCTGAGTGTTTGCAGGTTTTCACGCAACAAATATGTACCTCCATATACGGTTGCTCAGCACAACAGTCACAACATATTTCTGTACCGATCACTGGAGGGGGGATTTTCATTGCGCCACTACTAACTTCGGAACTAATGACGAATCGAAATGACACCAGGTGCAATAATGAATAACCAACGACATTCATGGTCTCAGATCGAAGTCTGCTGAATTTGAGCTCATTGGTAGCATCACAAATCAACTCACGTGAAAAGAGTTTGAATATTGTCGGGCCATTGCTCAACTGGAAAAAAACTGCGGCTATCAAACGGTTGGTACTGCAACCGTTGACAGACATTTTACAGACATTGTATGCTCTTTTGCATTGGCATTCACGTCAGAAATACTTGTGAAGGGGCAAACACTATCACTTGCATGTCATCTAGGCGTCGACAAATCAAGTCCAATTATAGTCACGCCATGCGAATCCGCTGCGCTTATGAGTCGACCTGCCGCATGCCACGCATGCTCGTGGGTCAAATTCAGCACTGAGCAATACGTCGGCATCACAGGCCGTGTGCATAACCAAAAACAGCTCGAAGGTTCCTGTCGGTCGCCTGCACTCAACACTGTATTGTGATGTCCTTAGTGAGGTTCGTATCCCGTTGTAATGGTCGAAGATCACTGGAGAATAATGATGGGTGCCCAATTAGAATTCCGTGTCCATTTGTGGTATTGGCAAACATTGAGGAAGACGCATATTCAGCAAAATTTTGATCTTTTAAAAACAATCCAGATGCATCCCCTGACCTCAGGGATGATGCTTCGTAATGCTGTGGGTCAGTGGTAAGTGTAGGGTCGATGAATGATCGCTTTGTCGTCATAAGTGCACCCAAACACTTTCGAAACACCATAAAATCATGCACACAAAGCATGCACAAAAGATACCTTAAGCCGCGCCATTGGTATGTCGGATTTACCTGGCAAGCGTTAAGACATGATGGTCACATCTAAGGGTGTTCTTGGTCGCGCATTTGTATATTTCAACGTTTCACTATACATGGAATTTGCATCAGACTGCAACAAATATGAGACATAACTGAACACACGCTGACCTGACACGAAATGAGCTTGCTCGATGTAGCGGTGCATGCGCTGTTAAAAAGACCAACGGACCCCCATCCCCCTTCATCCAAATGACTAGCGGGTTAACAAATTAATTAAAAAGTACCAGTTTTGACGTCATTTGAATTAATATTAAGAAAACGAGCAAAAGGGCCCGAAAATACACTAGTTATTCGCGGCAAAAAAAAGCTCTGGCTACGCACTCGTTATGGAACAGCGAAGATGCAATACTTGGAAAGAAATTGGAAATTGCTTCCAAACTCTATTCGTCCATCCCGTCCCTTCCTAATTCCTTCAACTGGAAGGGAAGACGCCCGATTTCATCCAAACCACGGGCAGGCTGATTCCACTAATTCTCTTCACGGCCAGTTGACATTGCAGAACAACAAACGGCGCGCCTATTCCGCTCGCTCGAGACTCATCACCGGCGGCGCAACACGGGCTCCGTCTGGCGGCAGGACTCGTGTGACAGCTGCTGTGACAGACAGCCTCCACCCCAGCATAACACGGGCTCCGTCTGGCGGCAGGACTCGTGTGACAGCTGCTGTGACAGACAGTCTCCACCCCAGCACAACACGGGCTCTGTGTGGCGGCAGGACTCATGTGACAGCTGCTGTGACAGACACACGACACACTCCCCACCCCGGCACAACACAGGCTCCGTCTGGCGGCAGGACTCATGTGACAGCTGCTGTGACAGACAGCCTCCACCCCAGCATAACACGGGCTCCGTCTGGCAGCAGGACTCATGTGACAGCTGCTGTGACAGACACACTCCCCACCCCGGCACAACACAGGCTCCGTCTGGCGGTAGGACTCATCTGACAGCTGCTGTGACAGACAGTCTCCACCCCAGCACAACACGGACTCCGTCAGGCGGCAGGACTCATGTGACAGCTGCTGCGACTGACACGCGACACACTCCCCACCTCAGGCTCCGTCTGGCGGCAGGACTCATGTGACATCTGCTGTGACTGACACACTCCCCACCCCAGCACAACACGGGCTCCGTCTGGCAGCAGGACTCATGTGACAGCTGCTGTGACAGACACACTCCCCACCCCGGCACAACACGGGCTCCGTGTGGCGGCAGGACTCATGTGACAGCTGCTGCGACTGACACGCGACACACTCCCCACCACAGGCTCCGTCTGGCGGCAGGATTCATGTGACAGCTGCTGTGACAGACACACGACACACACTCCCCATTCCAGCTCCGTGTGGCGGCATGACTCATGTGACAGCTGCTGCGACAGACAGTCTCCACCCCAGCACAACACAGGCTCCGTCTGGCAGCAGGACTCATGTGACAGCTGCTGTGACAGACGCACTCCCCACCCCAACACAATACGGGGCCGTGTGGTGGCAGGACTCATGTGACAGCTGCTGCGACAGACAGTCTCCACCCCAGCACAACACGGGGTCCGTCTGGCGGCAGGACTCATGTGACAGCTGCCGTGACAGACACACGACACACTCCCCACCCCAGCTCAGGCCGGTGGTGCGCCGCATCCGGGACGCGTCTACCGGTGCGTCGCAAACGCCGCCCACTGCGTCGCAATCGCCCCGACTGTGGCGTCGTAAAGTCGGCATAAGCCAGGTCGGAATGAATGAGAATGGACGGTCGCCAAACTCAGTTGCGGTTCTCCAGAACAGAGATAGGCGCACCGGAAAAGCTATAGGCGCCGAGTGCCAGGGGCGATAGGGATGAAGCGGATGGGCATAAATGCAGATGCCAAACGTGGCTGACTAACTCAAATACCGGCACAATGCATGGTATAAATTCGAATCGCGACCAACACGACTTCCAGGCATAGCAGCACAGCTCAAGTGCGATTATCTGCATGGGAATTGAACCAAAATACTGAAACCACCTGTGGTGGACGAAATTGAAAATGTAGATGTGCAACTGGAAATTTTCGACGTGGGCCTCACTCGTCAAATTGGGTGTCCGGATAAGGCATATCGCGGAGATGTTAATCAAGAACATATAAGCATCGCATGCCACTTCACAGCTGGCAGAGTGATGGCAGCGGCACGCGTGGATGTGCGCCGTCTATGCTTGGCTAGTGTCGACACCAGGATGCGGTGATCCAAGTAAGGGTGATGCAAAGTCTAACACGTGACTTTAAAACCGCACAAACCTCCTCGGCAATATTCAAGAAACTTGGATATTCTAGTATTTCCAAAGCTTCTATTCTCCTACAATGATACGTACCCGAGTGGTGAAATTTAAGTACAAAGAAAAGGACATTCATCCAGTAGTTAATTGTGGTGAATAGGGAAGTACGCTGTCCACCCTCCGCAGTTTCGATTTTCAGGATTGCAGAAAGACACATCCACTGCAATAGGAATGCGTCTGCATCATCTGCTGATGATGCAAACGCACTTCAGACATCCGCACATCTCATTTCGATTTTCCTCGGACGTGCCGTGAGCAGTCGTTCGGCAAAATTTCCATCTAGTTATGCACTTCCGCATTTCGAGATTCCAATTCGGTCACTTAATTGGTTCGAGTTCGTTCCAGCATCATCGGGTTATCTTGGCCTTCCATCATCACACAATCATGCGCTTTTGCCACACATTCCTCATTCAAGACCATTCCAAGACCCGTATTTTCCTAGAGTAAATTCAGCTTCAAACGTGTGAAACAAGCTTCACTTCGAGGCGGCTTCAACACGATACACCCAACTGTAGAAATACTCCCGACAACACAGTTGGAAACGTTTCCAACTGTTGTTTCCGCCGCCACGCAAATGCCAGCGAACCAATAATTACGGCTGAACGCACCATAAGTGACAATGAGCGGTCACGTGGTTTTGGCCGAGCGACATTCGAACATATACGAAATTTGACGCTTGTTTGTTTAACTCATCATTCAACAATGCTCACATTGGCAAACTCAAAACTGTCCATGGGAATTTGATTTTATGCAGAATGCATTTATGGAATGAATTATGTTCTGTCTAAGCTACAATAATTTGAAGGCATCGTTGGTCGCCAACGAAGTACGTTCTGTCCAAGCTACAATAATTTGAAGGCATCGTTGGTCGCCAACGAGGTACGCTCTGCCCAAGCCACCCTTAACTGAAGGCGTCATTGATTGCTAATGGGAAATGCTCTGTCCAAGCCAATCGAATTTGAAGGCATAATTGGTCGCCATGCCTTCCATCGAAGTCGCAATATTAGTTTCTAACCCTAGAATAAGTCAATAGGAGGATAACTGGTGAGGAAAAAGGAGGAAAGAGAACATATGGAGCAAGTAGACAAGACAGAGAGAAAAGAGATACTAATAAAGGAAGAGACAAGGCAGCGGGAGGGAAGAGAGACATGAAACTGAGAGAGTAGAGTAAATTATCTCCTTTCATATAAAGAGGGGAATAGAAGGGTAGTGAAAGAGAGGGAGAGGGAGAGGGAAATGGAGAAGGAGAGCGAGATGGACAGGGGAGTGAGTGAAAAAAAGTGACAGGAGCGTGAGAGGGAGATGGGCAGGGGAGTGAGAGGGAGAGGGAAAGGGAGAGAGAGGGAGATGAGAGGGAGAGGCACAGCGGAGTGAGAGTGAAAGGAAGGGAGAGAGTGAGAAAGGGCGGGGAGAAAGATAATGAGGTAAGTGCAAACTGAACTTGATAATCAAATTGTATCCTTACCGTTCTGAGCAGCATGTGGATATTCTCCGACTTGGTGTCGACAACCAGATTGAAGATCCGCTTCCGCTTGATCTCTCTGAGCACGTGCCGATAGGTGGAGGGCACTGTCTGCCGGATGTACAGCTCCACCTCCAGGTCGGCTGGCGCCCGCATCAGGTCCTGCAGCTTGATCAGACCTGCCACACATGCCCGACCCGATGTGACGCTCGGCATGAACACGTCACACGTGTCAGGTTCTAAATAGACGCTACTTGTTGCCCATCTGCACAAGTCACCGTTCATGCCAGTGTCCGACGATTATCCACCACAGCGTTGTTCTTCATTGAGGCTCAACTCGAGCGCTGGATGGGAACGGAATCCGCCCACCCCTCTTGTTTTTCAACGATGTCTCATTGGCAGGCGTGGATATTGCGACGGTATCTTGAAACGTCGGTAAAGTTAATGGTAGCATCGTACGCTGAACAAATTCCAAATCCGTTCACTAGCATAGTAACTGCGAGGGGGGAATCGACCGACGGGTCAGCCAGTTCCATCGGTGTGGCGGCGGAGCAGCGCAGTCTGGCGGTGTGGCGGCGCGGTGTGGCGGCGCGGTGTGGCGGCGCGATGTGGCGGCGCGGTGTGGCGGCGCGGTGTGGCGGCGCGGTGTGGTGGCGCGGTGTGGTGGCGCGGTGTGGCAACGCGGTGTGGCGGCGCGGTGTGGCGGCGCGGTGTGGCGGCGCGGTGTGGCGGCGCGGTGTGGCGGCGCGGTGTGGCGGCGCGGTGTGGCGGCGCGGTGTGGCGGCGCGGTGTGGCGGCGCGGTGTGGCGGCGCGGTGTGGCGGCGCGGTGTGGCGGCGCGGTGTGGCGGCGCGGTGTGGCGGCGAGGTGTGGCGGCGAGGTGTGGTGGCGAGGTGGCGCGGTGGCGAGGTGTGGTGGCGAGGTGTGGCGGCGAGGTGTGGTGGCGAGGTGTGGCGGCGCGGTGTGGCGGCGCGGTGTGGCGGCGAGGTGTGGTGGCGAGGTGGCGAGGTGGCGCGGTGTGGTGGCGAGGTGTGGTGGCGAGGTGTGGCGGCGAGGTGTGGTGGCGAGGTGTGGTGGCGAGGTGGCGCGGTGGCGAGGTGGCGCGGCGGCGAGGTGTGGTGGCGCGGCGCGGTGTGGCGGCGCGGTGTGGCGGCGCCGTGTGGCGGCGCGGTGTGGCGGCGCGGTGTGGCGGCGAGGTGTGGTGGCGAGGTGGCGCGGTGGCGAGGTGTGGCGGGGAGGTGTGGTGGCGCGGTGTGGCGGCGAGGTGTGGTGGCGAGGTGGCGCGGTGGCGAGGTGTGGTGGCGAGGTGTGGTGGCGAGGTGTGGCGGCGAGGTGTGGTGGCGAGGTGGCGCGGTGGCGAGGTGTAGTGGCGGTGCGGCGCGGTGTGGTGGCGAGGTGTGGTGGCGAGGTGTGGCGGCGAGGTGTGGTGGCGAGGTGTGGTGGCGAGGTGGCGCGGTGGCGAGGTGTAGTGGCGGTGCGGCGCGGTGTGACGGCGAGGTGTGGTGGCGAGGTGCGGCGGCGTGACGGCGATCTCGATCTCATTTAACTCTGAAGGCTTTGACACAGGGTCATGAAATAATTACTGAAGCCAGTTTATTCCAACCGTAATAACCGTAAACTATCATCCATCCTTTGTGCTTCCAGCCTCAGTCCTTTGCGAGGCCTAGGGGGCAAATCCGCCCCCCTCTGGTGCGCGTTGTGCGAGATGCTCTCCGGTGCGCGTGTTAGGCCATAATCCAGGCCGACTGAAAGCTACCAGGAATTACGAAGTTAAGGCCGTCAAATTTCCCCCATTCAAGCCGACGCTGTTCTGATAATTAACACGTCAGCCCGGGTCCGGCGCACGCCACCGCCGTAATTAAACGCCACTCTAGTGCTCAGCCCTTGGCTAAACGGCCATCACTTCTCGGAAGAGAGTCCGTGTTTTCGCTTCGGGGATCCTCTTTCATGTGATCCTCCTCTGAAGGCTTGGGAGCCAGTGTGGGGACGGGAAAGAAAGGGTAGTTCCACCCCTCCCCAACTTTGGGCGTGCTTAGCATTGGCCCCGTGGATACTACACGGAACAAATTGACTTAAAGGGCTCTTCCTTCCCTCTTCCCTAACTTTGGGACTGTTCGGCGGCAATGTCTTCATCAAGGTACGCCGCTATTGTTCGCCATTGTAGCGCCGCCTTTTCGATCAGATCCTCACACCCCGTCCCGGGAATCGATAAACGCCCCCTTTTAACCTATCAAACTAAGCGTCGCACAAAATCGAAAGAGGTTTCATCGGAAAGCGCTCAACGAGCAGGGTCCGAAACCACCCCCAAAAGTGTATCCCCAAAAGTGACGTCACTAGGGGGTTTATGTGATCAAGTCTGACATGTTTTTCGCTCTGGGGCGTTCATTTTGAGATATATTTTAATGCACAAATATTTAGGATCACGAAAGGAAGGTAAAATGCATCATTGCCATAACACTTTTTGACCATTTAGCCAACATTTTGTTACCCAAATATGTATTTTTGTTGTTGAAATCAACATTTTAAGTTTCAATTTTTTTTATAATGGATAGTGCGCACCGCAAAATGTTGTTTGAAGTTAACGTGATCTCATGAAATGCTTACATTAGCCAGAATCTTCTTATTTTATTCCTAATGGGCAGATTCGCAAAAGTGATGCCATCAAGAATGGAAAAAATATATATGGTGCATTTCATTGTGTCCCTAAAGCTCAGCAAACGCTGAAAGATTCACTCAAATATCCGTATCCGCTAAAGCGTGACGACTGGCTGAACTTTTTGGAGGTGACCTCACTTCACCTTCAATAACTCGTTGACCGTAGACGACCTGACCTCAAAATATTCACACATCATGCCAGATTCATGTGGGAAAAGGTATGCAAAATTTCAGCGAGCCGTAGCGAACGGTTTATTTTTTACTATCTGCGGAAAACCTCAGTAGGGACGCAAAAAACCGACATGGGTGAGGGCTAAGTAAGAATACTACATCCCTTG
This sequence comes from Imbricaverruca yamaguchii, assembly GCA_034440575.1. Lineage (NCBI taxonomy): Eukaryota > Metazoa > Arthropoda > Thecostraca > Neoverrucidae > Imbricaverruca > Imbricaverruca yamaguchii. Next base: position 47,538 of record JAOTOL010000989.1, read on the forward strand.
GAATGAGAGAGCTTTCGTTATGTTCAATGAAGTCTGCGCTTCTACGTCGAGACACGGCACTTTCTCGCCAGCGTAGCGTCTACTGACTTCTCACTCGCAAAATTAGCAGGGCGGCTCACCACCGAGGGATGACGGGCCGCCAAGAGACGACCAAGAATACATCTGTGCTCGCCACAACAGTTCGCCAAGGGGAAATCAGGAGGTTATTTGTCCTCGCTACAACAGGCCACCAAAGGACACACCAAGAGACCATCTGTCGAGGCTACAACAGACCGCCAAGGGACAACCAGGGGGCCATCTGTCTCCGCTACATCAGGCCGGCAGGAGACAACCAGGAGGCCATCTATCCTCGCTACATCAGGCCGCTAGGAGACATCCAGGAGGCCATCTGTCCTCTCTGTATCAGGCCACTAGGAGACAATCAGGAGGTCATTTATTCCCGCTATGTCAAGCCTTTAGGAGACAATCAGGCCATTTGTTCCCGCTGCATCAGGCCGCTAGGAGACAACCAGGAGGCCATCTGTCCTCGCTGAGTAGAGCCCATATGCAGAAACACTCCCATTTATTTGATACACGACTGCTCCAAAATGGAGCCGTTAGTCCCTCAGCAGTGAAAGCCCGCTCTCATCTCCACTCGGGGTGTTGCGCTTCCAGAGTATACATAGACTTCATTTTCTATACAGGGGCTGCCTCTACGCAGCACGAACAAATGGGGAGCAGGCACGCAACCACATCCACGCGATGAAAACAACACAAAAATTCATCCGCTAGTTTTGGAATACTGATATTGGACGGCGAGCCCTGTATTAAGTCACGCGGCTGACCAATCGGTAAATTCCTGGCCGCTCCTATCCAGGGTTCGCTGAACAATTCGACCCATAAAACACAACGTCTTAGATGGCCTACCACCAGCATCGTGAAAAACAGCACCTCTTTGCCAGGAGCGTGGTCGTGTGGCGATACCAGCAGAGCCAAACCACCATAAATAGACCCAGCAACGTGGCGCTGCAGGTACATACAGGGTGAGTTATATGGGCGCACACTACACTGCGCCCAATAGGCGGCAGAACACATAAATCCAAGGATAATGAAAGAGTCTTACCTGAATGGGAACCTCCCTCAACATATCCATCGAAAAGGCAGCAAAGAAACTCGAGCATACATCTCTGGATCTACATAGGTTTCATAAGCGCTATGAGCCACGGGTGTCTTCTAAAATTTGCATCAGTGCCTCTTGATGCTGGACGCAGAGACATGAGAACTGCATAAGGTCCCTCCCGCGGGCGCAGGACCTCCGGTGAGAAGGGAGTAGGCAAACTTGCTTACATGTTCTTGGGTGAGTAGGCTAACTGAGTTTTCCTTTGCGCCTACCACCGTGCACTTTGTCCGGATTAGGGCTTCAGGAGGGGTGGAACATTATGTTTGGGATATAGTACTGCATACCCAACGAGGAGACGTACATCTTTCAACTTCCATATTGCATCCCTAGCGTTCTCTGTGTAGTACAAATATGAAGATGACAATGACGTCAAAATAACAGCAAAAATTACACGGATTATTTAACCCAGACAATGATCGAAGCGTATTTGAAAGCAATAATGTTTCGTCTGTCAAAATCGGTACACGAATGGGCATGCTATTCCTCAGACAAGCCACAATCGCATCATCATTCTGCTGAAAAAGGGGGCTTTAATCGGCTAAACTTACACTTCAGTGCTCGCAAAAAAAAAGTAGTTGCAACGAAAGCCTTATGAACAAACGAGCTGCATGAGCCATACCAGCTATGCGAGTCACATGAGTCATATCGGTCACAGGAGCCGTATGAGTCATACGACCCGTATGAGCCACCTGAGCTGCGTGAGCCACATGACCCGTATGAGCCACATGACCCGTATGAATTATTGTTCCGAAACAACATAAAAGAAACCCTAATATTTCGACCACGATAAGCAGGTCGGTAGGTCCACTTGCGGCTGTTTGAAGGGCGTGGCTAATTTAGCTTTTCTGTATTCTCGGAAAACAGAACAAGTAGCATAAGGAATAGCATGTCCCAGGCGGGGCGGGGGGTGGGGGTGGGGGGTGAAACCGAACTTAAACACAATTGCACTCCGAACAGCAGCATTATGTATCAGATGACATGGTGTAAAATATACACGATCAGTTACCTGACCCTATGTGGTTGATATATATGACATTAAACAATATATATATATATATATATATATATATATATATATATATGTAAATTTATGTATGTATATATATGTGTCAATATATGTATACACATATGTACATATGTATGTATGTAAACATATGCGTATATATATATATATGTGTGTATATATATACGCAACGTTTCAGGTCATAGCTGAGTAATTTGACTTAATAATGAATGGTAACTGGGGACACTTTTACAACAAAATATATTCGTAGCACATGCATTGTGAGATTTCAAAATATTGATCAAGTGTAAGCGCAAGGAGATATCCTTGTGGATTGGCATTGTTATTTCCCTAGGAACCTGACATTCGATCACGATTTGCTTCTGTGGATTTGTATGCGATCATTTGAGTATGCACCCTTTTGACTATTGGCTATTTCACACCTAACTGTGTCTTGCATGCTTTGCTTTTTACAAATGTTTCAACGTACATCTAAAAACCGCATTGGGATAAGGTCGTGACTTGAAATTCACCAGCCCTAGTTCCGGGTGTCGTAAAAGCCTAGACTGCAGTATATTTCACAATGTGCGCAAACGACGTAGCGGCAGGTATGTTAAACATCAAAGCAATATCGTGGGTGGCTTAGTAGTCACCCAAGACAATTATTGGGTGGGATTAAATTGACCCCGCCCCCCCTCCGTGTGTGCACTGCGAGGATAATGAAGGACCAATTATAGTGATGAAGATCATTAGATATGTAATTGGCAATAACAGAAGAAAAACAGAATTCATGATGCGTATGCCAATCATTGCGAAAATAATTGTAGGATCCCAATGGATTTAGACTCAAGAACACATTTGAGCACCAGTGTCTTAACCCTCTCTGGTAAAATCATCATAACCCGGCTCTAGGGGGGGTTGATAGGCAGCCCACTCTATTCTCTAAACTAAGCGTCACACGAAAATGAAAGAGGTGTCATCGGAAAGCGTTCGACGAGTAGGGTCCGACGCCACCCCGAAAACAACTTCCCAAAAAATGACGTCACTAGGAGGCCTAGGTTTTTTTTCCGATTTACATCATATTTTTAGCTCTAGGGTGATAATGTTGGGAAATTTGAGAAGAAGAAAGAAGCTATTTGGAGTCAGGAACGGACAGAGATATCAACCAGGACCATAACATTTTTGGACACCCAAGAGTCAAATTAGTTATAATTTCAAACTTTTGAGTTTTCAAAAAAATCGTTTCCGAATGGGTAGAGCAGACCGGAAAACGTTGTTGAAAGTCCACTTCTACCCTTAAAAAAATGTTTATTTCAACCAGAATCTTCTATTTGAACTCCAGTAGGCAAATATGCAAAACTAATAGTGATCAAAAACGAAAGAAATGAACAATTCCTCTGGTACATTTTGTTGCATCTCTAAAAATAAGCAATCGCTGAAAGTTTAATAAACATCTTTGCATCCGTTAAAACATGACGACTGGTTGAACTTTTTTGGAGGTGTCCTCACTTGACCTAGACTAACTCGTTGACCCTAGATGACCTGCCTTCAAAATGTTGACACAACATGCCAAATGGATGTGTGAAAGGGCATGCAAAATTTAGGCGCGCTGCCTTTCATCGTTCTTTCACTATCCGCGGTAAACCTTAGGGGGAGGTTGAAGACCCCCGAGACTGCACGAGTTAATGCTACGCCATGAAGCAAAAATATCGCCCCTTGCAAACGTCAGTAAGCGTGAGTCTGTATCCGATACTGACAATAGTGATTGCGACTGGTGAGCAGCGCAGGCCAGCTGATCTGTCAGCTGATAACTGAGGTGATGTTGACACACACGTGGCCACGCCACAATTGCCGGACCGAGGACACAATTGCCGGACTGAGGACAATAGCCTGGCTCCCCTGCGGTGACAGAGTGGCATAATCTCTCCCCTCCCATACAGCAGGACAGGCGGCAGGAGCAGTACAGCTGTACCGCACCGGCTCTCTTTGGCGAGACAACCTTCGCGTGTGATAGCACCTCCGGCACGTCCTGTTGGTACGCGAGCACATCTGAGTGATGAAGACTGATTCCAGTCGTGATGACGCGATATTGCATGAATGCGTGTCATAACACACATGTACGCGACAGGCGCTTCACGACAGATGGAGCGGCACCAATGGAAAGTATCACCATACCCCTCAGAATTTGATATGAATACGTCCATAGTGTTATCGAATCTTCAAATTCGAGCTGTGTCAGTTTTAGCTTGATCAGGTCAGCGGTCACGAAGTTGTAACCTTCGACGTTATCGTAAGATGATGGTACACGTCTATGTTTCGTGACTTATATCTACAATAACAAGATTTAGTTAGTCCCAAAGTGTACCCTTCAAATAAATGCGTCATTTGTTTTCATTTTCTGCATTACTCATCGTGTGTAGTTGATTGCTAAAGCATTTGCATTGACTTTGTCGGTTCATCTCATATTTCGGTTTCGTCTCACATCAACATAAATGGGCATCAAATGGTTCGTCGGGTGGAGATGCAAGCCAATGTCCTACAATCACGGTGCTGTCATTTGATCTAACCCAGAGCATTGTACACGCTGGATGATGATAGTAAGCAACGGGAATAGTTCGGCTCATGCTAAGCCAAAGCATAGTTATGTTAACCAAGGACTATTATATGTCACGGGCCCATAGCTGCGCTGTTAGCGATCTAGAGATTCAGTCCTTTGGGATGTGGTAGATGTACGCGATTTCTCCGATAATTAGCCTGCCATGATGCAATATTTATACGGTTTATATTGAAATTCCACACAAGCCACAGTGCACCCGCTTGCACTGAGCTATTGGCGAGAGTGTGACGAGGATCACACAGCACGCTATCCAAGCTTTTGCTTCATAACCGACGTTGGAAAACGCAACACATGTATGGCGCATGCTTCAAAGCATTTTGTCTCAGTTCTGAAACTGGTTCAGCTTCCCGAACATTTGGTTTGACCATCAGGACTTCAACTGTGACTGACAGTTGTGACACTGCATGGGAAGAATGCCTTGATGACATTGGGACATTGATCAAGCGGTGAATGGCTAAAGAAATATTGAACCATCCATTCCGCAACCCAATATTGACGGCACAGGCAATGTTCGAATAATTGCTTACGGGCAATCATCAATGTTATCTTTGTCAGTGAAGAAGGTGGTAGAGATTACCGATGACACCCAATGTTGTTTCTCCAAGTAGTTGACTGTGAAAGGGACCAATGGTTTGCACAAGTGTTTTCTCATGTGTATAGGCAGCATTCCATCGAATGGAGTATCGTAGGCACAGAGCACAATGTGCTAATATGTACAAGATGTATAATGCTGAGCTGGATGGCCTATGTTAATGCTCTTCTATTAGTTATGATGTTACATATATGAACAATGTACGTACAATTTGGTTGTCATGGATGGAGGCTTCACATGATCATTGGTGTTCCGAACATATCATTCAGCCAGAATACTTTCATATAAAAGCGTGTACTGAATACTTAATCGTGAAAATGATTAGTATCGCATTGGCAGAACGAAATATTCAGGGGTTTTACGTCAATGAAGAGGGTTTGCTGCACTATTAACATGTCGATCAACATTGGCGTATCATTTTTTTAAAGGTGTTCATTGTCCTCTGCAAATTCAGTCAATGGCAATGAATACAAGTGTTGGACGACAATTAGAAGCGCCATTAATATACTTGCATTACATGGCAACACCAGTACCTTGATTGGTCCGTAACAGCCACTGCACGTGGAGGGCAGGTATTGTGAAATAAATAAATAAATACACCAAGAATACCAAAGGTAGACGAGCCACTGTCAGTTACCACATGTGACAGCTGACAATACAACACGTGGCAACACGACACGTGTTTCAGAGTTTCCTGGTAAGCATGGTGTATGCAATACATTTAGCCGTTCCAAATTAAGCCGTACGTAAAAAGAGTACAGAATTTTAAAATAGCACTTGTTCACTTCACACGATTCGGTGAGGCTCGACGAGCAGCATGATGTTAGGTTACACGCTAGGTTTTGTAATGGTCTAAAATGTTGAAACGATACATAATGGTTTGACGGCTAACACATAACACGATCGTAGCAAATGCTTAAAAAAAATAATGTCTTGATACAAAATCCCAAGTTTTAAATCTTTGCACATGCAGCGATACCTTTCCGAAGCTTTTTCCGAATAAAAAAAAAACAGAATTCCACTGTCATCATGTCAAGGTCATTTCCAACGGCCTAAGGTCGCGATGCAGCAGTGTTAAACTTCAAGAACTAATTAAAAGTTCGCACCGGTCCAGATATGTTTCGGTTTAATCTGAGCTAGGCAATGCATGCTACATTCCAATACAATTAGCTTCCATAGATATATGAGCTGCTAAACATAGCAACGTACTGAGATCCCATGAAAATGTCGGATTTCATAATTATGTTGCTGTTAATCTAGTCGAACCGAAAGTTGTGCGGTTGGGATCGGAGCATCATATAGTATCATGAGCATTCATGATACTCTATTCACACAAAGCCCTGATAGGTGAGATATTACCCCTCGATCGATCTGGCGTGGAGCAGACGAAATGTGAAAGTCCGCAAGGACGAATTTACCAGATTAAGTTCACGCTACGCAAAACTTGACCCTCGGACTTTGGACCCATCATCCAATCGGACATCTTAACAGTATAGCTTAATCACGGGGCTCATCCCCCCTGAGATTGAGCCAGGTGCTGTCTGACCTTTCCCATCGGGGACCACATGTGAATGAGTGTAGTGGTCCGGCACATTACCTGTAGGGATGTGGAAGGTAGTGTCCGCCGGGGACCACATGTGAGTGAGTGTAGTGGTCCGGCACATTACCTGTAGGGATGTGGAAGGTAGTGTCCGCCGGGGACCACATGTGAATGAGTGTAGTGGTCCGGCACATTACCTGTAGGGATGTGGAAGGTAGTGTCCGCCGGGGACCACATGTGAGTGAGTGTAGTGGTCCGGAACATTACCTGTAGGGATGTGGAAGGTAGTGTCCGCCGGGGACCACATGTGAGAGTGTAGTGTACTGGTCCTTCACATTACCTGTAGGGATGTGGAAGGTAGTGTCCGCCGGGGACCACATGTGAATGAGTAGTGGTCCGGCACATTACCTGTAGGGATGTGGAAGGTAGTGTCCGCCGGGGACCACATGTGAGTGAGTGTAGTGGTCCGGCACATTACCTGTAGGGATGTGGAAGGTAGTGTCCGCCGGGCGACCACATGTGAGTGAGTGTAGTGGTCCGGCACATTACCTGTAGGGATGTGGAAGGTAGTGTCCGCGGGGGTGAGTGTAGTGGTCCGGCACATTACCTGTAGGGATGTGGAAGGTAGTGTCCGCCGGGGACCACATGTGAGTGAGTGTAGTGGTCCGGCACATTACCTGTTGGGTTGTGGAAGGTAGTGTCCGCCGGGGACCACATGTGAGAGAGTAAAGGGGCCCGGCAAAATAAAACCTGTAGGGATGTGGAAGGTAGTGTCCGCCGGGGACCACATGTGAGTGAGTGTAGTGGTCCGGCACATTACCTGTAGGGATGTGGAAGGTAGTGTCCGCCGGGGACCACATGTGAGTGAGTGTAGTGGTCCGGCACATTACCTGTAGGGATGTGGAAGGTAGTGTCCGCCGGGGACCACATGTGAGTGAGTGTAGTGGTCCGGCACATTACCTGTAGGGATGTGGAAGGTAGTGTCCGCCAGGGGACCACATGGGAGGGAGTGTAGTTGTTCGGCACATTACCTGTAGGGATGTGGAAGGTAGTGTCCGCCGGGGACCACATGTGAGTGAGTGTAGTGGTCCGGCACATTACCTGTAGGGATGTGGAAGGTAGTGTCCGCCGGGGACCACATGTGAGTGAGTGTAGTGGTCCGGCACATTACCTGTAGGGATGTGGAAGGTAGTGTCCGCCGGGGACCACATGTGAGTGAGTGTAGTGGTTCGACAAATTATCTGCAGGAATGTGAAAGGTAATGTTGTCCGCCCAAGCGTATCAGCTGATCTGTGGAGAAGGCCATAGCTATTGGTGTGTGAGGAATTTGGCAAGTGGTTATTACGTAGAATGCCAAGCAGGGGTATAGTATCGTATTTAGTTGGGAAGGATCCAGCCACCAACTTCCAGCTCAGCACCCTCCCCCCCCCCCCTTCCCGTCCCAACCCCAACTTGGAAGCCAGCCTGCACCCGCAACTTTGGAAGTCAAATCCATGAAAAACTAAAACAATGCTGCAAAAATTTCGAGTCGGACATACTGCCCGTGTTCAGCCGAGGTAGGTATAAGATTGCCTCAAATTTAGCGTGAGTTTATCATGAGTGGTGGTGATATTCCCGCGGTTATTCTAAGTATCCTTTAGTATTTGTCGTGACTGTCCTCTTTGATCAATTTAAATAGTGCAAGCAATCCTACTTTCATAGTTCCTTAAATCGATAGTCGTACTGGTCATTTAGTGCTGATCACAACGTGGAGTTTACTATGATGGTTGCATCTAGTTTCTTTTCGTACCGATTGTTATCCGCTTTGATCAATGGAAATCCGAAGGAACATATATACATATAAAAAAACGATGCTGAACTTAGGCAGAATGCCAAGCGAAAGGGAAAGAAGTAGTATTGGCACCAAGTGGATTCTCGATATTCGGTGATAGGTTTTCGATGAACCATTTTCTGATTACCTTGTCCCTGAATAGGCTAACTTCATGGAAAACTGGGAAAAATATTTACGAATAAATTTGTGTTTCTAGAAGTACACACACACACACGTATATATATAATATATATTATATATATATACATGGATATATAAATATATGATATATATATATGTATATATGTATATATATATATACATATATGTATATATATATATATATATATATATATATATATATATATATATATATATATATATATATATATATATTTGCCGCCCCGGAAGCTCAGTTGGCTAGAGCGATGGACTGCACTGATTTTCTCTGTCCTCGCAGCACAAGGTTCGAGTCGCTTCACGCGTTCGCATTTAGCCCACGGCTGGGAGGGTCAGTCAGCAGCTAACCCAATAAGGCCGGGGACGAGCTACCGGGCGGCCGTGTCGGTGCATTGACGGCACGTTACACTTTCGGTCAAAATTCTGCCATTGAACTGGAATTCATTGTTCGGATGATGGGGCCAGGGTTCTCGCAACACGGTTTGCTTTGCAATAGGACTCCGGTTGATAAAGCCACCCCAGCAAGAACTCGGATTAATTTGTGTTAATTAATTTTCTTTTTAACATCTGCATCCGACTATTAGCACCAAGTCGTTGACGTACGATAAAACGCATGCGTTCGGTCAACCAGCAAATCCAGCCCAGTGCACATAGTACGATGTTATGGTTCGAGAAGATGTCGCCAGCTATTCAGGTAGCTCTGCGTTTTCATTCCTTTGTTTCCTGTACATGGTGAAGGTGCCCAAAGGCACAGCCACGGGTCGTCAGCTAATCATGTCATATGACGGCATCGTGCAGTTTCGAATACAGCGGCGCCCTTCCTTCGAACAAAATGGTGCCGCTGTGTCAACAGAGGCCAATCCAATAATCTCCTCATTTCAGCAGTAATTTCCTTTCCTGCTCCGACCGGAGGCAGCCCAATGCTTTGACTGCATAGGTGGAGAGCTATACTTCGTCACGAAGCTCCGTGCGATATTTACAGCCATATTTCGCGGCTGGTGTACGATTCCATCGAAGCAGAACATGGGAGTGAAAAACAAGGTTACTAATGGCGTTGCAATATGAATATGGTAAGGATGATCGACGAGGCTTCACAGGCCCATGTCATTTCATTGACGTTGAAAATAAATAATATCAGTGAAGTCAAGCTTCACATATTTACTACAGGGTGTTTCAACTCAACCGCTGATAAAAGTACTAGAACACAAATATTTAACATCTATGAAATGTGACTCAACGCGGTGGTACTCACACCATTTCGCTTCATGTCCAGTGTGTGATCCACTAGACGATGCGAAATTGCACTTGCAAAAATGCAGAAAGCGCTCCTAAAAGGTGTGCCGAGCACCGCAACCCTTTTTACACATAACCTCGGGTGGCTACTAAGGCTGAAGCTGAGCCGTAGGCCACGTGACACGTGACCGACTTCATACGACCACCAACTGCAGCGACATTCCACTCGTGTACGGCGGCAGGAGGAGCTCCAGCAGTGCAGTGACGTCACAGGGCGCCTACCGTCATCCTCCTCGTAGACGACGGCCACGCTGGTCCAGTTGAGGAACGTCATCAGGTCCTTGTAGGCGCGCGTCAGGTCGGCGTAGCTGGGGTGCAGGTTGAGACTGTACTGGCGCGACTGGGCGTCCAGGTCCAGGCGGGTCTCCACGTGTGGCACGTGTACCGAGTCGCAGATGCTCTGCACGTGCGAGCCGAGCAGGGGGTCGGTCGGGCCGAACACGCCCAGCATGCCCATGGTCAGCTGGCCGCACACTGTGGTCAGCCAGACGGGTCACAGGTCAGGTCAGGTCAGATCGCACACTCGGGGCGGAGGAACGGTCATGCCAGACAAATCCGAACACGCATACACACACTTACACATACTTGTCTAACCTGACCACCGAAGACTATGTCCTGGCGGCCACTAACGAGGACACCCTTTAATTACCACCGGATAAGCATCGATGCTCTATTGGTGGTAGAGCAAGTTCTATCGAGTAAGATGGAGGGTCGATTTTGGAGAAAGCATCCAATTGTTGGCTCTCAGTGTGGATTAAATTACCGAGGACATTGGCAAAAACGAGGACAATGTGTGCCGATACACGTTAATCGTGAATACCGGGGGCAATGTGTGTCCATGCATGTTTATCGTGATTTTCGAGGACAATGTGTGTCCATATGTATGCTAATCATGAATACCGAGGACATTTTGTGTCCATATATGTCCATCGTATACACCGAGGACTGTGGCTTGATGGCCATTAATGACAACTTCCTTTGAAATGTGAAAACAGTGTGTGTGTGCTGTGTATCCTAATAAGTGGATATGTGCGGTCGCATGTGTCTGCGATAATTTCTATGCTGAGTCCAAATAACCTATCCCATGATGCAAGCGAAGTGCAAGGCTTGAGTTTCCAATCGAACCATATAGAGCTGGCTTTACGATGCAATCCTTGCTTCACTCATGACGAATGAACAAGACATCCTGCCCTCTGTCGATAGTATTTCCAGGTTTGTTGTCCCTCTGAAAGGATTTCCTGAAGCGTTGCAGAATCTGTGCAGCTATCTTTTCATTTCCGGATCTGGAGTTGCTTGAGACTCCAAGGTTCCAAATTTCAACAGAGCAGACTTTGACTCCATGAGAGCGGCTTTAAGTGCCATCAGATGGGAAGAAGAATTCCCCAACTTGTGAAATGTGGGAAAAGTTCAAATCTTACTTGAACGAAACTCAGATTAGACATGTCCCCCAAAAGCAAAGACGCAAAAGAAGGGTAGGAAAGCCAGCATGGCTTACACCAGACTTGATAAAAGCAATTAAGGCTAAGAAAACTGCATTTAGACCCTTTAAAGAAGCCTCAAATGTCGTTAATCTAAAGGCGTATCGAAAAGCTAGAGACACTGTGAAGCAAAAAACCAGAGCAGCAAAGCGAGCAAAAGAACTGGATTTAACTAGAAACTGTAATGGGGACAGTAAAAAGTTCTTTAGTTTCTACAAGCTGAGTAAAGTTTCTAGCACAATTGGTCCACTGGAAGTAAACGGGACTACATTGGGTGATGATAGTGAGATGGTTGAGGAGCTGAGCAAGCAGTTTAAATCAGTGTTTACATTGGAAGATATGACCAATCTGCCGACCGTATACCATAGTTCAGTGACATGTGATCGGATAAATAATGTTGATTTCATTGATAGGGATGTTGTTTTCAATCAAATCAGGAAAATATACCCAAGCAAGGCAGCAGGACCTGATGAAATTTATGCTAGGGTATTGCGGGAAGCTGAAAATGAACTTGCGTTTCCACTTAGTATAATATTTGGTAGATCTGCTTCACAAAATGAAATCACGACAGATTAGAAAAGGGCAAATGTAATTCCTATTTTCAAGAAAGGAGAAAGAGGGAAAGTTGAAAACCATAGGCCAGTAAGTCTCACATACCTAGTCTGCAAGGTACTTGAATCAATTATCAAGGATAGAATAGTTAGTTATCTGGAAGGTAGCAGATTGATTCAAGATACTCAACATGGGTTTAGAAAAGGACGATCGTGTCTCACAAACCTCTTGGACTTTTTGAATTTCGCCACAGAACAATTTGATCAGGGAAATCAGGTTGATGTAGCATATCTTGACTTTAGTAAGGCCTTTGACAAAGTACCCCATAAACGGTTAATGATACAGCTTCAGTCCCATGGTATTGCAGGTAGCATCTTAAAATGGATAGAGTTGTGGCTTTCAGATAGACAGCAAAGAGTGATGCTAAATGGTACAAAATCATCATGGCAAAATGTTCTTAGTGGAGTCCCCCAGGGGTCAGTACTGGGGCCACTACTGTTCATTATATTTGTAAATAACATTGAAAGTGGTCTAAGCAGTAAAGTTTTGAAATTTGCGGATGATTTGAAGGTCTTTAGGGCAATAACAGGTCAAGATGAGCATATCTCGCTGCAAAAAGACTTAGACGAACTTGTGAAGTGGTCCAAAGAATGGCAAATGAAATTTAAATTTGATAAGTGCAATATCATGCATGTAGGTAAGCAGCATATGAAGGCTCCATACTTGATGGGTGGCCAAGTTCTATCAGTGACTCAACAGGAGAAGGATTTAGGTGTTATTCTAAACACAAAACTGGGGGCATCAGAACAGACCAAGGAAGTCAGGAAGAAGGTACTGAGAATGCTCGGGGAAATAAATAGGAATGTATCATACAGAAGTGAGGAAGTGATTAGGAAGCTTTACTGTGCATACGTCAGGCCACCTTTGGAATAGTGCATCCAAGCTTGGTCTCCTAGCTATGAAAAAGATTGTTGGCTTTTAGAGAGAGTACAAAAGAGGGCTACAAAAATGGTTAATGGCATGAGCAACCTGGCATATGAAGAAAGATTGAAGAAATTGAAGATGTTTTCACTTAGATATAGAAGGTTGAGAGGAGATCTCATCGAGGTCTTTAAATTTGTCCATGATCTGGAGAGGGGATATCTTGGGAAAATGTTTGAATTGAACAGAAATGATGCAATTAGAGGGCATAAATTCAAATTTAAAGTTAACCACAGCAGAACAAGGTTAAGGCAGACTTTCTTCACCAACAGGGTAGTAGAACACTGGAACCAGCTGCCAGAAAACATTGTCAGTAGCAGCACATTGAACATCTTTAAAAACAGCATAGACAATCATTAAAGAATAAAGGGCTTGCTTTTCAGTACTACAGGGAGAGCTGATTGACAGATTTGGTGGGCAACTGGTTCAGTGTTCAGAGTGCAACCAAGAAGGGCCCTTGTGGCTCATAGTTGCACTAATCTTGTATGTCTTATGTCTTTATGAGACCTCGGCGGAAGCCATAGATTCTGCAGGTGTGGAAGATGCAGTCTGAGGTTTTTCAAAGAATCCATCTCTGTTTCTTCCAGCCGCGGGTACCATTGACGCTTATGTTCCCACAGCCGATGCACAAACACATTACTGAGTAGAAGAGAAGGAGCCGCCAGATCCAACGGATCATAACTTGAGGATACCCTCTGAAGTATGACATGCTTCATTGATGGTACGCGCTGTATGACCGAAGCAGTCGAAGCGCCACTAAGCCCATTGATGGTACGCAATCCAGTCTCTGGACTGTGACGAGTCGCAGTCCAGTCTCGTCGTTGTCGGTGCTCCATGTTACGCCTGATACATGTTCTGTGGTTGTTGCGTTTGACGCTCGGCTACAAAGGCGCGCGTTCCCACCGACGAACCGTCAGGAGAGCATCTTGAGACCTGCTTTGCAACTTGGTGAGACGGAAACCACTACCTGACACGAGCTTTCCACGCTTGCAGACTTCAAGCTTCTGTCCTGACGTCTGCTTCTGACTTCAAAACGTTATACATGTAGACACTGCGACACACTGGACGTCCGCGCCGAGAGCTGCACGCACCGCACATTTGTCTGCGAACCTGTCTCCAGCTGGAAAGGACAAGGGTGGCGGACGCTGGCGATGGTCAGGGGCCGAACATCAGGCGATCCACTCGGCAGATGTCGGGAGCCACCGGTCCGTCTTCGGGCTAAGCCACAGAAAGTGTGGCGCTGGCTGGTCTGCATCCATCACGGCCGCCCGATGATACAGCTGTTCGATGTCTTGGGTACTGCGGTCGCGTTCGTGCCTGGACATCACCAGGACATTGGGTGCACTTTGCAGCAGGTCAGGGCCTGCAAACAGTTCAGTTTCAATGGCGTTTCATGGTGATTGGCGGTTGCGTCGAACGCTGCCCACATGTTGTCAGGTTTGTTTTCGTTTGTAGCTGCGTGACGCGGTGGCAGCTAGCGCTTGGCAGGATTCATGGATTCAGCCGATCTCAATGTCCGTGCGTATCCATCGGTAGCAAAGTTCTGGAATGTCCCTTTGTACGCACCAGCCTTTTCTGGCCGTTTGAGAAGGCTCCTTTCCGTGCCCTCGAGCAGACGCAGGGCTGCAGCGGAGTTGTCAGGAAACGAGGCGTGATCGGAGCGCAGGAGGCCGGTTTTGATTCAGTCGTCACGCAACTTGGTGGAAGTTCTTAGGAGCTGCTCAGCGTGTCTGTCGTGGCCAGACGTGGGCACGTTGAAGTCATATTTAGTCCCGCATGATTCCATACTCCAAAATGTCTGAGCATGCTGTTCAGGTCGTCTTCCGGTGACATTGGCTCAGGCGTGAGTATCGCCCTGTGCGCCCCGGGAGTGGCCAGCTGAACCACCCCCTCGGTCAGACACCAGCTAAACGCCATCCGAACGGCGGTTGGTTGGCCGAACACACCAAATCGTCCCGCAGCACGATTGTTCGATAACGTTAGGGCCGAAGAACAGCTCCGTCTGCACATCGCTGACATCAAGAGTGTCAATCTGTGCTATGTGGATCCGTCAGGAGTGTCAATGTCTGCTATGTGGAGTCGTCAGGAGTGTCAATGTCCGCTATGTAGAGCCGTCAGGAGTGTCAATCTCTGCTATGTGGAACCGTCAGGAGTGTCAATGTCTGCTATGTGGAGCCATCAGGAGTGTCAAAATCTGCTATGTGGAACCATCAGGAGTGTCAATCTCTGCTATGTGGAGCCGTCAGGAGTGTCAATGTCTGCTATGGGGAGCCATCAGGTGTGTCAATGTCTGCTATGTGGAGCCGTTCATCATACTGGCTCCAGTCCATTCGTTGACGTCTCACGTGCGGTCGAGGAGCTGGAAACATGTCTTCGACAGCACTTGTCACCGCTGGTTGACAATGAGGAAGCTTGTCGGCTCATTTGCTGCACGGAATTCCGCTCAGCCGCGCCCTTCACATTGCTCAGTTGTAACTGCTACTGTTTGCTAGCAATCCCCGTACGTTCGCTAGTACAGAGTGAAGTGTGTGCCCCCGAATCCATCAGGCTGTAGGCATCCATACAGGTAGATTTCGTCCCCTTTCACCATAGGTGCGGACAGGTACGAACTGAAGCGAGGCTGGGACATTTTGTGTTGAGAAAGGCGTCGACTTTGCGGTTATCTGGGATCTGAGCCACTTGAGGCCGCGGGAAAATCCGCTTACTGCCGTGAATTAGCTAGCGATGGCTCCGGTGTCAGAGCCTGTGTCACGGAGCTGGGTTGTCGGACACCATCTCGACCTGTGACCGGCCTTGGGGCACTGAGAACACCCGCCATCGGCCACACACTGAGCTCTGTCTTCAGACGATATTTGCCTAAGCACCTGGCGTTGAGTCAGGTGGCGTCTGTTGACGGAGGGTTCGCGCTTCTCCTGTGGATTTCCCACGGTTCCTCCGCGGTTCCCCACCGCCCGTGTGAGGTGGCGTGGTGAGAGTGCTACGTGCGCTTGATTCTACAGCCCTCGGCTGTGATTTATGGCTCGACCGACAGGATATTCCATCGCCATGCTATCCATGTTACAGAGCAGTTTAGAGCCAGTCGGACTTAGGCATTCAGCCAGTTGATCAAATCTAGAAGAGTGGGCTGTTTTGATTCCAACTCCATAACCTGTTCCGCCAAGTTCTTGTAGGTGCTAAGGTCACCGAGGCACCCTAGTGACTATAAGTCCGTGACTGTTCAGTGTAATGATGACTGGTATTTATCTGGGGCAGACGCATCCAGATACACGAAATTCGGAATTAGAGAGAGAGGGAAGTTCAATTGGCAACTATCACCTTCTCGCCTTTGTTCAATCGACCGTGCAGTGGTTTCGATGACGTTTGGTATGCTCTTCCGTCAAACAGCATACTTGCAATTGTCTGCTGGGCCAAGCTGCCGACGGTAAATGTGACATTTTCTCTGTGTTTGACAATCCTGGTTGGCTGTGAATGAGTGCCTTGAAACTACCAATCCCCCTTGGCCATTCGAGCAAATTTCCGATAGCGTTTGGTACCGTGACATGTAGCTCTCCTTTCACCACCGACCGAACTCCGGATGAGGCTGACCTCTGAACGGTATACATGTGCTGATCGAGTCGTCAGGGCCGCCTCTCAATACATTTTTCCCGCAACTGAAATACTGGATCGGCGTCGACGTCAACGCTGTCTTGAGGTAAGAATCCTCGCGCCGCTGCCACTGCCGCCCAGTTGTGAACATCCTTACAGCATGCTTTCCGATCGCAGATATTTTGTTCAGCGAGGTCGCTGGTGCGGTCACGTTCCAACGGGTCACTTGTCACGTGTTTCTACGATGTCACGTGCTTCGATGTCACGTGCTTCGAGATCGGCGGTTTTAGCACGATTGTCTGCTTTCTTCACGTAATCTTCTTCGGCAGTCGATGCCGTTTCCCCTCACGCTCCAGCCTTCCATGCGTTTGCCACAGTTCCACCTATCTGCGCCCGATTGACAATCACCTGGGAGTGGACTGATGGCGTCACATAGTGACATAGTGCATCATCGCGTCACATATTGACGCGATGATGCACTACTCACCTCTCGTGGTATTGCATCACGTCATCACGATGTCAGATGATCGGCTGACTTGACGGCAATGGAGTTGCGTTGCGCTTCGACAGAGCATATTCACTCACTAGACGACCTATCGTCATCTCCATGAGTAATTGCACGTATGCAGGCTTCATTTGATTCAGTAACATCATCCATAGTAGCATCCATGTTCCTCAGGAGCCATTGCAGCAGTGATCTTCTCTCTCGTATCGTAATGACGTTGTTTCTACGGTTGCAGGTTAGGCTGAATGTGCGCTTATCGACACGACAGTGTTTCAGTCTAAGACTCTATGGGTAGAAACATAGGGGAGGTTGGTGGGTGTTGAGATCATCCTCCCCACTAGCTCCGGAGATTCGGAAATATTTGGTGGTTTCGGATTTGTTCAATGTCTGGATCCAATAACTTTCTCGGTGATTGATCCTACCAGCAGCTTATGGCAATAAGGCACAAACATTTTCATCAAGCACATATCTTTCCTGAGTATTGAGCAACAGCATGTTAGTGGATCATTCCTTTTCGATCGCTTAGGACCTTTTACATTGCCAGTGAAAGCTGTTATGAGCACAAATGATTCCTCATTATTTTGCCTGACAGTAATCTAACCCCAACGACACCCAGTGTTGTGCAGAATGATGGGCTCCGATTTTCGCCGACGAAACTGTCAGCAACAATGGAATTTGCAGCTATCCAATGGGTTCTGCTTCTGAGCTTCTGAGCCATCAAAGCGCACTTCAGCAGCAGAAGCTAAGCTCGCTGTCACAGTGCTTGACTGATTTGCTACATGAACGATTTATAGTAAATACGAAGATAATCACCATCAGTGGACAACCGACCGCCTAATGTCATGCAGACGGGAGGGTCTACTTCGCAGCCAAAGCCTGCAGCCAAAACCATACTCTGAGATGGCTGAATTGACTTACATTAAACTTTTAGAACTGGATTCACAGGATGCGATGTCATGGACGCCTTTTAATATTTAATCCTGGGACGATCTCTGCCAGTACGAGATTGATGCATTCCAAGAATTATTTATTTGCAACCAAAACTATTCTCCGGGATGGCGGGGTCGATGTGCCTTAAAACTTCGCCGATGAAGTCTTATACGCCGAACCGATTAATACGATGGTCGTGCTAATCGTACCAGCCATCTTGGAGCATGGATTTGGCTGCATGACGAAAATATCAAAACTGGCCAATTTATAGTTGTTAGATGTCGTTTCATGCTTAGATGTCCAAAGCGACGAGTAAATCGCATGCGGTGGATCGATTGGTGAACGTTGTATGTGAACTGGTCCAGCCACCTTGGAGCAGGGTGTTAGCTGGAAGTTTTACCTGCAACTGATTTTGTGTTCACAGCCATATATCAGATTAGTGAGCATCGTTCAAAGGGAAACATTAAAAGCGATGAAAAAAGTCGTATCCTCTGAAGCCATTGGTAAAGGTTTCATTCACGCCGCTCGCTCATCTCGGAGCATCCACTTAGCTGTAAGCTGTGGCTGCAAAGTTGACCCTGCCCGTGAAGACGCCTTACATAAATAGAGGAATGTTCGAATCTGTTACCTATTTCGGCACAATTATGCAGTTTTATTTTGAACATTTAATCTAGGCACAGCTGATCTACACAGATGAATGAATCTGTTTTTACCAAGGTATCAATTAAAATGTGCCTCCGTTTCTATTATTTCATATCGACTAAAGGAGACCACACCATCTTATTCGATCAAATGTGCTATGCTTTGAACATTCTTGTCGTTTAGTGTGAGTGCGGGATTGGTGAAGAAGTAGCCATGCGTGATATCTCTCCGACGTGACGAATAAGAAATTCAGCATTCCTTCCCGTCGAACATGTCTATTTGTGTACATAGTTGGTTGCTATGTGGAGGGACGAATCCAGACGGCCGGTTTGGGGAGGAAAGATCGGTTTGAAGAGGGGTAAAATCCAGAAAGTTGCTTATGTTCTGAAACTCGTCGGATTTCGCTTCCTGTTATGTTAATGAGTGCCACATGTTTCGGTGATAACTTTTTTTTATGACCTTTATTTTGTATCTGGAAACCTCAATTTATGTCATCCCTTGAACCGTGGGTGAGGCGCATTGTCAGGGCAACAGGAGGTTCGTCTGCAAGCGCATTTGGCATGGAGCAACAGGAGGTATCGTCGACAAGCGGAGCTGGGATGGAGGGGGTAACAGGACGCGTCGTCTACAAGCGGAGTTGAAGGGGGCAACAGGAGGTATCGTCGACAAGCGGAGCTGGGATGGAGGGGGTAACGGGACGCGTCGTCTACAAGCGGAATTGAAGGCGGCAACAGGAGGTATCGTGTACAAGCCGCGTGGAGGAGGAGGTGCAATAGGAAGCACCGTCTTCAAACGGAGTGCGAGAAAACCGGAGGCATTGTCTGCAAGTCGAGTTTGTGGGTGGGTGGGGGGGGGCATCGGGAGGCAGCCTCTTCAAGAGGAGTGGGGGACAGCAGCAGGAATCGTCTAGAAGCGGAGTGGGAGGGGGCAACACGAGGTATCGTCTACAAGAAGACAAACGCGAACAGCGCGACCGAGTCGTGCGAGGCCGACATGACGGAAACTGGTTGGTTGGTTGGTTGGTTATTTGGGCTTAGGGGCGCCGGAAACTGGTTGACATGGTGGAAAATCAGAGGCACGCACACCACAACACCACACCATGTGCACTGCCGATATACACCAGTCTGGAGGCACACCACCTGAGACAGCATCGATCCAGAACAACATCGACTCAGCGTGAATGGCACAACAGTCAGGAGGCGCCACGCATACTCCTCGTAACCCTTCTTCCAAGTCGGCTCATGCACGCTCAACACCATGCGCTGTTCGCTCCGTCGTTTCCAGGACGCTGACATTTGGGGGTGCCAACTTTATAACCCCTCACTACGTCACTTTGACTACCCCATCTACCCCATCATCCGGTGAAAATGACACGCTGAATGCACAGCAGTCATACGTACGAAGAATCTATAACTGATTAAAAAGTAAAGGCTAGCTACAAGTAAGACTAACTCTTGGTTCTCTTACTTTGGAATAAGCAACTATATAATTTGTGTCTGTGCCGTTCCAGCAAATGCTCCCATCCCATGGCAAGTGGACGTGCCCTGGAGGCAGGATTCTGACCCTCTGTCTGACCCTGGCCGCCCCTGGAGACAGGACTGAGCCCCCTGTCACACACTGGCCGCCCCTGGAGACAGGATTCTGACCCTGGCAGGACTCTGACCCTCTGTCTGACCCTGGCTTCCCCTGGAGACAGCACGGAGCCCCCATGTCTCACACTGGCCGCCCCTGGAGGCAGGATTCCGACCCTAGCATAACTCTGACCCTCTGTCTGACCCTGGCCTCCCCTGGAGTCAGGACTGAGCCCCGATGTCTGACCTTTCTTTGCAGCGTGGAAGCTGTCTTCCCGATATGCATACTGAATGTCGTACTCCAGTGTAGTGTTGGGCAACAGCAGTGTGTTCCTGTTGATCTTCAGTACTGCGTACTTGAACGCCAGCACTAAGTGGCTGTCACGCTTGTCCTCTGTGAAGATGGCTCCTGGACACAGATGTGGGTGAACGTTAGCTGTCACATGCCTTTTTGAGAATACACGACAGCAACTTGTGACCACGTCCTGGTGGCAATTTGTGAGAAGTAACTCTCCAGACCGTTTCACCGAGTAAGAACTTTAAACGGAGAACTTCACTTTCACCCCCCGCCCGTCATCGGCACAGCTGTCACCCGCACAACCACGGCACGACACGGCTGTCACGGCACGATACAACTGTCGGATACAACTGTCAGATACAACTGTCAGATACAACTCACCTGTGCGTGCGACGGCTGCGGGTTGAGGGGGACGCCGCCTTTGGCTTATGAATATCAAAATATAGTTTTACCAGACAATACGCAAGGTAACAATATGCGCAATATATTAGTGTGTGTGGCAATACAATTAACATCTGAAGGCAAACTAACTTTACTAAAAGCACATCGCATAATATTTAATTGCGACTGAGTCTCTCATAATCTTTAGCTATATCCTTCGCGCGCACACGGGTGAGCATCCGGGTGCGCTTGTCGCGGGTGTATAATTCAGAGTTCTTGAATGAGTCCAAGAACCTCGCTGTTTTCATTCTTTACTGGGAATCCCCGATGTTCGAATTAACATTGTGTCTGACTGCTAACACAGAATCTTCGGTTTCAGCTCCAATGGGTATATCTAACCTATTCGTATCAAATGAACCATGAAAAAAAAACCCGAACTTAAAAAGTTATCTGGTGCGTTTTGCTGTGCTCCTAAAGAAAGTGCAACGCTAAAAGTTTCCCTGAAATACCCTTTCCCGTTAAAGCATGACGCCTCGTTAAGTTTGTTGGAGGTGAACCCCACTTGACCCTTGACTAACTCGGCGAGGTGGATGACCTGACCTCAAAATCTTCACGCAGATAGTCAATTTAACTCGGGGAAAAGGTATGCCAAATTTCGTCACGCTGCCGATCGCCAATGTTGTCACCATACGGGGAAAAGCTTAGGACGGGGTGTGGTAGAAAATGACCCCCGAGACGGCACAGGTTAAATTACCCACTGAATGTTTATGCACACTGATAAATGCCACGCAACTTCGCCATGGGGAATGAAGGAGCTGAGCTCTTCCCTACGCCTTGGAGCTTTATGTTTATTAGGAGTCATACATAAATTACCATGTAGATAAACAGCTAGCCAACTAAGTAGGAAGCAAGCTAACTCACCAAACTGTCTAACTTAGTATAACCTAGTAGTAACTTAGTACATAAATAATTTGGAAAGGTGCATGTAAGTATATGCACTGATCTACATATGCGCATACACATATATACCTACACCCACACACACATACACATACACACACACACAAACATTATATATATATATATATATATATATATATATATATATATATATATTCGTCAATACAAGCCAGCTAACGCTCACCACTCGGCTATCTACCTTTGGCACGGTGCCGACGCGCCCTATCCACCTTTGGCACGGTGCCGACGCGCCCTATCCACCTTTGGCACGGTGCCGACGCGCCCTATCGCCATCCTGCCGGTCGGGGTGACACGGCCGCCGGCCGCTGATGGACGATGTCGGGATGGGGAGGAACCGACCACGCTAATGGAGACCGCCAGCGGCGCGCAGAATTGGCGCCGGGTCACTGGCCCGACAGCCGCGAGCTGCGAGCCGGAGGGCGTTGGGGGGGGGGGCGACGCATTTATCATCGGCTAGCACAACTGCAGGGATCACCGAATCTTGCCGTCCCCCATGCACGCTGTGGGGACAGATGCACCTCCAGACAGAGGTGGGAGGAAACCGGTGTGACGTACACTGTGGTGGCGGGGACTTCGGGTGGCAAGCAGGCTCCGCCGCTTTAGCCACAGTTAGGCACAACACACTGAACTTGGCTGTGCTGGAAAGCAGACGCCGTGATTCTATCCACGGGATGAAGCAGACGACACTAGTCCATATTTGGGCCTTCAGAGCGTCTGCCATACATGCCCTCTGGCATTTCAAGTAACCTCATCAGGTATTGACGTGTCAGATTTTCAATACGTAAAGAGAACACAATTTTCCGCCAGTAACATTGAGGATTTTCAAACGTACTTATTACCTAGAAATACATGTAAAATAGTACAAAACGAGACTCAGAACCTGCATTTTAGTTAGTGACCTGACCTTAAGCCACATTTCGTATCGTACGCTTTCGCTAGTCATTTTTGTATACATTTATGTTTCGCTTTGACTAAATCTTGCATGATTTGATTCCTTGTCCGTGAATGTTGCACCCAAAAACCGTATTGAAATGAAATCATGATCAAACTTCGAGTTGCTTAACATTGGTGCCTCTGGCGATTGTGACTACACTTGTTTTGCGCAATCTGCACCCGTCAGTTGTTGGTAGGTGTGTCGGACGCCAAAGCCAGATGCTCAACTGTTCAACATTAAGCTCAGAACAATTGCTTAGGTAAAAATACGAGGCATATCGCCCTTGATGCGGAGTATCGACCCGGCTACAGATTATCGTCCTGGCTGCGGATTGCCACCATGGCTGCAGAATATGACCGTGCTCACGCTCGGTGTGCATGTTACAGGACGATGTACGCAACATTAGAGAGTTCACCTCTTGCATGGATTCTGTGATCAGACGTGATTATCATTTGACCTCAAGTTAATTGTCATTCGCAGAGTGGCACATCATCCAGTACCGTTCAGCGCGTTCTTTCTACTATAAATCTTCGCAAGGCCAATGAACGACGACTAGTGTATAACTCTTGTACCTAATGCGTAATTGCAAACAAGTATATTACTGCCAGTATGGCTGCCCCTCACAATGATTTGTCATCAACTCGTGGGGTGCAGCGAAGGCGTGTCACATCATAGCCAATCTCCCGGAAGCTCTCCGCGGCGATACATACATATGAGCTGGTCGATAATGACAGAAGAGGGAAAGGACGGGGAGAGGAAGGACAGGGTCAGAGGGACAGAGGGACAGAGAAGCAGACATAGAGAGAAGGAGAGAGAGAGAGAGAGAGAGAGAGAGAGAGAGAGAGAGAGAGAGAGAGAGAGAGAGAGAGAGAGAGAGAGAGAAAGACGGAGAGAAGAGAGAAAAAAAAGAGAAAGGGTGAGAGAGCGAGAGTGAGAGTGGAAACTGAGGAGAGATTCGTTGGCTCGCTGAGTACGCCAGACCTGCAGCAGCACGTGGGTACTTCTCCACGGGAGCTGTACGGGCCTATACCAGGTCAATGCGACACGAGGTCGACCTGGAGCCGGAGCAGTGAACGGAGCACCTGCCGTCCGCTGGTACACGGAACGTCTCCACTCCAGTCCCTCCAACCCGGCCGGCACCGGTGCAGGTGCTCTGGAACGTCTTCACTTTCGACAGTATTTTATATGCTTTCGACAGTATGCTTTCGACGAAGCGGCATTTCTGTTCGGTAGTGAAAATCATTTCTCGGACGTGCGATTTTCGCAAGGTATCAGGTGTGCGCACGACCTGTTATAGACAGCGTTTGCTTGCATATAGATTGATGGAAATATTTTTGGACATTAATGCGCACAAGTTACCTAGAACATTTTGGAGCTTTAGCGCACAAGCAATTCGTTTGGACCATTTTTGTTGTTGTTGGGGGTGGGGTGAGGGTGGGGGAGATTTATGGCGCAGCAAGTAGAGATATATTGTAGGCTAATTTAAATTTTGCGTTCGAGTATCCATTTGCTCCTGCAGCATCGATTGTCCAGGCCATACTCCGTCCAGTGGTATTGAGCGCTCCACAAGGAAGTATCACACCAGTCGGCGTCCAGTAACCCAGGGCAGTAGTCAGCCGTGGTTGCCCAGGGCAGTAGCCAGGCATGGTAACCCAGGGCGGTAGTCAGCCGTGGTAGCCCAGGGCAGTAGCCAGGCATGGTAACACAGGGAGTAGCTAGGCATGGCAACCCAGGGCAGTAGTCAGCCGTGGTAGCCCAGGGAAGTAGCTAGGCATGGTAACCCAGGGCAGTAGTCAGCCGAGGTAGCCCAGGACAGTAGCTGGGCATGGTAACCCAGGGCAGTAGTCAGCCGTGGTAGCCCAGGGCAGTAGCCGGACATGGTAACCCAGGGCAGTAGCTAGGCATGGTAACCCAGGGCAGTAGTCAGCATTTGTAGCCCAGGGCAGTAGCTAGGCATGGCAACCCAGGGCGGTAGTCAGCCTTTGTAGCCCAGGGCAGTAGCTAGGCATGGCAACCCAGGGCAGTGGTAGTAGTCAGCCGCGGTAGCCCAGGGCAGTAGCCAGACATGGTAACCCAGGGCAGTAGCTAGGCATGGAAACCCAGGGCAAACCCTGACGCGCTAATCCAGCCAATGCTCAGTGGTTGTTCATTTGCGTCTTCAATTGACCGATGAGCTGAACTCATGTTCAGCCTGGCTTAGTATATTCTTTGCTTATCAATGTGCACAAGCCAAAAAGCACATGTAGGTTCAAAACGGGCAATATACCTATGCAAACAGGAACGAGGCTCGACTAATTGGCGGACCAGCCTGCCGATCTATTTCAAGACTCCCTTTAAAAATGGACTGTGCTTCCAATCATCAACATACCTGTTTTTCCATATCAAGTCCTTGCAAACTTCTGGAATCCCTCAATTTATTTGTTTTCAACTACTAGCACCTAACTACAGGGTAGGACTTTAAATATTAGTGCATACTAGTAAGTCAGGACCTGCTTTAGAAAGCATACCAGTGGAAAATCGACATTTGTGGCCATGCTTCTTCTGCAATGCAATGTTTCTGAGAGCATTGCATCTCTTAGTGTGTAATGTAGCTGGCTAATTTCGACAGGTTGTGGAATATTGCTTAGTCGCTTTAGTAGGACAAAACTAGGACAGAGACTAGGACAGAGACTAGGACAAATCACCGTTCATTTTTGTCTCAAGATTCAGCGACAAATCATCCAGTTTTACAAAGCCACAGCCAGCATCAGAACGGAATGAGCTTAGCCTGAAAAGTGCAAGCCCCCCGAAGAGCGGTGCTCATGAGGTTCTTCACAATAGGCACAGATTATGCTTCATATTCTACGGAACCCTTTCAACATCCCGGTATACGACTCATCCATGGTCGCCTATGCTCCTTCTCCACCACATTCGTATTTGGCACGGTCGCCAAGCTGCCCAATCTCCCATGGTCTTCTGGTGGTCGGAGCCAGCACTCGAGCGTCGCATATGGTGATCAATCACGTAGCCAGCCACCATACTGCATATGCAATCAATCCAAGTTTGCGGCGCCAGATATCCCAGAGATAATCGCCGCCGTCTCGTCCGGCCCTAACAACGTGAAGACACATGAGCCGTCTCTGAAGACGTTCTACGGAACTAATCTGGACGACGTCAGTCCGGTCCGGGCCATGGGCTGTCAGCGGCGATATTATCCAGCTAATCTGGCCGATCGGCTGACGTGCGCTTAAGCAGACGTCGCATAGAAATTGGCCCATCCGAGGAGATCCACAGTACCATCTGGCTGTGGCCGGTCGCCGGATCGTGTTCCGGCAATGTTTGGCCAGCCGTGATCGGCAAACATTCCGCGAGAAAACTTGTGGGAGGGATGGCGACGCCGGCGAATGGTGAATCCCGTCGTCGGGTGATTAATTCGGAAGTTGGTCCCCGCCGTCATAAATGTCGCTCGACGACGACGGCAGGATGCGTCCCCAAACGTGAGGAAAATTAGCATATTTGCCTTGACGTTGCATGGAAAATTCGACCTAAATATATCGCGGTGATTCTCCCCTCCCCCATCCGAAATGCGTGGTGATGCCGAAGGATGACGTGGATACCTGAAGGTGGGAATTTGCTCCCTACGAAAATGTATGCATCAGAGGGAATTTTGTCCCACCAATTACGAATACACTTGTCAAAGTAGGAGGGAATGCAAGCAACTTTCTGTGAATGTTTTTTCCCAATCTATAGATGACAGTTTTAGTTCAAAGGGTACAATTGGAAATAGTTGCTGCAGTTGCTGGGGATGCTGTTCTATGCTTTCACTGACTGGTCTATATACATACGCGTGCGATCCACCATGTATGCATTTCATTATCATTTGCATGAGCACACATACGGTTTTCGTGGGGACATGCATTTTTAAAGGTAGACCGACCCACCTGCCCGTGACATGCACATCTCGACAGTCAATCAGTCCAGGACCATTCATATCGGTTCGGATCCCTCTGTCAGCCCAAGGGCTCCTTATGTCATATCGAGGCCATCTCCAATGGCCTGGGTCCTCTCCGTTGGTTAGAAGGCCGCCCTGTCGGCTGAAAACTTATGCTCGGAACCCTCTTTTCTGGTCTGGGGTTTCTCCGTCAGTTCGGGGGCCTTTCGAACGGTCCGGAGTCTCCTCCGTCAGCACAGGGTTCCTTGGTATTGGTTTGGGACCCATCCGTGGGTCAAAGTCGGAATATCGGCTCCTGGGTGTCCTAAAATGATCGACGAGGCCCCCTCCAATGGCTAAAGGACTTCTCTGTCGGTCCAGGTACCCCGTCCGCTGGCTTAAGGTCCCTCTCTGCTGGCTCAAGAACCCTCTCAGCTGGCTCAAGGACCCTCTCAGCTGGCTCAAGGTCCCTCTATGCTGAATCGGGCCGGTGCTATTAGTCAGCCAAACAGGACCTATTCTAGCACGTCAACTCTGATCTCGGTCCCCATAATCTCCGTCGCCTCAGAGCCCTCTCCGTTGGCTCAACGGAGTTCTTCTCTAGTCCGGGCTCTCCATCGGTCGATAGCCCCTCCAATAACCCAGGGCACTCACCGGCAGTGCAGGGCTCTCATATCGACTTGGCCACTAGGTCAATCCAGGGGCACTGTATAGAAACTTGGGCCTTCCAAGAGTATTGAGTCCATTCTGGTGGTCTGGGATCCTCTTCGTCCATCAAGAGCTCTATCAATTGGCTGAGGGTCCTACTTGTCGTGCCAGGGGAGCTCTTGGTCAGACCGATGAGACTTTTAAATGTCCGTCAGTCATCCAGGATCATTCATGTCGGCTTGAGACCTTCCCTCGTCCCAGGTGCACTTGATGTCGGCTCGGGAGCCTCTGCGATAGGGAGGAGCCCATTCCGCCACCTCCGTCACTCCAGTACCCCTATCGGTTGGGTCAGAGATAATTTGTACTGGCCTTCCACTAACGCAAGAAAGCCCCTCCGATGTCCTAGAGATCCTTCGCGCTTCCTCAGCCCAGGGCCATCAGCGTTTGCCTGTGGGAACACTTGATGGATTCTGAGGTAATCTTCATCGGTCCAGAAGCCTGTATATCAGCCCGGATTCCCTGGTGACGGACAATGAGCCCCTCAATCTGTCCACAGGCGCTTCACGTTGGTCCCCACTGGTCATTCAACCTCTCAAGCTCTCATTGCTCATCGAGCTCACAAGGATCACTAGTTCTTATGTGGGATAAGGGCCTATTTGGACCTCAAGGGGGCTTTCGGTTTCCATTGGGCCCTACAGCCCAGGAACCGTTTTGTTCACATTCAAACATTATGATGGGCCTTCGGGCGATTGTCATGGAATGGATTTCAAATTCTAGAGAATCACACTTCGGACGAATTTTAACACTTCCACCACCTCTCGCATGGTTTTCATCCGGTGCTTTCGGGAGTGGACGCATATGCCACTTTCGGTCCTGCCGTGTGTTCGCCCGTGATTCATTGTCCGGTGTCTTCAAGGAATATTTCGTTGGTTCCAACCAACGAAATTTATTCATGTTTTGATAATGAATATAGTCTCGCAGAGGTCGAATGGCATTTTGGCGGGCTGAAGAGGGTAGACTCGAAGCAGGTTCATTCGCAAAATTGAAGTACTCATTATAATGCACACTTGACAACTCTCACAGCATCATATAGAGCAGATCAAGAGCAAGACTGTACTCGTACAATAGCTCTGACCTGCGTGTCGAACTCACCAATACGAACCCGCGACGGAAGTGCCGAAAGCAGAGCCAGCTGCGCCGATATCGCCACCAGTCCAGACCATACTGCGCCAGACATCGTCGCACACTGCAAATGCACAAAGACAGCTTAGTTTCCGGCGGCAAGTGCAGGGCTCTCAGGGCTCAGAGCTCGGGAATCTGGGAGACATGCTGCAGCTGAACCTAAGTGCTCAGTTGTGGTGCATGTAGCGTGACAAAATCCCAGCTGCCTAGGCAGGCTTGGCTGTAGCCTCCTCCACTATCAAGCTTCTTCGAAAGCTTCCGAAGCACCACAAATATTAATAACTTGGGTTAGATCATGGAGTTGTGATGTCATGACCAAAGGTCTGACTTACGGGCCTCTGGGCTAATTTTTAGGATAATGAAGCCTTTTCTATTTCGCTTAGTCTTTACAGATAGAACAAATACATTAGCTGCGGTTCAATGATCTTCCCAGTGAGTGAAATACAGGTGATAATGTCATGTTACAGAAAAGGTCATGTTGAATCACGGAATATATGATGAAGTATTGTGTGACCAGCTGTGTGCTTCTAAATTGATATCATGTACACACAGCTTCACAAATTCGCTGCGATACAATTATAGAGCATCTTTTCCTATTTTTACCGAATTCTTGATCACAATACGATGAATCTAATGTGACATGACATTTCCTCTCACCTCACTCATCCACGCTTTTCCATATCACCTATCTAGAGCGGAAGAAACAGCTCATTTACTACAAAATATATATATGCTTCTTCTTATGCATATATATATATATATATATATATATATATATATATATATATATATATATATATATATATATAAGAAGAATGTGCCTCCGATGCTATATATTACCAAAATGCTTCAAATTCAGGTGCATTGGTTATGGCGATTTACCATAGGGCTTGAACCCCCCTGAGTGGGGTTCTAGGGCACTGGCAGCCAATGCCAGGGTAGGTAAGCTCTGCCATGAATTAGGTTTCACACTTGTTGATGAGTGGTGCAGGTTTTATGGATGCTGGGACCTGTATCAGAGGTATGGCCTGCACTTCTCCGAAAAGGGGGTTCATGTGTTAGACAAAGTGCATGAGCATGTCCTTCAGGGAAACTAAGAAATGGGGTGGGGAGGGATGAAATTGCATTGCCAACTCAGAAATATTCCAATAGTGTCAGCCAAGGCAATAGAACCTCAAAGTCTGCAAATAGGGACAGCAGCAGTTCAAGGGGACAGAGTGATAGTTCATCTAGTGACAAAAGAACTCCTCAGTATGAAAAAGCCAAAGGTGGTTATGGAGCATATGCTAAGTGTATGATGCTTAATCCTCAGAGTATCCAATCCAACTTTGATGAGTTCAAGTGTTATGAAGCTGAGGAGGAACCAGATTTTGTTTGCATTACGGAGGTATGGGTCAGTGAGGGGTATTTTGAAGATAACTTGCAGGACTAGATCCAGGGATACAATATGTTTTCATGCAATAGGGGTCCAGCAATGATAGGGGGTGGTGTAATGCGCTATGTGAATAGCTTATTCAGTTCTCAAAAAGTACCAGGTGGGGATAAAAATGTGTGTCTGTTGAATCCTTTTGGCTTGATGTCGCTGTGGAAAAAGACAACATCAATACACTGAGGATAGGAGCTTTCTACCGATCAGGAACCCTCTTACATTCCCAGCAGCTGGAGCTTGATAAGGTGATTTGTGAGGAAATCAGTAGAAACTTTCGGAGGGAGTGCCTTATTCTGGGTGACTTTAATCTAAAAGGATATGAAAATTTTGGTGTTGGCTCCCATCATGCAATATGTTTAGGAAATGCCTTGAAGAGGACCTGTTCTTACACCAATTAGTAACGGAACCTACCAGACATGGCTCATTCTTGGACCTTGTATTCTAAGATTTCAGTGACTTGGTTCAAGACTTGACTGTAGGAGAAACTCTGGGAAGAAGTGACCATAACATAGTTAGATTCAAGGCACATGTAGTGGAAATTATTAAGGATAAATTGGTAAAGGTTCCAAATTTCAACAGAGCAGACTTTGACTGCAGAGAGCGGCTTTAAGTGCCATGAGATGGGAAGAAGAATCCTCCAATTTAAATGCCTGTGAAATGTGGGAAATGTTTAAATCTTACTTGACGGAAATTCAGATTAGACATGTCCCCCAAAGGCGAAGCTGCAAAAGAAGGGTAGGAAAGCCAGCATGGCTTACACCGGACATGATAAAAGCATAAGGCTGAGAAAGCTGCATTTAGAGTGCTTAAGGAAGCTTCAAATATCGTAAATCTAAAGACGTATCGAAAAGCTAGAGACAGTGTGAAGCAAAAAACCAGAGCAGCAAAGCAAGCAAAAGAACTGGATTTAGCTAGGAACTGTAATGGGGACAGCAGAAAGTTCTGTAGTTTCTACAAGCTGAATAAAGTTTCTAGCACAGTTGGTCCACTGGAAGTAAATGGGACTACATTGGGTGAGGATAGTGAGATGGTTGACGGGCAGGAGCAAGCAAGCAGCAGTTTAAATTATTGTTTACATTGGAAGATATGACCAATCTCCCGACCGTACACCATAGTTCAGTGGCATGTGAGCGGATAAATGATGTTGATTTCATTGATAGTGATGTTGTTAGGCCAGTAATCACATCCCTAGTATGCAAGGTACTCGAATCAATTATCAAGGATAGAATAGTTAGTTATCTGGAAGGAAACAGATTGATTAAATATGCTCAACATGGGTTTAGGAAAGCGCGACCATGCCTTGCAAATCTCTCGGACTTTTTGAACTTCACCACAGAACAATTTGATCAGGGAAATCAGGTTGATGTAGTATATCTTGACTTTAGTAAGTCCTTTGACAAGGTACTCCATACAGCCTCAGGCCCATGGTATTGCAGGTAGCATCTTAAAATGGATAGAGTTGCGGCTTTCAGATAGACAACAAAGGGTGATGCTAAATGGTACAAAGTCATCATGGCAAAATGTTCTTAGTGGAGTCCCCCAGGGGTCAATACTGTTCATTATATTTGCAAAGAACATTGAAAATGGCCTAAGCAGTAAGGTTTTGAAATTTGCGGATGACTTGAAAGTCTTTAGGGCAATAACAGGTCAAAATGAGCATATCTCGCTGTAAACCGACTTAGACGAACTTTGTGAAGTGGTCCGAAGAATGGCAAATGAAATTTAATTTCGATAAGTGCAAAATCATGCATGTAGGTAAGCAACATATGAAGGCTCCATACTTGATGGGTGGCCAAGTGCTATCAGTAACTCAACAGGAGTAAGATTTAGGTGTTATTCTAAACACAAAATTTGTGGCATCAGAACAGACCAAGGAAGCCAGGGAGAAGGCATTGAGAATGCTCGGGTCAATAAATAGGAATGTATCATACAGAAGTGAGGAAGTTATCAGGAAGCTTTACTGTGCAAACGTCAGGCCACATTTGGAATACTGCATCTAAGCTTGATCTCCTAGCTATGAAAATATTGTTGGCTTTTAGAGAGAGTACAAAGGAGGGCTACAAGAATGATTGATGGCATAAGCAACCTGGCATATGAGGAAAGATTGAAGAAGTTGAATATGTTTTCACTTAGATATAGAAGGCTGAGAGGAGATCTCATTAAGGTGTTTAAATTTGTCCATGGTCTGGAGAGGGGATATCTTGGGGAAATGTTTGAATTTAGCAGAAACGATGCAATTAGAGGCCATCAATTCCAAACTAAAGTTAACCACAGCAGAACAAGGTTATGACAGTCATTCTTCACCAACAGGGTAGTAGAACACTGGAATCAGCTGCCAGGAGCCATTGGAAGTAGCAGCATATTGAACGTCTTTAATAACAGCATAGGCAATCATTATATGAATAGATGGCTTGATTTTCAGTATTACAGGGAGGGCTGATATACGGATTTGGTGGGTTTACAGAGTGCCACCAAGAAGGGCCCGTGTGGCTCATAGTTGCACTAATATTTTATGTTTTTATGGCTGTATGTCTTTATGAGGCAATTCATGAATTCCTTTCCAAAACACATTTGATGCCGTGGCACTGATACCATGCGCATTAACACTCACAACCTAAGCGAAATCAATAAATAGCAAAACAGGAAAATGTGCATGTGTTTTCTTCTTTATTAAGCATTCCTTGAACCATTAATAGGTAGGCAGGAGTGCCCTTCCACACGAGTGCGACCTAATTACGTAAAATTACAGGGGTGAGTGAAGGTCATGGCAAGCAAGTCAAGGTAGGTCACAACACTCCCCGTCCGTGTTTCTTGCTGGACAGATCCAGCAGATATTAGTAAAAGATGTTTCTGAAGCCCTCTCAGATAATTAGCAAAGCTAGTGACGTCGTCGTTGGCTCCAGAAAGGTTGTGCTATAAGTGTTAATGAGGAAATAACACAACGTCCCCAATGTTGCATATGCATCTCCTAAACTATTGCTACACTAAGGAGAAAAGGCGAACCAAGTGTGAAGAAAGAAGAATAAGGAAAACAAGATACATACACGAACATATTAGAGTAAGACGAGCAGATCACCATGCATACCACATCATTGTCACTGACATTAATTCCAGATGTTCGTATCATCTGCTAGAAATGCTGATGTTACAATATTGCTACGTTGACTGTGACCTAAGGTCGCCAAATAACCATAGCTTTGCTATTCATTGTTTCCACGCACATACTCCTAAACTACTGAATAGACTTGCATGACATTCATGTGTGTGTGTGCATATGTGTGTGTGTGTGTGTGTGTGTGTGTGTGTGTGTGTGTGTGTGTGTGTGTGTGTGTGTGTGTGTGTGTGTGTGTGTGTGTGTGTGTGTGTGTGTGTGTGTGTGTGTGTGTGTGTTTGTATGTATGCTTATTTATTTATTTATTTATAAACATCGATATACTCATGCAGGGGCGCGAGTTTCAAAGTGCAGTGTGTTCATCTCATTCTCCCTCTCCCTCTCCCTCTCCTTCTTCCTCCCCCTCTCCTTCTCCCCTCCATCTCCCTCTTCCTCTCCCTCTCCAGCTCCCTTTCCTTCTCCCTCTCCCACTCCCTCTCCATCTCCCTCCCACCCTCTCTGCCTCTCTCCGTCTCTACCTCTATACCTCTCTACCTCTCTCCTTCTCTTCCTCTCTCTCCCTTTTTCCATCTCTCCCTCTCTCTTCCTCTCACCCTCTTCTTCCCTCCCTCTCTACCTCTCTCCCTCTTTCACTCTCTCTCACTCTTTCACTCTCTCACTCTCTCACTCTCTCACTCTCTCACTCTCTCACTATCTCACTCTCTCGCTCTCTCACTGTCTCACTCTCTCGCTCTCTCACTCTCTTTGCTGTCCCTCCCTCACTCCCTCTCTCTCTCTCTCTCTCCCTCCCTCAATCTTCGGCATGGAAGGCACATCATATCCAAAGAAGATGACGTGGTTCGCCTCCAATTTCGTGTAAAATCACGTGACCTACCTTCCGGACAGCTTCCAATGTGCAATCAGGTTGTGGCAAGAATAATGAAGGTGATACGAGAGGAGATGGAAAGCGAAATGCTGACGAAAGCGTGTCTCGATGAAATAGGCCCGGGCATCAATCCCCAGAATAAAGTCGATCAGGGGAGACGAGTGATGGCTAGGCTATTGAACCTCAGGGAAGGGTGAGGAGAAGTGCTAAAGAGTGCAACCTCTCACACCTCCGCCTTCCGAATGGCTTTGCTTTTTGACAGTTCGAAGCCTGGATGCTGCGCCACCTCAGCATACTGACCTCAGGATGCTGAGGTGGTGCATTTATAGGATGCAGGATGCATTCATTGTTCATCAATGAACTGACCGACGACTTCATATCGGCTGAATTGATCAGACTACGGCAGAGCGCTGGAGGAAACGAGAGACGCTATGGAAGTGCTGCCGAAAATCAAACAGGTCTAATGACGCCTCCACCATTACAGTCACATCCAGTACTGCATTTTATGTTAGAATTTAAATACATGGACTCAACTGATGATTTGGTTAGTATTGGTAGACGGCTTGATATATATATATATATATATATATAGAGAGAGAGAGAGAGAGAGAGAGAGAGAGAGAGAGAGAGAGAGAGAGAGAGAGAGAGAGAGAGAGAGAGAGAGAGAGAGAGAGAGAGAGAGAGAGAGAGAGAGAGAGAGAGAGAGAGAGAGAGATAGAGAGAGAGAGAGAGCATGCGCTTAAAATCCTGTACGTAAAATGTGTCTACACGCTTATTCTGTCAACGAAGAAGGGTCAAGCCCGAAATGGCCCACCCATAGCACACATTCTCCTACACAGACAGCTCCTGTACCATCGTTTGTCCGTGAGCCGCCTGACGCGGTGGACTCGGCACTGTTCAAACTGAAATAACGCATGATTATGCGGACTGCACAGCATAATTAGTCGCCGTACTCGCCCGCCTGGCACACATTGCACGAAACGTCACTGCGGCACCACCGCTGTCTGTGCTGGCGCACGCTCCTCTATTGCCGCCACCACCACCGTCTGTGCTGGCGCACGCTCCTCTATTGCCGCCACCACCACCGTCTGTGCTGGCGCACGCTCCTCTATTGCCGCCACCACCACTGCCTGTGCTGGCGCACGCTCCTCTATTGCCGCCACCACCACTGCCTGTGCTGGCGCACGCTCCTCTATTGCCGCCACCACCACTGTCTGTGCTGGCGCACGCTCCTCTATTGCCGCCACCACCACTGCCTGTGCTGGCGCACGCTCCTCTATTGCCGCCACCACCAGCCTGTGCTGGCGCACGGCTCCTCTATTGCCGCCACCACCACTGTCTGTGCTGGCGCACGCTCCTCTATTGCCGCCACCACCCTGCTGTGCTGGCGCACGCCTATTGCCGCCACCACCACTGTCTGTGCTGGCGCACGCTCCTCTATTGCCGCCACCACCACCGTCTGTGCTGGCGCACGCTCTTTGGGACGCTCCTCTATTGCCGCCACCACCGCTGTCTGTGCTGGCGCACGCTCCTCTATTGCCGCCACCACCGCTGTCTGTGCTGGCGCACGCTCCTCTATTGCCGCCACACATTGCCGCCACCACCGCTGTCTGTGCTGGCGCACGCTCCTCTATTGCCGCCACCACCACTGTCTGTGCTGGCGCACGCTCCTCTATTGCCGCCACCACCACTGCCTGTGCTGGCGCACGCTCCTCTATTGCCGCCACCGCCACTGTCTGTGCTGGCGCAGGCAGTGCCGCCACCACCGCTGTCTCCTCTATTGCCGCCACCACCGCTGTCTGTGCTGGCGCACGCTCCTCTATTGCCGCCACCACCGCTGTCTGTGCTGGCGCACGCTCCTCTATTGCCGCCACCACCACTGCCTGTGCTGGCGCACGCTCCTCTATTGCCGCCACCACCACTGTCTGTGCTGGCGCACGCTCCTCTATTGCCGCCACCACCACTGTCTGTGCTGGCGCACGCTCCGCTATTGCCGCCACCACCACTGCCTGTGATGGCGCACGCTCCGCTATTGCCGCCACCACAGCCATGCGTGCCACACACCCTGAACTGGCCACGCTGTCGGACACGTCTGGCACCACAACCACGCACACCTTCAGCTCACCCTCCTCGGGATCCTCGAACACCAGGGGATACCCGGAACGAGCGAACGGACGGTTTTGCCTGCCCGGCAATCGACCCCCATGTGGCAGCAATGTGGCAGCAATTATCAAGTGGCAGCAATTGGCAAAACGTAGGAGACTGCAGAAGCTGTAGAATCGCAGAAAGTGTGACGAATGCGCCGAATGCGCAAGGCGTGTGTGCACGTGCACGAACGTTGGCGTGGTTGAGATCGGGCCTTGTGTTATGCACTCGGATGCGTTGAAAAATCTTGCATCTCAAGCGACTTCAACAGGTGTATTTCAGCAGTGTAGGGTTGTTTAGCAAGGGATAACGAAAGAAAATCCTTCGAACATGGTTTGGGAGTGCGGGATCCGTCCTGTCATCTCATGTGGCAAGACCAAGGCAGGACTGAAATCGAATTCAGGTATCGCTTGGTGAGGAATAGCAATATTCTACGTGAAATGGCACCATGTGGAATATACACAATGGACCTGACCTCATGTCCTCGAACTTTGACGTGGAAATTAACCCTGACATCATCTTTCAGGCTGGGTAGCATTTGTGACTCCCCAAATGCTCCAAACTTGAATTTCCCCGCTGCATACGGTACGCACGTGGCGAAATTCAATTTCAGTCGCCATCTGGAAAACCGGAGGTGGGCGCTCTAGGGCCCCCTCCCCCACGGCCCGTCGGGGGCGAATATAGAAGTTGGGTCCGGCCCTGCCTTTGCCCAGGCTCGATCACAAGCCCGCACGGCTCATCCATATCATTTCGAACTGCTGGCGCCTGGCGATGTAATGGTGCCTAACTGTTGCTCACCTGGTCCACTTAATTCGCCGGCGAATATCGGCCTGTTGAGACCCACTGACATTCATCTAACCTTCTCGTCTCCCTGGCATTGCGCCAAAAATGTCCGATTTGAGTCATGTCATAGCTTCGATTCTGCACGGTGCAGTGAGCTCTATTTGTGTTCAATGGGGAGAGTGTCGAATCGTCTGCGAACGCCCCTTCGCTTGATTTTAATCTCATCACAGCTGCAAAATCTTTGGTAAAATGCTGTGGGATCATCCGCCCGGGGCTTCGTACGAGACTGCTTCATTTACTCGCTATTCCCGAGGTCGTACATCCGTAATTAAAAGAAGTTCTTATTTTAGCGCCGTCTGTCGTGGTCAGGATGCTCAAGAATGGTTAACAGTCCATAGCAATTATACACTTCTTCATTTCTTCGGTGCCACATTGTGTTAATGATCAGTCAATAAACGTATGGAAGTTCCGAAAGGAATCGTCCAATTTCAGGACTTATTGACTCACGGTCACTGACCCATTTAGTGTTTTGTAAACGTGCGGAATAAGCACATGTGATCACTCGCTATCTCGTATCAATGGCTTGTGGTGCAGTTGATTACTGGTACCTGCCGAACACTGTGGTGCGTTTCTTGTAGCACCGCGTGGATCCAAGTGCGAAGACGAATGAAATGAGTGGTGTGCAAAGTCCCGACAGGACCACCAAATTTTACATTTGTTTTGCGAAGACAATTCACCGAACTTGCTCTATGATGAAAAAAGAAAAATTCTTCACTGAACATTACACGACCATTTATTTAGGTCACGAGGTCATATTTTTTTGTAAAAATTCCACAGCTGAGTTACTTTTGTTGTATTATATGTACCTTTGTGATCACAAAATAAATGAAGGATATACATGCAATGGAAGGAATCTACAAGTCTGATTCCATGCGTTTGAAATTGTCGAGTGCTTTTAATTTTCAAGTGCTTGGAGTCGATTTGACGTAGCTCATCCACTTTACCAGAAAGCAACAAGAACGCTTCAGTGCCTCGCGTAGCTCGCTGACAATAGTAGTGCCTGTATCAGTGTTACAGCATAAACTGGACACAGGAACCTACAAAATCAGCACGCACTTGCGATCTGGTCGCAGCGCCATACACCCGTGCTACAGACAGTGTGGTCTGTTGTCAGCGCCATACACCCGTGCTACAGACAATGTGGTCTGGTCTCAGCGCCATATGTACACCCGTGCTACAGACAGTGTTGTCTGGTCTCAGCGCCATACACCCGTGCTACAGACAGTGTGGTCTGGTCTCAGCGCCATACACCCGTGCTACAGACAGTGTTGTCTGGTCTCAGCGCCATACACCCGTGCTACAGACAGTGTTGTCTGGTCTCAGCGCCATACACCCGTGCTACAGACAGTGTTGTCTGGTCTCAGCGCCATACACCCGTGCTACAGACAGTGTTGTCTGGTCTCAGCGCCATACACCCGTGCTACAGACAGTGTTGTCTGGTCTCAGCGCCATACACCCGTGCTACAGACAGTGTGGCCTGGTCTCAGCGCCATACACCCGTGCTACAGACAGTGTGGCCTGGTCTCAGCGCCATACACCCGTGCTACAGACAGTGTTGTCTGGTCTCAGCGCCATACACCCGTGCTACAGAAAGTGCGGCTCTGGTCTCAGCGGTACTTTCGAGTGGCCACACTACCTCAGACCGTGCTGTATTCGACATGAGGCCCGATGCAGTGCAGTGCATGCTGTACTAATGATGACAATGCAAGGGATACAGACAAACGCGCATCGGTAGCAAATGTATGGGTTTGTCGATGACACACAATGACACACAACGGTGCGCAATGCCACACAATGGCACGTAACGGCGCACGATGATATGCAATGACACACAATGACACACAACGACACACAATGTCACAATAACACACAATGACGCTGTGGCATACAATGACAAACAATGACACATAAGGACAAATAATGACACACTATGGCATGCAATAGCACATAATAACACATAATAACACGCAATGGCACACCATGACATACAATGACATACAATGACACACTATGATACACAATGGCAGACAGTGTTATTCAATGGCACACAATGGCACACAATGGCACACAATGACACACAATAACGCACAATGACACACAATGACACACGAGTGAATACTTGTCATGGGCACATGATGTATTCATGCATTTGCCTATGCGTGTATGCATGCCTACATATATGCCTTGCCAAAGCTGGATAGTTTGGGATGGCGAGATATTCTCCTTCCAAGCAGGCCTCCTCACCGGCCAGGTCCCAGCAGTGCGGACGGTCTCCCAGCAGTCGGCTCGTCACGCTGCCGATAACCGGTCGTCTCCGCCGATGCCGACGCAGCACGGCACCCCTCCGTCCCGTCGCGAACGCCGGCCGACGACTGATCCAGTCGGTGTCGACGGAGCCCCTCCCCACCCCGACGGCGGCGACGCGGCGGAGACGGGTCCCGCCGACGATTTGCCGATAGACGCGATAAATCCGTGTATGGTCTGGCTCCCGTGGGTTTATCTCGTCTCGACGGAAAAACGAAGACGAAGGTACGGATTGACTGCATTGTATCAGGAGGTGCCATCTTTCTTCTGAGGAAAAGGTTAAATTGAGCTACAAATAGCGTACATGTTGTACGTATGTCACCCAATCAGCTGTACCT
Source organism: Imbricaverruca yamaguchii (assembly GCA_034440575.1). Classification (NCBI taxonomy): domain Eukaryota; kingdom Metazoa; phylum Arthropoda; class Thecostraca; family Neoverrucidae; genus Imbricaverruca; species Imbricaverruca yamaguchii. The sequence continues at coordinate 87,346 of JAOTOL010000989.1, forward strand.
TGCTTACTAAGTCAGTTTAATATTTAACCAGATTTAATTTTTGTCTGAAATATGCCTGTTCCAATAAATGCAGCACCTACTGGTATCATGGATCTTGTTTAAACCTTTGGCTTCTTCATTATTTCAACATTGATGTTAGGATAGCATGGTATCAGTGATGTTGGGATAGCATGGTATCAGTGACGTTGGGATAGCATGGTATCAGTGATGTTGGGACAGCATGGTATCAGTGATGTTGGGACAGCATGGTATCAGTCAGATCACACGAATATATAATCAGTCGTAGTAAACATGCTAATTTTCATCATTTGCGTTTCAAGGTTGTTCGCAGTTCGCTGTAGGAAGATCATCTAGTTGAATTTTAATGAGATTCTATCATCTGTCTGTCAGGACCAGAAGGGCAAAATGGCTCTCGTGACAAGCTCACCTCGCTTATCACACCAGCTGGACGTGCCACTGCCGCCACATCACACCGGCTTCACGTGCTGCTCCGTCACATCACACCAGCTGCACGTGCCACTCCGCCACATCACACCAGCTGCACGTGCCACTCCGCCACATCACACCGCCTGCACGTGCTGTTCCGCCACATCACACCGACTGCACGCGTCGCTGCGCTGATGGCCTCGTCAATCAACGTTACGTCTGCAGTGAGACATTCATGGCGCACGATGTAACGGCATTGCATTTATCTCAAATTGGGCGCCTACCGTTTCGGTGAAGATATACGTGCGAGATGTGTTGCGATGAAACAGCGAAAGCACTCTCTCTCCCTCTCTCTCTCTCTCTCTCTCTCTCTCTCTCTCTCTCTCTCTCTCTCTCTCTCTCTCTCTCTCTCTCTCTGTCTCTCTCTCTCTCTCTCTCGCCATTTTCACGGCGCCACGACGCTTCCATGTTCTTTTTCAAGTGTCTTGGAGAATTTCTTCCCGGGTATTTTTCCGTTGCACTTACACCCATCAGGTGAGCATGCACACACTCACCTGTAGGCAACCGTATACAACTGTTCATACGTATGGAACCTTATGAACAGATGAACAATGCCGCCAAGAGGGACGCGTGCTGCCTGTCGCCCATCCAGGACCGTCATACGGTTGAAAGAAAATTAATCCTCGAAGTAGCAGTATTTTGTACGCAAGTGCAAGTACGTGGATATTGTTCCAATTAGAGCTTAAGCCGTTTTGTACGAAGCAAAAAATGTATTAAACAACATGTCACTTGCCGTACGTCATCCACACCAACCCTGTCTCTCCGGTCAGATTCTCACACCCCGTCTCGGTGTGGGGGGTCATAGGAACCCCAACTAAACTCCAAACTAAGCGTAGCACGAAAACGAAAGTGGGGTCATCGGAAAGCGCTCGGCGGGTAGGGCTCAACACCATCAACCAAAATATTTCCACCAAAGGTGACGTCACTAGGGGCCTATGTTTTCAGGACTTACATCATGTTTTTGGCTCTGTGGATTTCATTTTGAGGGAGATTTTAAGAAAAAACAACAATAATCGTTTGAAATCAGAAAAAGGCGGCGAAATCGACCAGGACCATACCATTTTTAGCCTACAAAAATATATTTTTTATTTGAAAACTGAGTTTTCAAGTTTTCCTTAATTTTCCTTTTCTAATGGGTAGAGGGGACCGAAAAACGTTGTTCAAAGTCAACTTGTCGAATACAAAATGATTACTTTAGCCAGAATATTCAGTTTAAAATGTACAAACATAATAAGTAATTAAAAATTATTAAAATGAAGAAAACAATTTCACTTATGCGCTTTGTTCCATACATAAAGATAAGCAAACGCTGAAAGTTTCTTTAAATTATCTGCATCCGTTAATGCGTGATAACTAGTTGAACTTATTTGGAGGCGACCTCACTTCACCTAGACCAATTCGCTGACCCTTGACGACCTGACTTCAGAGTTTTGACACAACATGCCAAATTGATGTGGGAACAGGTGTGCCAAATTTCTGCGCGCAGCCTCGCTCCGTTCTTTCACTATCCGCGGAAACCCTTAGGGGGTGGTTGAATACCCCCCTCCCGAGACGACACGGGCTAAGGTTGAAGCCATTTATCAGGATTCATATTTGCCTGAATCGCGGTTAGGAACTGAAGTCTGAAATCCTAAATCTGAAGTTTCAGATGTCTGCTAAGAGGAAAGATCGTAGGTCGTTGCAAAGAGGATATTTCAAACTAAGATTTTCAACGGTTTCAAATGTGTAACCGCAAATGCATTTTTGAGAAAAGACTAATTGGAATAGGACCAACTGTGAATTAAGTTATGATGCTCCAACTCGAAGTCTAGTAGAGCTATACCAGAGTTTGGTTCCAGCTGGGGTGAAATATTTTTTGGAAAAGCTGAAGTATGATTTCTGGCTGTGTTTTTTGCTGCAGCACTGCGTCTTTGTAGAGGTGACCCATGTTTCTGTCATGCTAATTTCTGGGAGTAGGTGAGTAGACAATGTACAGAAAGGGTCCCGACAACTCACAAGCTCTCTGTCGAAAGCCAATTGGACAATACGTTTCGGAGACCTCATACGGCGGAGACCACTTCACAGGGTTCGTGCTACAATCATCGCACTAAAATACGGCATATACCGGCATTGGCCAACGACGAAAAATGTGTTGCATATAGTAGCATGTAGACAATGCCACATGGTGGCTCTATGCATGGATGAATGCCATTGCCAGGCATTACACTCATCATGCGGAATATTTTGGTGCCCTGGCATGCACTTGCCATACAACGACGCTTACCATGTCTCTCTATCTTTCTTCGAACAAAGGTTGGGGTGGGGTCAAATTGACCACTTTCCGCTCTCCCTGCACTGCGGGGGTTAACATGGGTGTCGCCGGCAGCCGCCACTAAAGCGCCTCTTATTCTGGTCGCATTTGGAAGCGCGTCGGTCCCGGTGGCGCCATTCTGCGACACTTGGCTAACCACGTCCTGGCATCGTCCAAAAACTGGCTCGGCTCTCCACTCTGGTCGATATCCCCTGCAACACCGCCCCGGGGTTAGTCGGCCGGCCGCGGCCGATCTGTCGAAGGCGAGCCACTTCTGACTGTCCTGGAGACGGTCGACCGACCTGTCGAAGGCGAGTCACTTCTGACTGTCCTGGAGTCGGTCCGCCCACCTGTCGAAGGCGAGCCACTTCTGACTGTCCTGGAGTCGGTCCGCCCACCTGTCGAAGGCGAGCCACTTCTAACTGTCCTGGAGTCGGTCCGCCCACCTGTCGAAGGCGAGCCACTTCTGACTGTCCTGGAGACGGTCCGCCCACCTGTCGAAGGCGAGCCACTTCTGACTGTCCTGGAGTCGGTCCGCCCACCTGTCGAAGGCGAGCCACTTCTGACTGTCCTGGAGACGGTCCGCCCACCTGTCGAAGGCGAGCCACTTCTGACTGTCCTGGAGCGGTCCGCCCACCTTGAGTGACTGTCTTGGAGTCGGTCCGCCCACCTGTCGAAGGCGAGCCACTTCTGACTGTCCTGGAGTCGGTCCGCCCACCTGTCGAAGGCGAGCCACTTCTGACTGTCCTGGAGTCGGTCCGCCCACCTGTCGAAGGCGAGCCACTTCTGACTGTCCTGGAGTCGGTCCGCCCACCTGTCGAAGGCGAGCCACTTCTGACTGTCCTGGAGTCGGTCCGCTGACCTGTCGAAGGCGAGCCACTTCTGACTGTCTTGGAGACGGTCGACCGACCTGTCGAAGGCGAGCCACTTCTGACTGTCTTGGAGTCGTCGAAGGCGAGCCACTTCTGACTGTCTTGGAGACGGTCGACCGACCTGTCGAAGGCGAGCCACTTCTGACTGTCTTGGAGACTCGACCGACCTGTCGAAGGCGAGCCACTTCCAACGGTCCTGGAGTCGGTCCGCCCACCTGTCGAAGGCGAGCCACTTCTGGCTGTCCTGGAGTCGGTCAGCCCACCTGTCGAAGGCGAGCCACTCTGACTGTCCTGGAGATCGACCGACCTGTCGAAGGCGAGCCACTTCTGACTGTCCTGGAGTCGGTCCGCCCACCTGTCGAAGGCGAGCCACTCTGACTGTCCTGGAGTCGGTCCGCCCACCTGTCGAAGGCGAGCCACTTCCAACTGTCGACGGCCTCATCCAGTCGATGATTCGAGTGCCATTCGACTGTCGTCCCCGAACACTTCCCACACAGGAAATGGCCATAGCCGGCGAGTGGTGACGGGCGGCCGATAACTGACCCTTCTTCAGTGACCGCGGCGCTGAAAGCTGACCCTTGTTCGGTAGCCGCAGCGCTGAAAGCTGACCCTTAGTCAGTAATCGAAGCGATAATAACTGACCCTTGCTCTGTAATTGCTCCCACGAAATGACTGCAGCGCGGGCACTACAGCTGTGAACAGCGCTTACGTAGCCCATCGCCTAAACCACCGTCTCTGCACCTCGTCGGTTCACCAGGGCTGCAGAGCCGGTGAACCAATGAGACAATTGGCTCGTTGGTTCACCGAACCAATGAGCCAACGAGACAATCCAGTATACCTATTAGCTATAGAGAATTCGGTCGACGAGAACTATGTAACAAACACACATTTGGACAATTTGGACACAAGAGCCATAAAATCAACAACTTCTGGCTGACTGGCCTGGAGGAGCCCACACGACTCCACCTCGCTGTTGTATGTTCACGTGTTTAACAACGGGAAGTTTCCTCCTGAAATTTGCGTTACTTTGTCTGAAACGAGCTATTCACTCGGCCCCAATTTCGTGGTCACGCCGGTCGATATAAATGACGTCACCACAGACACCTCTCCTGATTGGCTCCCCAAATCGCCTAACGTCGGGCTCACGTGCGTTTCCTTACAACGTGTTTGCAGAGGAGTTGATTTTCTGACACAGCAGATCAGGACGTGTTATAAACACGACCATGCGATGCACGGTGAGCCGCACAGCCGTATGTCCGTCACAACGCACTGGTCGGGCGTCACAGGTCTCGGACGCCTCGGCCCCGCCCCCGTCACAGGTCTGTGACACATCGAAAGTCACAGGACGACAGGCCACACGTCACAGCAGGTACTGACCGCTGGTCTCGGATTAAGTCTCACCCATGGCCAAACGACAGTGCTCGATATCCCGATGATCTATTTTAATTTCCAGCTGAAATGCAATGCGCTTCTGTTTGGCCCCCGGCTCAGAGTGTCAGCTGGAGCATCTCCGGTAGGCACGACATCCTAAATCCTACATGGTCGTGTAGGCTACGCTTCTGTTTAGCCCCGGCTCATGGGATCAGCTGGAGCCTCTCCGGTAGAGTTGCCGGACACGACATCCTAAATCCTACGTGGTCGTCGTGTAGGCTAATTGGCGGTATTTGATTACATGCTGTCTTTGGTTGCACGCAGCTAATTAATTGGAAATATATATAGATTGAACGAGGATTATGTTGTGTTCTCTTAACAACAATGTGAGGCTTAGCTCCTGAAATAATGCCAGAGCATATAAAGCACGTATTCCCATCGACATATACCGTGCTGTGACTTTACATGTCTTGAAAGGCTAATTGAACACAAACAAGCTAACGCAAAACATGACGAAACATCCATGCAGCACTTTCCCAATTTAGTCATAACGAGCGAGGGCGAAAGTGGAACGAGCTCATTATCGTGCATTGACGGCGGAAGTTAGAGTCGACTAGATCAGACTGGTCGACGAATAGATCAGACTGGACGGCCACTAGATCAGACTGAACGGTGACTAGATCAGACTAGACGGCCAGTAGATCAGACTGAACGACCACTAGATCAGGCTGGACAGCGACTAGAGGTGACTTTGTAGAAAAGTAGCTGCACTTCTGGAGCCCGCATGGGTGGTTCTGTGGGTGCGGCCGCTGACCACGTGGTTGGTTGGTCTCGCACGTGATCTGCGTGCCGTGAAGCCAGGCGGTCGTCCGTCCCGATGTCAATTTGACACATGATTACATGATGGCATGATTACATGATTACATGATTACATGATTACATGATTACATGATTATATGATTATATGATTATATGATTATATGATTATATGATTATATGATTACATGATTACATGATGACATGATTACATGATTACATGATTACATGATTGCGTGTGTACATGATTACATGATTATATGATTATATGATTATATGATTATATGATTATATGATTATATGATTATATGATTATATGATTATATGATTATATGATTACATGATTACATGATTACATGATTACATGATTATATGATTACATGATTACATGATTACATGATTACATGATTACATGATTACATGATTACATGATTACATGATTACATGATTACATGATTACATGATTACATGCTTATATGATTATATGATTATATGATTATATGATTATATGATTATATGATTATATGATTATATGATTACACGATTACATGATTACATGATTACATGATTACATGATTATATGATTATATGATTATATGATTACACGATTACATGATTCCATGATTATATGATTACATGATTACATGATTACATGATTGCCACATAGCTACTGATGGCGCGCTTCATAAGCTAGACAGAAAACGTGGGTCGAATAGATGTAGGAAAGCGTGGCAACTGGGATAAATAGCGGTGACGAAATGGGACACCTGAGACAAATAGCAGTTGCAAAGCGTGGCACCTGAGGCAAATACCCATGACAAAGCGTGGCACCTGAGACAAAAGCCTATGATAAAGCGTGGCACCTGAGACAAATACCTATGACAAAGCGTGGCACCTGAGACAAAAGCCTATGATAAAGCGTGGCACCTGAGACAAATACCTATGACAAAGCGTGGCACCTGAGACAAAAGCCTATGATAAAGCGCGGCACTTGAGACAAAAGGCAGTGACAAAGCCTGGCACGTGAAGAAAAAAATATAGCAAAGCTTAGCGCGTGAGGTGAATAGCTGCGGCTAGGAGTGGCATCTGTACCGTCTGGACATCCTGTCACAACATTGAGTTGATATGCGTGCATAACATCGCCAGACGAGTCTGATTTCGCCAACAGTGCCTGCGATGGACGGCCTGGACTTGCAATACGTTTGTTCCGAATTTGGAGGCTTTTTTGCTCCCTCTAGGAAACATTTAGCTTCTCCTCCGATACAGTGCACATGTCCTTTTGTAATTGTAATCGGCTGCAGCTATTTGCGGACAATTGAGCTTACTATTCATGGGACCAAAGCTGTAACTCTGTCGGGAGCCGCGGTAGCGCAGTCGGTAGAGCGTCGGACTGCTGACCGCAAGATTGTGGGTTCAAATCTCGCAACCGACGGCATTTGCCGAGTTAGCCCCCGAGCAGTCGGCGTCAGAGGTTGGCGATGCTATGTGAACTAGCGGGTGCATGCGTCGTAAAAGAACCCAAGGTTCTTCTTCTTCAGTAATTCCGTCAAGCCTGGGCATACGTAGGTTTTGCACAGCCTACCATGAGAGCCTGGAGGTTACCACAGACTGCTGAATGTTCACAAGTGTGATGCTCGCAATAGTCTCGATCCCGCTTGAGAGCCATGTAGCCAGTGCCTCACTTGGCCTCACTCGTCCCCCCGTCAATGGCACCCTTTGCTGGTCGAGCTGTCTCGAGCCTGAAATATTGCCCATTTCACCCAAGAGCCCGGTGGCTAGATTTATCATCAGGATACATCTCGGTGATCATTTCTGGCGCACGTGTAATTAATTGATATTGATGTGTATCACTCAAATGCAATCCCTGGTATAAATCCTGAGGGGCAATAGTGATACAGATACATAGACATTTATATCTATAATATATAATATATCACATATATATGTGTGTGTTTGTGTGTGTGTGTATTTATTTATATATTTATTTATTTAACAATACATGTCCTCCACGTGCAGTGGCTGTTACGGACAGTCTGGGTCTCCACGTGTATGTGTGCGTGTGTGTATGTGTGTATGTGTATGTGTGTTTTATGTGTGCGCTTATGTGCATGGGTTTACCTTTTACCTTTTAACGGATCATATCCTCCCAACTTTCAAACTACGTCCTGCTTCGATGCCATTGTCATCCTCTAGATATGTCCATGTTTAGACCTCAGCAATGAACTTGATTACTCGTTATACCGAAGTAGTGACGTGAGTCGATCGGACTGGAAATGTAGCCAAATCAACAGCACAGATCAGTGCAGGATGCACCGAAAACGTCTTCCCGGTCGAGATAAGTTACAAAACGAAAACCAGTACAGCAGAAATAGCAATGGATTAGTACGCGCCTGGAGGGCCTCTGAAAAATACCCGCACTGGAGGGGGCGGGGCAGATTCCGCCCTCCTAAAATCTCGGCTCCTATTAAGGCTAAAGCAACTACATTCGCAGAGTGGATGGGCACGAAAGTGAACTCTATTGTGTGCAACTTGTATGACCTTAGGTCAATACCTTCAAGGTGAAATGAGGTCAAAATAGCAAAAAAGTTGGTTTTGCGTGGCTTGGCCTATCATTGTTATGGATCACAGTGATTGTGCTTAATTGCTCCAACTTTACATTAATGATGCTTTGGACATTACTAATGATGCAACACATACGCCAGATCCGCCATTTGACCTCAGGTCACCTATATAGGAGCACCTTGTCGGGTCATTACCTTTCCAGTTACCGGAACCGGACTGCCCACCTGACTGCACCGTTGGGCGGCTCGGTACAATCGCAAAGAAAGGAGTGAAATACATGAATAAAGTATAGAAACGCTTAGGCACAGAATGGCATCACTCGCATGACAGTCATTTGCATTTATGACAACATTCCAGTTGACGAAGTTGGTTCCATTAGCCTGTTATGAACTTGACCTGACTGGACCTCGCCGACCTAACATGACTTTTAAATCATATAGCATAACAATATGCACCAAACAAGTCGCTACTGTTTTCAAGAGCACTTCCCTTTTGCCAATATACGGGAAACACATCAGCGCCGATTTTTGTAGTCTGGCGCTGCGAATTTTATAAACTTTAACGGCCCCTAACTTGAAAAATTTTCGGTCGATTTTCGTTTTTCTTACTTTAAACAACATGCCGGTCATTTCTAGCAGGTACACAAACAATGGCGTAATCTGCCGGTACAATCTTGAGTTATCTACGAAAAAAAGAGGCGTGGGCGGATTTCCCCCCCCCCCCCCTCCAGGGCGCGTGTTAATACAAGAAACGTTGTAGGAGGCCAAGGCCTGCAATGCGAACTAGCGCCCTCCTCGCTCCGATGTTTTTCCTTTTAGTGCGGACCTTTTTATGTGAGTGAGTGGTGTCCTTTGCGGCGAGGGGCACACCAGATGCACAGTACGTCATCCATTCCGAAGAAAAACTGTGGATGCGACAATGATGCTCGCCAGACAGTATATACTCGCCAGACAAAGATACTCGCCAGACAATGATACTTGCCAGACGGTAGCCTGTTGGCGTTAAGTAGGATGGTACCATTGAACCTAACTACACAGGGAATTCGATATATACTCGCACCGCCGACCATGGGAAGTAAAAAATAGTATTGTGCTGGATTCCGAGCTACGTGGGAAGCTGTGGTAACGATGGCGCTGACGCTGCAGCAAATCGGGGTGCTCAGACCTCTTGCTTACAAAGCCTCCGTCTCTCTCCCTCTCCCCCACATCTCTCTCTCTCTCTCTCTCTCTCTCTCTCTCTCTCTCTCTCTCTCTCTCTCTCTCTCTCTCTCTCTCTCTCTCTCTCTCTCTCTCTCTCTCTCTCTCTCTCTCTCTCTCTCTCTCTTCCTCTGACCTAAACCTCCATGCAGAAACGTCAGCTGGGGAGGCATCATAGGCAAAATGTTTGAGACAATTAAAGTGGTTCTCGTAACAACCAAAGTATTGGTAAGTGATTCTCGTCATCGCATAATGCGACGCGACGATGCAGCACTGTGTTCCCTGCGATTGTGCCACGCCCACAACAGCCGCCGTTGGCTCCAGAGTGTCGATGAGAGTGTGTCATTCTCGCGGTCCCACGCCGCTCGGTCAGTGCGGCATATATTGATTGTCCGTCTCCGACTGGCTGCCGGGGGAAGGCGTCACTTCGGAAGCGCTCCGTCACTTTGGAAGCGCTCCGTCACTTTGAAAGCGCTGCGCTTTTCCTCCAGGGAGCATTAGGGGATGAGCTGCTCATTGTTTATTCCGCATAAGTGGAAAAGCTGGCCCGATTGAAGAATGGAATCAAGTGCGGGAAGAAATTGAATCAAGCCACGAATGGAAAGCAAGATCAAGTTGTCCGTGCGCTTTACTCCATATTACATCAATTGTGCTGTTGCAAATGTGCTGAACTCAGGACGGTACTGAATCTGCTGAAGCAATATGCATTCAATCCTAGGAGACGTTTTCTGTTCGACGCTTTCTGCTTCTCGTTTTTCTGTTCGACTAGCTGGGTTTAGGCGTTGTATGATCCATGTCGACGTAAGCTCCAATCACTAAGTAATGGGAACGCATCCCCTAAATACCACTGAAAAGAAAACCTATCTATTATAAGCGTGGCGTGGCGAGCCAAATTTGAGCATTCCCACAGCTATATCGCACGTAAAAGAATTTGCCTGATGCCCCAATGCAGTTCAATTACTCGTAGTGCAACAATCCAATTGCACACGGAACAAAATTCCTACTTCTGGTATATTTGTTAAGCGCCTTTGCCATTCAGTTCCATTTTCGACAGATGACACGAGCATCACATTCTGACATCGATTCCATTTTTCAACAAGTTTACCATCTCCAATTTCCGAGCTACTCATCCTCACTCTTTCAGAGTACTCTGCAGTCTGGTATGCTTTTGACGTGTCCATCGCGAATACTGGCCTGATCATTATATTTGTCATACTAACATTCGTCATACTGACTCGAACAGCATCTGCAGCATTGTGAGAATGTGGGCAAGAGATATCCGAGTTAGCCACAAACTATTACTGGAATCGTACTTGTACGCCGCTCGAAGTTTGGTTGCACCTGATAAAATCCCTCGGCTACTTTGCCACAAACACCAGAACACCATCATCATAAACACAGCTAACACCCCAGGCTATATTGTCTGCGCGCCACAGCGCAGATAGCGGCTGGTTTGCGGCGAATGCGACGCCGGGATGGCGCGGATTGGACGCTCCATTTGGGACCACTTGATTCCTACTCCACCGCTTCAGCGAGCTCCCCACAGCTATTTGTATGGAATGGATCGCTTCCTACATCGTGCATTCTTGGCCTACAATGGACGGTTACATATACTATGGGGATGCTCTAAAAAGACCACCATATTGGAATTCGATCTGGAAGATTCATTAGGTTCCAAATTATGGACAGCTTGGTTGCATGGAAGCACAGCTAGTGAATAATTAATTGTTTGGTCTTGAAAACATTTCAGTCGAAATCATGACTTTGCACGGCAACGATCATATATAATTGCTGCTGCAAACTGCACGATTGCAAATGCTTGCGAACAATGAAAACTGATGAAAGGGAAAGTTAGTACTCGACAGACGCCATCAGGTTGGCACAAGCAACACCTACGATGAGCAATGTTTGGTCCTACCAACTCTCACATCGAATCATAGGTCGCGATTTGAATCATCCAAAGCTAGCAGGGCAGCCACGAATCAATGGTATGTTCAAACAAAGAAAATGGCTCCAAAACTGATAGAAACAAATAGTAATCTCGTTACTTAAGGCCACCTCTTACGTAATGAAGTAGATCAAAGGAGGCTCAAAAAGAGCTTCTAGCAGAATGCTACGTTATAGAATGCTATGACACCTGATTGCGTATTTTGCGGTCGTGCTGGGAAAAGGTGTAGAGGTTTCCAATTTCCTTATTGCTACTAGGAATAAAATATTTCTCACTGTTCGAATGCTTGGGGTGTATGAATGATGACGTCTTTCGTATTAATAGTTTGGCAGCCAGCTGACATAGTAGCTTAGCACTTCAGTTCGATCGATGGATGCTACATATCACGCCATATTCATACATCGATGGATGGGCGGCCGCGCCAGGCTTAAGTAAAACTTATTCTTAATGTGCTGACCACGTCTTTGGTGCCTGCACGAAGTTCGAAATTGGTTACGGCTGAGGAGCCAATTTCTGTGAAGATTGAGTGAGTTGCATCGGCCGAAGCTGGAGAGATGCCCTGCTCAACGGATAGGAAGTGCTGGTTGCTGTTTATCCTTGATCTTGCGAATGAGGGTTGAGAGTAGCACAGACATTCAACTGTTCTTCGTCGTTACGTAATTGTATTGTGGCTATCGCAAATGTTCGATGAAATGTTACATATTAACTTAGGCATGCATCGGCGAGGGGTGTTAGTATGCATGCTTTTGAGGAGGCGGGTGTCCCACAGTGCTGTCATTCCCCACACCCAATAATTTCAACGTTTAACATGGGTTCATATGAGGTGTGGCATCCAATCCATTTGGGGCTCCCCATTTCCTCCATGTATTGTAACTCCCACACTCAATAATTTCACCTTTTAGCCATAGTGCACAGCTCTGAAAATTATGGGGGGGGGGGCATTATTGTCCATTCCTCCATGTGTCATGCCCCCCCCCCCATATTTTTCATAAGCCAACATCCGTACATGTGGTCATTTTAAATTGTAGTTCGGGGAGATGTCCCTATTATGTTAGTTTGATGATGATTGTGGTTTTAAAACACGTCGACCGTTGAGTCATGCAGCGGCGCCAATATCTCACGCCGATTGGTCGCGGGTGAAGAGTAGCTGCAGGCGAGACTCGAACCCACAATCTTTGGGTCGTGTGACTGGTAACTTACCCATAGACTACTAGTCCCCTATTGTTTTAGTTTATCTATCTGGTGTCTAATATGTTGTGGTTGCTTTCTAAATTAAACGTAATTGCAGGATGGAAATTATGGGCGCAAAATGACCTTAGTAGTCCACGCGCCATTAAGCCCAAATAATCAATCAATCAGCAGGATGGAAATTAAAGTGCTCTTTTTTGTATCTACCAAAGCTTTTACCCTCCATTTGCATTCTAGACCACGAATAAAATGTTGGAAACATGTTCGAATATCATGTTTATGTACATGATTAAGATCAATAATTTCTGCTACGAAGATGTACGTTTCAGTTCGCAAGCAAAATAATACCAAAAAGGCGGCTTCGAGTGAATAATGTACAAGGAATAACAGCGAAGCATTTCGAAAGCCTAGCCAAGCCCGAACTAACCTAACCCAACGTAACAGAGCTTATCCTCCTTTTTGAGTTTCTTTTTCTGTGAAAATATCCCCCCAAATATCCAAAATTGCAATCTTAAAAACTTAACTAAATCCAACATTAACACACGCCATGGAGGGGGCGAAATCCGCCCACCCCTCCGGTTTTCCGTAGATAACTCCTGATTTTACTGGCCGATATACGCCATTGTTTGTACACCTGCCTAGAAATGAACGACACGTTGTTTCAAGTACGAAAAACGAAAATGGACCGAAAAATTTTCGAGTTAGGGGTCGGTAAAATCAAAAATGAATTCCAGCGCAAGACCACAAGTATCGACGCTGATGTTCTTCCCGTATATTGGCAAAAAGGAATTGTTCTTGGCAACACTAGCGACTTGTTTGATGTATAGTGTTATGCTACATGGTTTCAAAGTCATGTTAGATCACCGAGGTTAAGTCAGGTCAAGTTCATTACAGGTTAACACGCCCTGGAGGGGTGGATGGCGAAATCCGCCCACCCCTTGGATTTTTCGTACACAACTACATATTGTACGGGCCGATATACGCGAATTTTTTTCCGTATCGGCTTAGAAATGTCCGGCGGATTGTTTAAAGCAAGAAAAATGGAAATCGGCCGAAAAGCGTTCATGTTATGGGCCGTTAATTTTGTTTTCATCGTAGACTCAGATCGCAGAAATCGGCGCTGATGCGCTTCCCGTATATTGGCAAAAGGGAAGTGTTCTTGATAACACTAGCGACTTGTTTGATGCATATTGTTATGCCATATAATTTAAAAGTCACGTTAGGTCGCCGAGGTCATCATGACAGGCTAATGGAACCAAATTTGGTCAACTGGAATGTTGTCATAAATGGAAATGACTGTCATGCGATTGATTTCACTTTGCATGTTACTCCATACACATCTGGAAATATACTGTTTGTCATTGTGTGCCTAAGCGTTTCTATACTTTATTAATGTATTTCACTCCTTTCCTTGCGAAGCCGATTATACTGAGCCGCCCAACGGAGCAGTCAGGTGGGCAGCCCGGTTCCGGTAACTGGAGAGGTAATGATCTGACAAAGTGCTCCTATTTAGGTGACCTGAGGTCAAATGGCGGATCTAGCATATGTATTGTATCATTAGTAATGTTCAAAGCATCATTAATGCCAATTTTGGAGCATTGAAACAAATCACAGCGATACATAACAATGAGAAGCCAAGCCACGCAAAGCCAGAAAAGTTTGCTATTTTGACCTCATTTATCCTTGAAGATATTGACCCAAGGTCACGAAATTTGCGCACAATTGAGTTAACTATCGTGCCCATCCACTCCTCGAATTTCGTTACTCTAGCCTTAATGGGAGCCGAGATCTTAGGGGGGGGCGAAATCCGCCCCCCCCCCCTCCAGTGCGCTTAATTTTCAGAGGCCCTCCAGGGCGCGTGTCAACAGTAAATATGCATATTCAGCCTGATTGGCATTTTGATGAGAAGATATCGTATAAGGATTTGTTTAACGTAATGAAAACCATACGTGACGAATTAAATTTGCATAGCATATGTGGACAACAGTTTTGATGTTTTGTTCGTAATTCAAACCTTTTTAGTTTTTGTCTTGCAAGGAAACTCTTAGAAACATTTAGGAGTCAAAAACAAAATGATAGGTTTTTTAAAAGAAATAATGCCAGAAAATATTGCATGAACATACGGTTAAGCGACATGAAATGATGCGACCATTCGTCCCCACTGTTAGTTTGTTTGCTTATTTATTGGTTGGTTCACGACAGACTTTATGCACATTCACGGCTAATGGCGCCGCCCACACTGTTTCGCCGGTGGGCCGCGGGATTGGGAAATGTCCTGAGTGGCGCTAGAGTCGAACCCGGGACCTTTGGTACCCATAGCCCGACACCTTAACACGCGCCCTGGAGGGAGGGGGGGCGAAATCCGCCCACCCCTCCGGTTTTTCATAGATAACTCCAGATTTTACCGCCCGATATGCGCCATTGTTTGTGTACCTGCCAATAAATGAACGGCGCGTTGTTTCTGGTAAGAAAAATGAAAATCGACCGACAATTTTACGAGGTAGGGGTCACTAAATTAAAAAAAAATATCATCGCCAGATCACAAATACCGTCGCTGATGCGCTTCCCGTATATTACCAAAAAGAAAGTGTTCTTGGCAAAACTAGCGACTTGTTTGATGTACATTGTCATAATACATTGTTCCAGAGTCATGTCAAGTCACCGAGATCAAGACAGGTCAAGTTCATAACAGGTTAACACACGCCCTAGAGGGGGTATGGCGAAATTCGCCAATCCTTCCGACTTTTCGTACATAACTCTATATTGTACCGGCCGATATATGCCACATTTTTCGCGTACCTGCTTAGAAATGACCGGCGCATTGTTTAAAGCAAGAAAAATGGAAATCGGCCGAGAAGTTTTCATGTTAGGGGCCGTTAAATTAAAAACAATTCGCAGCGCCAGACCACAAAAATCGGCGCTGATGCGCCTCCCGTATATTGGCAATAGGGAAGTGTTCTTGACAACACTAGCGACTTATTTGATGCATATTGTTATGCTATATAATATAAAAGTCATGTTAGGTCGCCGAGGTCAAGTCAGGTCAAGTTCATGATAGGCTAATGGAACCAAACTTGGTCAACTGGAATGTGTCCTAAATGCAAATGACTGCCATGCGATTAATGTCACTTTACATGTTACTCCCTATACATCCCGAAACCTACTGTTTGCCATTGTGTACCTAAGCATTTCCATACTTTATTCATGTATTTCACTCCTTTATTTGCGAAGCCGATTGTGCCGAGCCGCCCAACGGAGCAGTCGGGATGGGAGACCGGTTCCGATAACTGGAGCAGGTAATGACCTAATAAAGTGCTCATATATAGGTAACCTGAGGTCAAATGGCGGATCTGGCATCTGTATTGCATCATTAGTAATGTCTAAAACATCATTATTGCCAATTTTCGAGCATTTAAACAAAACCACAGCGATCCATAACAATGCCAAGCCAAGCCACGCAAAACCAGAAAATTTTGCACTTCTGACCTAATTTGACCTTGAAGATATTGACCTAAGGTTATGAACGTTGCACACAACAGAGTTCACTATCGTGCCCATCCACCCTGTGAATTTCGTTGCTCTAGCCTTCATAGAAGCTGAGATCTTAGGGGGGGCGGAATCCGCCCCCCCCCTCCAGTGCGCGTTATTTTCAGAGGCCCTCCAGGGCGCGTGTTAACCACTCCGCCATCCCCGCCCCGTCCCCACTCTTAATGCGTACATTCCAATTGTCAACAAACCATTGCATCATTCCTCACACATGCCTACAACGAGCTAACGCACACCACACAAGTATTCAGGAGGCTCAAGTTTCCGCTGGGCGTGCTAATTGATCTACAAGAGAGTGTTCTCAAGACGTATACACCGTGAGGAGCACGAAGTCTGGGATATCAGAACGAACATCCAACCCATTATAGTCTCCTACAACACAATTCCGTAGATATTTAACGGCCCAGCTGGCATGGTGGACTTTACTGACTAGATCAGGGACACCATTTGGAAGCAGTCTTCAAAAGCCCAATCACAACGCGTTGGCTGTGTACAAGATCCCGTGTGAAAGGCACACAAAAGTATACAGTGACGAGGACGAGACGATCCGCTCCATTAAGAACAGTACGAAATAATATAGGGGAGAGGTGGACTTACGAAATCATGGGCTATCCAATGCAATTGCCATTCATGCAGAATACAGGGAAGCGTGCCTCCGAACTTGTAACGGGGAACGTGACATAGTTAGGATGGAGAGTCAGTTTAAGATTAAGGTGATGGCAGCGTCCCACACGGTTAACGAGAAGTGCATTGATAATGTTCCGGGGTTCATCAAACTAGGCCGTGCAGTGGCATGTATGATTAACGCAGATGTGCGAACAGGTGACAGGAGCGGGAAAGGTTCGCAAACGACAACTCCCCCCACGCCACACACACGTAAATATAGGAGGGACAGGAGGTGCATCACCAGGCCTGGTGCCAAGGTTAAGGACCTGGTGTCAGTGGTGGCACAGGCCACCAGTGATCACCAGTTTAGTACAGTTATAGTACAGATAGGGGTGAATAACATAGGTCCTGCTAGGAGTGAGGAGCTGCTGCAGGACTATATAAAGGGCCCTTCTGGCAACCCTAAAGGATAGCAATAGTAGAGTCATTGTAACTGAAATTTTTCCTAGGGTTGGAACCTCCCCTGAGTGGAGCTCTAGGGCACTGGCAGCCAATGCCAGGGTAGGTATAAGCTCTGCCAAGAGTTAGGTTTCACATTTGTTGAGTGGTGCAGGTTTTATGGATCCTGGGACCTCTATCAGAGGGATGGCCTGCACTTCTTCGAGAAGGGGGTTCACGTGTTAGACAAAGTGTATGAGCATGTCCTTCAGGGAAGCTAGGAAATGGGGTGGGGAGGGATGAAACTGCATTGCCATCTCAGGGATATTCCAATAGTGTCAGCCAAAGCAATAGAACCTCAAAGTCAGCATATAGGGACAGCAGTAGTTCAAGGAGGCAGAGGGATAGTTCATCCAGTGATAAAAGAACTCATCAGCCTGAAAAAGCCAAAGGTGGTATGGAGCATATGCCAAGTGTATGATGCTCAATTCTCAGGGCATCCGATCCAAATTTGATGAGTTCAAGTGTTATGATGTTGAGGAGGAACCAGATTTTGTTTGCGTTACGGAGGTATGGGTCAGTGAGGGGTATTTTGGAGATAACTTGCAGGACTATGAGATCCAGGGATACAATATGTTGTCATGTAATAGGGGTCCAGCAGTGAAAGGGTGTGGTGTAGTGTTCTATGTGAAGAGCTTATTCAGTTCTCAAAAAGTACCAGGTGGGGATAAAAATGTGTCTGTTGAGTCCATTTGGCTTGATGTCGCTGTGGAAAAAGACAACAGCAATACACTGAGGACAGGAGCTTTCTACCGATCAGGAACCCTGCCACATTCTCAGAAACTGGAGCTTGATAAAGTGATTTGTGAGGAAATCAGTAGAAACTTTCGGAAGAAGTGCCTCATTCTTGGTGACTTTAATCTAAAAGGATATGAAACTGTTGGTGTGGGCTCCCCATCATGCAAAATGTTTAGGAAATGCCTTGAAGAGGACCTGTTTTTACACCAATTTGTAACGGAACCTACCAGGCATGGCTCATTCATGGACCTTGTATTCTCTGATTTAAGTGACTTGGTTCAAGAATTGACTGTAGGAGGAACTCTGGGAAGAAATGACCATAACATAGTTAGATTCAAGGAACATGTAGTGAAAATTATTAAGGATAATTTCGTAAAGGTTCCAAATTTCAGCAAAGCAGAATTCGACTGCACGAGAGCGGCTTCAAATGCCATAAGCTGGGAAGAAGAATTATCCAATTTAAATGTCTGAGAAATTTGGCAAAAGTTCAAATTTTACTTGAAGGAAATTCAGATTAGACATGTCCCTCAAAAGCAAGGACGCAAAAGAAGGATAGGAAAGCCAGCACGGCTCACACCAGGCTTGATAAAAGCAATTAAGGCTAAGAAAGCTGCATTGAGAATGCTTAAGGAAGCTTCAAATATCGTAAAGCTAAAGACGTATCGAAAAGCTAGGGGCACGATGAAGCGAAAAACCAGAGCAGCAAAGCGAACAAAAGAACTGGATTTAGCTTGGAACTGTAATTGGGACAGCAAATATGCGATCGGATAAATGATGTTGATTTCATTGATAGTGATGTTGTTTTCAATCATATCAGGAAAATAAAGCGAAACAAGGCAGCATGACCTGATGAAATTTATCCTAGGGTATTGAGGGAAGCTGAAAAGGAACAGGGAATTTCCACTTAGTATACTATTTTGTATAACTGTTGCACAAAATGAAATTCCAACAGATTGGAAAGGGGAAAATGCAGTTCCTATTTTCAAGAAAGGAGAAAGAGAGAAAGTTGAAAACTATAGGCCAGTAAGTCTCACATCCCTAGACTGCAAGGTACTCGAATCAATTATCATGGGTAGAATAGTTAGTTATCTGGAAGGAAACATATTGATTCAAGATACTCAACATTGGTTTAGGAAAGGGCGATCGTGCTTCAGAAATCTCTTGGACTTTTTGAACTTCGCCACAGAACAATTTGATCAAGGAAATCAGGTTGATGTAGCATATCTTGACTTTAGTAAGGCCTTTGACAAGGTATCCCATACACGGTTAATGATAAAGCTTCAGGCCGTGGCTTTCAGATAGACAACAAGGAGATAGCTATAGCTAGCTATCTCTTTGTTGTCTAAATATTACAGAATAGTATCTAATAGTCTAAATAGTATCTCCTAAATTGTACCATTTAGCAGATAGCTAAATGGTACAAAGTCATCATGGCAAAATGTTCTTAGTGGAGTCCCCCAGGGGTCAGTACTGGGGCCTGTACGGTTCATTATATTTGTAAATAGTATTGAAAGTGGCCTAAGCAGTAAGGTCTTGAAATAAGTTGCAGTAAGGTTGGAGATGATTTGAAAGTCTTTAAGGCAATAACAGGTCAAAATGAGCATATCTCGCTGCAAAAAAAAACTTAGACGAACTTGTGATGTCGTCCGAAGAATGGCAAATGAAATTTAATTTCGATAAGTGCAAAATCATGCATGTGGGTAAGCAGCATGTGAAGGCTCCATGCTTGATGGGTGGCCAAGTGCTATCAGTGACTCAACAGGAAAAGGATTTAGGTGTTATTCTAAACACAAAATTGGGGGCATCAGAACAGACCAAGGAAGCCAGGAAGAAGGCACCGAGAATGCTTGGGGCAATAAATAGGAATGTATCATACAGAAGTGAGGATGTCATCACGAAGCTTTACTGTGCATATGTCAGGCCACATTTGGAATACTGCATCCAAGCTTGGTCTCCTAGCTATGAAAAAAGATTGTTGGCTTTTAGAGTGAGTACAAAAGAGGGCTACAAAAATGGTGAATGGTATAAGCAACCCGGCATATGAGGCGAGATTGAAGAAATTGAATATGTTTTCACTTAGATATAGAAGGATAAGAGGAGATCTCCTGGAGGTCTTGAAATTTGCCCATGGTCTGGAGAGGGGATATGTTTGGGAAATTTTGAACTTAATAGAAATGATGCAATTGGAGGTCATCAATTCAAAGTTAAAGTTAACCACAGCAGAACAAGGTTAAGACAGTCTTTCTTCACCAACAGGGTAATAGAACACTGGAACCAGCTGCCAGAAATAATTGTAAGTAGCAGCACATTGAACGTCTTTAAAAACAGCATAGACAATCATTATAAGAATAGAGTGCTTGTCTTTCAGTATTACAGGGAGGGCTGATCGACGGATTTGGTGGGCAACTTGTTGAGTGTACACAGTGCAACCAAGAAGGGCCCCTGTGGCTCATAGTTGCACTAATCTTTTATGTATTCGTGTTTTTATGTCTTTACGTACAACAATAACGCCGATCGATAATTTGATGCTTGTGTACATATGATTTAGTGGGCTTCGTCTGAATGTGCTTCGCCAGTATACGCCAGGCATCCTGTGTCATATATGTGTATGTATCTCTAAGACTAAAGCAGCACGTCTCATATACCTTTGCGATATTTTACTTATGACGCTGATGAAGGTGTTAGGTCGAAATGTTCGTGTCATTTTGCGATCAATATAACATCTTGTGGCATAACACATTTAGTTTAGCTTGTCCAATTAACTATTAGCAAGCAAATACTTGATATTTTGTGACAATGTGTATAAAAGGTTCGAAAACAAGCTGTTGTAAACTTCATGAGCATTGGTCCAGGCGTCCAGGCGCTTCTCACCCGAAGCACGCCAGTGGCGGTTGCATTGCCACCGCAGTTTTAGCGAGCGCTTACACTACCACTGACTCGCAGCTACTGAATTGAACTCCAGTGCTCAGGCCGTTCAATGTCGTCGGCTACACCAGATCACGTAGCAAAACAAGTTCGAAGCAGGAGCTCTAACTGCCGCGCAAACAACGCCACGCCTCCTGTAATCGGGCCACACCCGCTCCCGGGCCGACACACCACGGACCACACCACGGACCACACTATGGACCACACCCCGGACCACACCACGGACCACGCCACGGACCACACCACGGACCATACCACGGACCACACCACGGACCATACCACGGACCACACCACGGACCACACCACGGACCATACCACGGACCATACGACGGACCACATCACGGACCACACCAAGAACCACACTATGGACCACACCCCGGACCACACCACGGACCACGCCACGGACCACACCACGGACCACACCACGGACCACACCACAGACCATACCACGGACCACACCACGGACCACACCACGGACCATACCACAGACCATACCACGGACCACATCACGGACCACACCACGGACCACACCACGAACCACACCACGGACCACACCACGGATCACACCACGGACCACACCACGGACCACAACACGGATCACACCACGGACCACACCACGGACCACACCACGGACCATACCACGAACCACACCATGGACCACACCACGGACCATACCACGGACCACACCACGGACCACACCGTCGACCACACCACGGACCACACCGTCGACCACACCTCGGACCATACCACGAACCACACCACGGACCATACCACGGACCACGCCACGGACCATACTACGGACCACACCACGGACCACACCACGGACCATACCACGGACCATACCACGGACCACATCACGGACCACACCAAGGACCACACTATGGACCACACCCAGGACCACACCATGGACCACGCCACGGACCACACCACGGACCACACCACGGACCACACCACGGACCATACCACGGACCATACCACGGACCACACCACGGACCGCACCATGGACCACACCACAGACCATACCACGGACCATACCACGGACCATACCACGGACCACACCATGGATCACGCCACGGACCACACCACGGACCACACCACGGACCATACCACGGACCATACCACGGATCATACCACGGACCATACCACGGACCACACCACGGACCATACCACGGACCATACCACGGACCACATCACGGACCACACCACGGACCACACCACGAACCACACCACGGACCACACCATGGACCACACCACGGACCATACCACGGACCACACCACGGACCACACCGTCGACCACACCACGGACCTCACCGTCGACCACACCTCGGACCATACCACGAACCACACCACGGACCATACCACGGACCACGCCACGGACCATACCACGGACCACACCACGGACCACACCACGGACCATACCACGGACCATACCACGGACCACATCACGGACCACACCAAGGACCACACTATGGACCACACCCCGGACCACACCATGGACCACGCCACGGACCACACCACGGACCACACCACGGACCACACCACGGACCATACCACGGACCACACCACGGACCACACCACGGACCATACCACGGACCATACCACGGACCACATCACGGACCACACCACGGACCACACCACGAACCACACCACGGACCACACCACGGATCACACCACGGACCACACCACGGACCACAACACGGATCACACCACGGACCACACCACGGACCACACCACGGACCATACCACGAACCACACCATGGACCACACCACGGACCATACCACGGACCACACCACGGACCACACCGTCGACCACACCACGGACCACACCGTCGACCACACCTCGGACCATACCACGAACCACACCACGGACCATACCACGGACACCACCACGGACCATACCACGGACACCACCACGGACCATACCACGAACCACACCATGGACCACACCACGGACCATACCACGGACCACACCACGGACCACACCGTCGACCACACCACGGACCACACCGTCGACCACACCTCGGACCATACCACGAACCACACCACGGACCATACCACGGACACCACCACGGACCATATCACGGACCCCCCGGCCGGCACACCACGGACCACACCCGCTCCCTGGCCAGCACATCACCACGGGCGCGGCTGCTGCGAACCAAACCCGCACAAATATGCATAGCGGACATTAACGCACTGCGTGTCGCCTCTGTGAGTGGTGCTGAAATAGCGTTAACAGTGGCACACTTACCCAGCTGTCAGGGAGCCCTCACCCTGCCCCTAACCCATAGTCCCTGTCAGACACTGTCACCTTGTGAGGGAGCCCCCACCCATAACCCACAACCCTTGTCCGATACGGTCGCCCTGTCAGTGAGCCCACACCCATAACCTACAACCCTTGTCCGACACGGTCAGCTTACCAGGGAGCCCCCACCCTAGCATACAACCCCTGTCCGACACGGTCACCTTACCAGGGAGCCCCCACTCCTAACCCACAACCCTTGTCCGACACTGTCAGTCTACCAGGGAGCCCACACCCCTAACCCACTACCCCTGTCCGACACGGTCGCCTTGCCAGGGAGCCCCCACCCAACTCCCAGCACCAGTCCGACACGGTCGCCTAATCGCCTTGTCGACCTTGCTCGCTGCTGCGATCTTGCTCGCCGCCGCGACCTGGATCGCCGGTCACACCGGAGCAGTGATCCGATGGAAAATTGCGTCAGGAGCCACCATTGATTTCGGGAGTCCATGAATCGCCGAAAGTAGTACAGGAGGACGGGACGACGGATGTGCTGAGTGATACCACGACACACACAACTATGGATTAAGCAAATTTGAGAAAAAAAGAGGGATTTACTCAAAGATAAAGAGATGAAAAGGTGCATCCAGGAGCAAATCAAAGTGGCAGTTGCTGACAATGGAACCTCAGGACCATGGAATAGCAGTTATAAAGGAAGACATGAAGCAATCAAGCGAACGCATCATGAAGCGTATCGAGAGCCGTACTCACGCCGTGCACACGTGAATAGAAGTGGCGTTCCAGAGGAAGCACACAAGTCTACGGCAACCTCGTGATTCATGCGGGCAAGCTGACAGGTGTAACAATCACAGCCGCCGACAAAAACCGCACCAACAGACTCCGCCAAAGTAGAGATGGTAAGACTCGGGTAATCATCGGCTGTTTCATCAGCTCCAGTAAGCGTCAGGAGATGTACGACGTCCGTTGGGAACTTGGGAACTCGCGAGGAGGTCGTGGCACGACCATTACGGCGGACGCAATGAGGAAAACTTTACTCACTGACAGTGAAAATCAGCTACTCTGTACGTCTCTTCACAAATGAAGAAGGAAGGGAAGCTTCACACGGCGTGGTTTGATGTAGGTAGAATGAAAGTTCGGCTACACGAGGGAACGCCAACAAAGGCGATACGATTCATAAACGACCTGCAAAAGGTGACCGTCCAGGAACGCGTAGGGTGCCCGGGGTGCCCGGGGTGCCGCTACTGGCGGCCGAGCCGACCCGGCTACAGACGGGCACAAGCGGGTCACCAGGTGCTCGAACTCGAATCCGGCGCGCTGACTGCGACATTAACCCGTCCCGTCTCAGGGGGTCTTCAACAGCCCCCTCGGGCTTTTTCGCAAATAGCGGACGAACAGCGCGCGGTAGCGCGCCCAAATTTGACATACCTTTTCCCACATCAATTTCACATCCTGATTCAAAATTGTTAGGTCAGGTCATCTAGGGTCATATTTGCCAAATTGTAGTTCAAATACAGGATTCTGGCTAAAGTAAGCATTTTTATTCGAGCAAGTTGACTTCCAACAACGCTTCTCCGTCTGCTCTATACATTGGAAGAGGAAAATTAAAGAAAACTTGAAAACTAAAAATTTTGAAGTTTCCCAAAAAAAATTGGGTGGGGCAAAAATTATAGCCCTGGTCGATTTCGCCGTCCTTTTCTTATTAAAAA
Source organism: Imbricaverruca yamaguchii (assembly GCA_034440575.1). Classification (NCBI taxonomy): domain Eukaryota; kingdom Metazoa; phylum Arthropoda; class Thecostraca; family Neoverrucidae; genus Imbricaverruca; species Imbricaverruca yamaguchii. The sequence continues at coordinate 112,354 of JAOTOL010000989.1, forward strand.
AACTTTTTTTTCTATACCCCAAAATGAACTCCCCAGAGTCAAAAACATAATTTAAGTTGAAAAGTCGTGAAATACTATTTGTGGTGACCGCCTCTTCGGGTATCCGATGACACCTCTTTCGTTTTCGTGCGATGCTTAGTTTGGATTTTAGAGTGGGATTTCCAACCGCCCCCTCCCCCCTCTCCCGAGACCGGGTAGGAGGATTTGACCGGAAAGACGGCGCGGGTTAAGAATGAAGTCGCACTGCTCCTTGTGCCCGCCGCTGCGGAGTCTGCTGCGGACCCCCGCTACCGCTCGGCCTGGCGGCGCCTCTGCCCGCCGTCTTGTCTGCCCGTCGGCTGGTCACGTCACAAATCATTGAAATCATTGAAAGTGTTACAAGGTCACCGGGTGCCGGTCCGGATCCTGAGTCAGGTTGCCGTCGGTCTGGCATTATTGCTCAGCTAAAGAATACATTGGGAGCGTTGTAGCCAAGTTGATTATCAGCTATGGGTGTTTTGTTAGGATTATGCGCCATGTTGTATATTTCACGAGTGCTATGGTTGATCATTAAGGACAACTGAGTTGCGCGAATGTGTGTAGACATATTTGCGTTACTCTCTGTGTGCTGGTATGCCTCTGTGTGTCATGTCTCGACCTCGGTATTCCTCACCTAGTCTGACGTTGTGCGAGTCCAATTGACCTGCTTTCGATAATAGCGTGTCCTAGTCAATGGAGTAGGACAATGACAATAATCTGATGTCACTTGCTACTGCCATGAACACTAATGTTTTTGTGTTACGCGGTCGCTCAATGGGGAATGATGTTGCGCCTCGCCGGCACTATCAGCTGCATACACATTGTTCAGTCCTCGACCGGCCGTGTCGTCCAATCAGGACCGCACGTTTCGCTGGGGAACTGATCTCGGCTTTACGCACCCAGCGGCCGGTAATCGTCCTGGCATCCTACACTTGCCTACTACCTCACCCGCTTCCAAGTGCACCGTGCCAAACAGCAGTCTTCTGCATGTACTCCACACTTTTCACGTCACGTTTACGAACACCTTATCACTAGATATAAATTAAAATTATCAGAAAAACATAGAGTCACCGATGTTCTCGCGGGGAATTGAATATTTGGCATATAAATGTGAACAGTATTACTGCAGGAGACAAGCAAGGTGAACTGAGCCAATTTGTTGAAAATAGTTGTATTAAGATCCTAGGGTTAACGAAAACTAAACTAGACGAAACAATCAATCCATATATGTTCACTCCTGACGGATGTCATGTATTATTACAACATAGGAATACAAAAGGGGGTGATGTTGGATTATATGCAGATGTAACATTGCCGATCAAAATTACCAGTGAATTGGAAATAGAGGATGCGGAATGGATTTAGACAATGATTAAAATTCAGGAATTCGTTTTGCTCATGTGTTGCCTTTACTTGCCTTCTAGTCTGAATACTGAACGGCTACGACTCTTTATCGGTCACTTCGCGGAAAGTGTCAGCTAAGCATATACGCAATCACCGACGTTGACACACATTATGTGGCTCCAGTGCAGGGAATATCTATATAGATCCGCTGACACTCTAACCACAAACTTCGAGGCACCGCTACCATGCTAAGCCTTACTCGACTTATTAGTAAGCCAACACGACTATCCGAAAATTGGCAAAACCTACGTGATCTTATATGCACTACGATGTCGTTCTAGAGAGCCGAATCATGTCCCCCCTCACACTTGGATCACTTTCCCATCATGATATGACTTAGCATCGTTCCTCCACAGCCAAGCCGTGGCGTTTGCAAAACCATACGGGATTACACCAGACTAGACCCAGCACGACTAAATGCACTGCTACAAAATACGAATTGGAATCAATTCTTAGACAACGACTTGGACACTGCATCTGACCAGAATATATCTGCCATTCTAACCGCTGCCAAATCATGTATTCCAATAAGAACTGTAATGCAAAGGCCACTTCAAAAACCGTTATTAACAAGTGAGCTCAAACGTCATATTGGGAAACGAGGCAGACTATTCCGACATGCGAGGAAAAGCAGTAACGACAGTGAGTGGGACCTCTGAAGATATCAACGAAACATGGTGACTGGCATTAATAGACAATTAAAAACAGCATATAAAACGGCAAGTGCAAAAGCTGATAGATCACAAGTATGACCGTTACACATACCGCCAAGCACTGCATGATCTAGCAGGACGAACCAGAGAAGATACGATACCACCCCTCGAAGGACCTGACGGAAATATGCTAACAGACGATTATGACAAAACTATGGCACTAAACATTTTCTATGCTTCACAATGTACTCTAAACATGACTAATACACATCAGATCCAAGTTCAGAACAACTCGACTGGAGTTACAACACTGATAATTATTCAGACTGGTGGACAGGAAGTTCTTAGAGTAATCAATTTCTCAAGTGCAAATATATCAGCTGGTCCAGATCAAATTCCAGTCAGACTTTTAAAATTGTCTGACATTATGATATCAGAACCTCTCAGGATAGTCCAATAAACTACCCACGGAAGGTATTTGCCCAAGCAGATTCAAGCAAGAAGACATTAGGTCAGGATAAGAACGCAAAGGTCTCCTTCAGACTACACTCGCAATCGTTCCGTAAGTATTCTCACAGCATTTTCAAGGATATTCGAGAGAAAATCGTCCATAGAGATATCCAATGCCGTCTTACTCAACATTCTCTACTTACAGAGTGACAGAGTAAGTATCGTCGCAGCCATAACGAAGAACAGCAGCTACCTGACGGAAGACTTGTGCAAATCACTGAATCCTGGACATGACATTATCGTCATCTGCATGGATATTTCTCGTCATTTTGGTAAGCAAAATATCAAATGCAAAAATCAATTTGGACTTACTGACTCACTCCATGACTGTTTATAGTCATCTACTAAAGAGAAGGCAAAGAGTACGGATCGGCTATGCTTTTCAACGACCAAAATTATAAATTCGTGATGTCCACAAAGTTGTGTGCTGGGACCCTGAGTATCACTGACGTATCTCAACAAACTTTGAAGCGTACAGGGCATGACATTCTCTCTTCGCAGATAACAATTAGCTGTGTGCTTCTCGCACGACTGTCAACTTTGACGCTGTGCAGCGGACACTTCAACGTGACTTAGGACGAGATGCATAAATATGACAAACCGTTAACGCCAATATTTGCAGGCGATAACATACCAACACATAACACACGTACTGACCCTGACCCAAGACCTTCATTTTCAAGATCTTCGCCTCACCCTAACCCAAGATGATCAGTTTAACGAACATAATTTGCATGTGTTGCATATACATAATTTGCACACAATAAGTTAGCAGAGCACCTGGTCCACTGCACCCTATTGCACAATATATACTCAGACAAATTATAGATCAGATATACACACATACATACATACATCAGACCAAACTGCGACTCCTGAAATTACATTTACGATGGACAAATTACAAGCAAAGACGCAATACGATTAGATGCTCTACGAACCAGAGCAGGACGTCTAGTAGCCGCGACACTCTTTAGATCATCTACTGACAAAATCATACTCGCCTTTGGATAGGCCTGACTATATACCAGAGGACGCATAGACAAGCTGCTACTTTATCATAAATTAAGTGGCTCAGAACAGAAACGCCATCCTATGTCAGTACTATCATACCTAAAGCATGTGTGCTCGAGGTAGGAAGGGATCGTTCTGAAGCAAACCACCACACAATGACACCAAATCATGCATCACCCTTTGAAAAAAAATCGCTCTTCCCACCTACTGGACGTTTCTAGAACAGCCTAAGCGAAAGCACACGCTGTCTTCCCCACACATCCTTTTGAAAAGCGATTACGCAGCAGTTCGGTGTGCCCAGTCCTCCAAAATTCTGCTCTTTTTGATGAAAGAAAGGAAACTCCCTCCACGAACCTCCCACTTAGGGTTGATATTTCTCATCTAAACTCCAAACTACTTCTAGATTCAGGATCTCCTGAATGTTCATGTGGCAATCAAAAACGGAAATTTTCGACACCTAATTCTAGGCTGTCCCAAGCACATTGGTCCCCCAAATAAACTATTCAACATTTCAAAACATCTCTGCCAGAATTTTCCAGAATTCCAGTCACTAACCAACCTTCGTCTCCCGCTGCATGGGGACCGATTGAACGATAACGACAGTCGGGAGGTGGATTGCCATTTTAACTTTTTATTTTCGAACTTTTTATTCGAAACCCATCTATTTGACACGAACCAACATCGACAACCAGTTAACAATGACCTCAATTTACTGGCTTACTTTACTAGCCGATCTGCTTCCTCGTCTCCTCGGTTGCTGTAGTGGCGTGGTATCCAGAAACAGGAACATTGCTTACGTTACCGGCCACGAATATGACCGAATGTGGATTCTGTCTATGACTAGATGTGGGCACTCGTGGGTGTTACTAATTGACTGAAGGACGGATTTGCAATCTGAGCAAATGACTGCGCTTCTAGTTTCAGAATGGAGATGGCGGTTAGAATAAGCAGTGCTTCAACTGAGTAGATCGAAACGTTTTCCGGTAGACCCTTGGAAGGCCAAAGTCCTGGTTCATTCACGACCATGCGTACTTTGATCTCGAATTTCGATCCGCCGGTGAATACGACTGTTTTCTGATTGCTGTTGTTGACGAATTCGTGGAAGATGCCAAGAATCTCCGTCGATGTGATAGGCAATTTCTTTTCAGAGAGCAAGCACTCGACTTTTGGCTGGCTGAAGGCCAAAATTGGCCTCGTGGGTGGTGGAGCTGCAGTGGTTGGCATTGTGAGGCTAAGATCTGAGAGAGCTGTGGCAATTTGAACACTAAATGGTGGTATTTTGCGGCCAAATTGGCTCTTGTCGAATCTGCCAGGCGTAAAGCAGCGCTGTGCTGGGTGATTTTCAGTGGATTTGATTTGAATGTGGTAGGTGCGCAGCTATTGCGTCCTCCTGAAACGGTGGGAAGACGTGTCGTAGTCCTCTAGAAATGACTGGCTATCGGTGTGGAACTGAGGCAGGACAGGACTTCTGCGATTGAAACTCTCCATGCTATTTGCTACTGCAACCAATCAGGTTTGAACTACTTTGCACTTCTTCAACGCGAATTGGATAACGGTTGGATATCTCTATCAGGCACGGATATGGATACGGCTTGTATTGGTTCGCACGGAGACGGATGGGACCCGAGTTGAAAATGTGAACCCGGGTCATGCTCTGCTTGGAGGATATGCACCGCCTAGATATTCCAACTGCACAAGCCAAATGGTTTGTGTCCTACCGCAGTACACACTTGGTTTCAATGTGCAGACTATGTCATGAACCACATGCCAACGTTGGAAAAAACGCGTTTTCGTCCATCAAAGTAAAGTATTGCACTACATGTGTGGGACGAATAGTTATCCGAACAACAAGCCCAATCCCTGATGGTTGCAGGTGAACAAAATTTTATTTTAATTCGTGTTTTAGCAGTCCGTGCAGCCATTTGGCATAACCGTTCAGATGTGGATGTCTGAAACCTAATTACGGATGCAATGTCTTTGTGCGAATTTAAATTTGGCGCCATAGCAAAATGGGTTCACAATACAAAATAATAATTTAAGTAGTCGCTCTAGAGCTTAACATGGATTTGACTTAGCATTACACTTAACGCTTCACATTTTCAAGTCTGGCGTAATCCGTATCAGTATGAACCAATCCAATCGGTAACCATATCCGTGTCGGATATAGATATCTATCCGCTCTCCAAACCGTGACAAAATGTGATATAATCAAAATCTGATTGATTGCAATAATCAGCAGCATAAACGCCATCAATATTATTCAATATTTTAGCCAACAGACAAATAATAAATAAAAGTAATACTTGGTGTTCAGTATGGATTACAATTTTTATAAGCAGAACCAATGCTTAATAATTCCCCTTCAGGTCACCCGTGCAGCCTGGACATTCAACTGAACTATGGTAACTTGGTAATTGAGCAATAGCAAGGCATGCAAGACATTGGAAAACTATACCAGGGAATAAAGAGGACTAATGTAGCATCAGCTTCAAAATTAAACATTTAAACTTACCCACCATCTTCGCATGCAAATGAATGGCAGTATTATCTAGTTAAGTTATCAAAGTAAATAAAATGAACAGTTAGGCTTCGATTCCACTGGAAGTAAAATTACATATTCTTACATATTCATTCAGATCATTTTAAAGAAAGTCGTAGATGGCACGTGTCTGCACTACCTTTTTTCTTCATGCATGCGCATCGCACACCTCTATTGAAATGCATAGATTCCATGAATATATTTATTCAGAAGCAGATTAAGTTGCGTTGAACGTGCACGTGGATATTTTGCACAACTTGCACCTCTTCAGAAACCACGATGATGTCAGAGACACTTTAACCACGATATGTTTGCAAACAACATACGCGCGATGTTCGGTGACATTACCTACCTACATGCAGCGTAATTCTGGATGGCTGCTGTAGTAATTATGAGATAATTGCAAAATGCCAGGGAATGCGGAAGTATTGTTTTCTTAACACGTCCCGTCCCAGAGGGGACTTCAGTCCCTCCCCTCAGGCTTTTAAAAACACAGATAGACCACTGAAAAGCCCACTGGGTAAAGAGTTTTTGTCCAGAGGAAATAACACTGCATAAGTTTTTTTCAGGGTCTGTGTTGTTTAGAGTCGGGGCCCTTGGGAACATGGGGTTGGGGAACCCATGCGTCACATCAGCAGCGGGTACCTGACCATTTAGACGCAGGCTTCCCGTACTGTGGCCCACAGGACGTGGATATCCAGCTCACTGGCTGCGGGTAGCCCATACTGTGATCCATATGTCACGGATACTTAACCCACTGGCTCCGGATATCCCACACTGTGATCGACAGGATGCGTGTACCTCGTACTCTGCACCATTAGCCCAAGGACTTGGGACTGTGCAGCCGCCGCGCCACCAATAAGCCTCTTCTTACGAAGGCAATGAAGGAGAAACGGCGAAATTCTTCAAGAAGTGCCTTCACTGGACCACTCATGACTGGAAACGAGAGATGTTTTGCGATGGAAGTATCTTTAGGCTTGTCAGGGAGCCTCAAAAGTAGTTAGTAGACCCATCGGATCATCACGCTACGACTCGTGGTACACAGTTAAGACGGTTAGACACCCCGATGTCATGGTATGGGTTGCATTTAGCCGGGACGTTGGAAGAGGGAGATTGTACTTCCTCCCCAAGAACTTGACGGTGAACGGAGCGAACTATTTGGAAGACTTAAAGATCACATGCTCCCGTGTCGGTCCCCGTACGATCACAGATAATTCATGTATGATGGCGCCCCTGCCCACTCGACAAACCTGGTCAAGAAGTGGCTGGCAGACATCAACATTGCTGTCCTTGAATACCCAAGGAACTTGTTCAGACCTCAACCCGACCAAAAACGACTGGCACATTTTCAAGAACAAGGTACGAATTCCCCAACCGTCGAATATAGACATTTTGAAGAAAAGTTCACATATATCTGGGCTCGTGATTATTCCACCAATTTTGCTGCTTCCATGCATAGACGACTGCACATGGTTATCGAGTCTAAGGGTGACATGACCAAGTACGAGTAACGTTGAAAAGGTTTTCAATAAAGCAAGCATTAGTCAGAATGTGTTATTCTCCTTACTTTCCCTTCTTATGGTCAATGTCAAGATATTTATTTGCGGACACTGTATAATCCGTATGCCAAATGATGCATCACCCCAACAGAGCATTGCAATTTCAACAAACCTGCGTGATGTGCCATTTACAAACAACGCTGGCCCTATCACGGCCAGTCGCGTTCTGTTTGCATTGTTATCGCTGGATCGCCTGCCTATCTACCCGACGTTCCAAACAACCCATCCGCAAATTAGCGGGCCATTGGGGCCGGTAGTTTGGGACTGCGCCAGCCTGTAGACTCCGATAAACTCAGCAGGTTCCGAGTTTCCACCCACTGGCAGCCGTCTTAGATGAAGATGTACACAGAGCAGACGAGCAGTTCACTCGTCCCAGATGAAGATGTACACAGAGCAGACGAGCAGTTCACTCGTCTCAGATGAAGATGTACACAGAGCAGACGAGCAGTTCACTCGTCTCAGATGAAGATGTACACAGAGCAGACGAGCAGTTCACTCGTCTCAGATGAAGATGTACACAGAGCAGACGAGCAGTTCACTCGTCTCAGATGAATATGTGCACGGAGCAGACGAGCAGTTCACTGGAGCAATGCTGACAGCAGCTACAGTGGCAATGCCAATGCTGACACAGTGACAGCAGTTACAGTGACAATGCCAATGCTGACAACAGCTACAGTGGCAATGCCAATGCTGACAACAGCTACAGTGGCAATACCAATGCTGACAGCAACTACAGCGGCATTAACAATCTAAACTATGCGTACGGGACGAGGTAGCGCACAGTGGAGATGAGTCATAGTGAGGGTGAACTCTTTCGAAGCAACAAACACCGAAACACTGCCGGGAGATTTAAAAACAACAATCTAATATAATAGCAGGCGTGGACAAACGAATCAATCGGAACACTCCCGTGTAGAACTGCCGGAGCACCTTAGGATCGGGAACAATGCACCTTATATATCATCAGACACTTCAGTATGTGAAAATGGGCGCTGTATAGCCACTGCAGTTGATCCGCCCTAAACCCCTAATAACTAACTCAGTATGTGAAAAGATGTTCACAATAAATGTTCACATGCCAACCCGGGTAGCTCAGTTGGCTTTAGCGCTCGCCCACACTGGTCTCCCATGTCCAGGCAGCACATGGTTCGAGCCGCTTCGCGCGCTCGCATGTAGCCACAGGCTGGGGGGGGTCGGTTGGCAGCTGGTCCGATAAGGCTTGGGACGAGCTACCAGGCAACCGTGTCGGCGCATTTACGGCACGTTAAACTCTCGGTAAAAATTCTGCTGTTGAACTTGAATTCGTGGATAGGGTGGTGGAGCCAGGGTTCACGCAACAAGCTCTGCTTACCAATACCAATGGCTTGGAGGGCTTTATGGATCCTTGTCCATAAAGCCATCCAAGCAAGAACTCAGATTAACTTTACTTTAAAAAATAGAAATAATCAATCGCGAACATAATTTTTAGCATTACCAGATTGAAAGAAACAATTAATGACAACGCAGAAGGTGAAGTGACCGGACGGTTGTTTTGCAGGACGGGCAGCGAGAAACAACTGGCAAGTGACTGGATGGAAGTTTTATGGGACTGCTATTGATAAACAGTTGGGAAGAGACTGGACGGGCGATTTACAGGACTGCCATCGATACATACCTCAGGCTATAACTTCCCAGGCTGAGAAGTTACACCTGAAAAGTGACTGGAAGGGCGTTTTGCAGGACTGGCATCGATAGGCACCTGGGCCGCACACAACGCCGTGATTACCCTTGAAGTCGGGCCAACTCTGTCTATGCTGCACTCCATTCATGCCGCCGAATATAAAGTGCTGAAGGTGCTAATTGTGTTTGTCGCTACCTCGGTCCTTTCTGCCCAGTTCCAGGCCATCCTTATCTACCTCGAACTCCCCACCTCCCATCTCCCATCTGCCCCCCCCCCCCCAACCTACCCTTGCCTCCCGCACGCCCCACCACCACATCCAAACCCAGCCTCTCCACCTCCTCCCTACCTGACCCTTCTCCTCTTCCAGTGATTCAGGCATCTCCCCCACCCTCGTGTTCCACTTCCGCACCGTGCATCGCCGCCCCGACACAACCAAAGACCAGTACAAATTCCCGATATTAGCCTGCACTACCAGAAGGCCGAGAGACGCACCATCGAGGCGAAACGAGCGCGACTCGCTGAGATGGAGGGTCAGCGAGAAGAGCCCCCATGGAGCTAAGCCGCCTCCACTACGAAGGCCGGCCACCCCATCACCGCGACGGCGAGTGGAGGGACCGGCTCAATCCATAAATAAAATGGGCCCTCCCCCGCCTCCTCCCCAGCTGGGGCCTCAGAAGCGAGATCTCCCACCAGCGAGCTCTCCACCTGGGGTGGGGTCACCACGTTCCCGCCAGAGGATTCAATCCCTTTGGCCAAGTCGGCCTGAAGCTCACGGGCTACCTTCGGGTTTGAGGGCGCGTACAGGGGAAACTTAACTCGGTCTCGTTTCCCCTGTTTTTAGTTCACAACTTTCACCTTTATTATTTGACGCATGAGTGTTATTCTCCAATGGAACTGTAGGGGGTTGAGAACCACCCTGAAAGGCACCAAAAAAAAATAAAAATTAAAAAGAAAAAAAAAAATTTTTTTCAAAAAAAAAAAAATTTTTTCTTAAAAAAATTTACAAAAAAAAAAAAAAGGGTTTAAGGGGGGGGAGGGGTACTTCTTGCAGTGCACAACTCTGTTCCCTTACAGCAAATATATATATCTTCAAATTGACAGTGTATCGCTGCTCACATGAAAATAAATCGCCACGCCGTTGCCATATGTAGAATATATCTCCCGCCGAGTGAGATGCTCCCACTTTGTGAGCTGCCCCAGATGGTGGGGCAGCTCCCTCCACCGGTAATGGTGTGCGGCGATTTTAACGCCCATCACCCTCTTTGAGGCTCAGCCACCACGACAAACCGTGGACGTACAGCCGAATGTTTTGTACGAAATTTTCCACTCTATGTACTTAACACAGGAAAGCCAACCCATTTTACATTGCCAATTTGGCAGACCTCCGTGCTGGATCTTACCCTCTGTAGTGCAAAAATTGCACCTTTCTTAAAATGATCCGTGGACGATGATCCATAAAACTGTGACCAGTTCCCTGTTTGGTCTTGTTTGATTAACCATGTTTTTGTTAGCCGACGACCCTCCAAGTGCATATTTAACCGAGTCGATTGGGGTGCGTTCCAAGCAAATCTTGAAAGTGGACTCGGAGACTACTCCGATGAACCCGTTGTTTCCGTAGAGGCATCAGCAACAGCAACTGCTTAGAGTGCTCGGTGGCAAATCACTCGCTCATTAGGAAGTTCAGCTCGAGCACCCGTCGTCCCGTGGTGGTGGGAAAAGTTCCGAGAGGCGTTGCGTGCCAGGAAGAGGGTTTTCCGTACCTTCACTAGAAATAGTTGTACGTGGAATTTAATAGCTTTCCGCAATTCGCTAGGCGTGCTATCGCTGAAGCGAAACGAGATCCATGGAAAGCTTACGTCAACACATTTAATTTATATACATTACTGTCATCTCTATAGCCCTGCATTAAGCAATTTTCTGGAAGGTATACTCCATTTCCACTTCCCACCCTACGCATGACCGGTAGAGATACTATCGGCCCGGAAGAAGTAGCGGACAGGATGGAACGAGCTTTCTCAGCACGCTATAAAAATAGTATTAACGTGCGCTTCTTAACTTACAAGGCTCGATGCGAAGCACGCCTCCTTGATTTTATTAACTACATATCTTCTGGAATACAACATTCCATTTTATATCTCTGAATTGACTGCAGCAATCAGCACCCTGAGGAGCGTGGCAGAGGGTCCGGATACGTCGCATAATGATATCATTAAATGTCTACCAAAAACAGCCGTAGATATTCTCCTGAACGTGCTAAGTGACATGGATAACGGGCACATTTCTATCTTCCTGGCGGAATGCAATCGTAGTGCCTATGCGCAACCGAAGTAAAGCCGGTATGGACCCACTGCATTATCGCCCAATCTTCCTCACTTGTTCCTTATGCAAGTTATTTGGAAAAAAATGGCGAATGGCCGACTAATGTGGTTTTCAGGACGTAACATTCTCCTATGATACATAGTGGTTTCCGAAAACATCGCAGCACTATTGATCACGTTTTAACACTTGATTCTGTTGTGTGCTCTAGTTTTACGAAGAAGTGCCACACAACTGCGATATTTTCCAATATTGAAGGAGCATATGATACTGCATGGCGGCACGGTATTATCATGAAGTTGCACTTGCTGGGTGTCAGAGGCTCCATGGTGATTTCCTGACAATTTTTGTTTTAGCTGCAAGAACTTTTCGTGTCAGAGTGGAAGGTTTCCTCTCTGGAACATTCCAGCAAGTGGACGGAGTTCCGCAGGGAAGTGTGCTGAGTGTCACATTGTTCGCCATTGCCATCAACGACATGGGATCTTCACTGCCAGCTTCCATAGGAAAAGCACTATCCGTAGATGAATTTGCCGTTTGGTGTTCTTCGCGTACTGTACGCACGGTAGAGAGACAACTCGAACTGGCTGTCTAGAAGGTGCAGAATTGGTGTGACAAAACGGACTTCCTCGTGTCAACATCGAAAAAACATTGCTATTCACTTCCGCCGCAAACGTTCTTGCACCGATCCGGTGATTATGATGGACAAGAACTGCATTCCTTTGAAACCAGCTGCAAAATTTTTAGGTGTGTGGATTGGCCGTCGACTAACATCCAGAACCCACATCAAAGATCTTGCGCAAAAATGAGCGGAGACTGCAATTGATGAAAACCGTCTCCAGATGTTCGTATGGCGCAGACAGACATGTTTTACTTCTTATGCATCGATCTCTCGTGCGCTCTAAAATTGACTATGGATGTTTTATTTATGACGGAGCGTGTGCTACATCCAAGCGTTGTCTCGATATCATCCACAATTCAGCTCTTCGCATCGCTACTGGAGCCTTTCGCACTTCCCCGGCCCATAGTGTAATGGCAGAAGTAGACGAACGACCTCTTGAACTACGCCGTACGTTATTGGGCGCGAGATACGCATGCAATGTTGCCCAAAGACGGAAGCATCCAGCCCATCAGTGGATTTTCTCGAGAACATCAAGAAGACGTCGCAGGGCTCATCGGCGTGGATTGCCGATTTCCATTCGCATGGATTCGATCCTTCGTGACTGTAATATCAGGCCGCGTTATGTAGCACGTGTTACTACGTCGAGCACTCCCCCATGGCACGCTGTCCCAGTGTAAACTGACGTGACTTTATCGTGCTCGAAGAAAGGACATGTACTCCGCATTCGCCAGCTGCTGGCGAATGCGCTGGGCTCCAGTTTTCATTATCTGCTCCATCTTACATCTTGCATGAATTTATTCACATTGTGCCCTAATTGTTACAGAATGAACCAAACAAAGTTTGGATTTGGAATTGCAGAAGAAGAATAGAGGGTTGATGATGGTGATGGTGATAAGCCAGCAAAAAAGAGGACAAGAAAGGTGTGCAAGTGTGGGTATGATGGGTGCACATGGGCAGGCTCTGAACAAAGCATTTATCAGCACACACAAAAAAGCAGCATGGTGATTGTGGGCCCAAGAAGACATATCCATCAGAGAGCCAGCTGGGGACAAGTGGCCAGTAGACCACTGGATGAGGGGCAAAAATATGTGTATAATAGTATATAATATAATAGGGGCACAATTTTATTCTTAAAATATCCAATGAACGACTCCTAGTATTGATAGGGTTTGGATATATGTGGCACTGTTAGTCTTTTACAACCTAGCTACCAAGTTTAACTAGGCATAATGATTTTGGGATGGCTGTTCACAGAGGTGGATCCAGAGAGCCACCCAGGGGGACCCAGTTTGGGTTAGGTGGGCACATGCTGTGCTGGGGCCCCAGCTGATATGTCATTATAGGGAGGGGGGAGTGATGTCAGATGGGACCCTGCTGGTATGCAATGTTCCAATCATGGGGGGGAATATGATGTCTAGTTAGGCCACATGTATTCCATGTTTTGATCCTGGGATGGGGGAGGGAGCAGTGTGGTACATGCTGTCCGGAGATGTAAGTATTGATGTCCTTTGGGGTGAGGCAAAAGAGGGACTGGATCCCTTTTTGCTTTTGGGGGTCATGACCCAATTTGCCCTCCTGGATCCACTCCTGGCTGATCACATAACTCCAAATTGCACAATTTTATTCTTACTGTTCCTGATTGCAATAATCTGTGCTTCAAGCATGCCCATCTGGTGACACTGCTCACTGTGTAAGGGAGGAGGCTCCTCTGCCCACACCCTCATCAATTTTCAGTGATGGTGAGCAGACAGACCAGACAACCACAATTTCAGTGGATCTATTCAGTGCTGAATGCACATCTGCAGCAGTGCACAGATCCTCAGATATTTATCAATTGTCCAGATGTTTTCCAGTGCCTATTCACTCATCTGTTCTTTTCAAAATTTGTGGAACCCAATGCTGCTGAATATTGCAATAATGGCAGTTCTCCAGGAATTAGTTTCACCTATTTCTGATGTTTCAAGATGATGGAGACATGCATATTACAAAACAAACTTTTTACCTTAAAGTTACATTTTATTGCCCACAGTAAACAGGACACTTCATTGCTGAAAAGTTTGTGGTGTTGTGTTTGTGAAAGTTTTTTGTTTAACTTTTATTTGTGATGTCCCTGTTGCCATGCAATATAACCCTCATAATGTGATGGCTAAATAACAAATTCCTGCAAATTATGGAAGTTTGCAACATATGTGGCACCACATACTTCTTATCTGCAATAGTCAGCTAATCGTGTTCTGTCCCTTTGGTGTGCATTTCACCCTGTGGCCCAATGGTTGGGTTTGGTTATGTAACCCAAATTGACAAAAAAAGTGTGACCCAACTTGGTGTATAAGGTGTTGATCAATTTCAGGGAAACTTATTTTGTTATGGTTCCGTGGTTGAATAATGCTGCACAATTTGTGGGTCCCAAGCTTTTTGTTTAACGTTGATATGGCCTACAACACAACTTAGCACAACCCATAATACCGTCAAAAAGGTGCATTTCCACCATTATTGATTGCCAATTGTGTTTGACTTCACCATAATACTTTGCGATGGAATTTTCCACACAGTAATTCACATGGTATAAAACTAAATGCTTACCCCTTAACCTCTTTATTATTCTGCAGGCGTGAAGCACTCAGGATGTCTTTCTTCACCTGGGGGAAAATGGTGCATTGCCCAGTTGAATGGCAACATGCACCAATGACAATGTTCTATATATACGTATATATCCAGGTATGTTATTATTATTCAGAGCCAGCTGCTGCTGGAGCTGCGGCGTTCCATCGGCGGGGGAGGTGCGCCTGTGGCGTCACCTGCTGTTGCCTCCTGCCGTTGTGGTTCTGCACTGATCGTTCGGGTACAGGGTGTGAATCTCGCAGAACTGTTGCTGAAGTTATCGCACAGCCGCGCCGCTTGCCTGAGCGCCGGTCAGCTGTAGCAGACGCCCTGGTACCCTGCAACCGCGCCTCAATGTTGTTCATCTTCGCTGATGTCGCCGTTATCTCCTGCGACTCATCTGTGCTACGTGCAACAGTTTTGTTTTGCATCTCCCGCCGCTGGCGCTGCGCGCGGGCTGGGCGCGGCTCCTCCGGTGGTGGGCTAACTGCCCCTGGTGGCAGTTAGCCCACCAGGGGCAGTTAGCGGTTTGTTCACAAACCGCTGTCTAAACGTTCGTCGTGGTTGTGTGATACACTATCTAACCAAGCCTTTCTCTACTGGATCTGTGTACATGGGATTCACGGCAAAGGATAAATCAGCATTTGAATATATTTGAAGGGACTTCCAAAGATATATAATTAGTGTTGCCCTTGCGCGTGCTCGGACAGAGGTGTTCTAGACTTGCAACACACTCAGTTTCTTGGAATTGGTTATGATCGTATGAATGTGTGGAAATATCGAGTGGATATTTCATGTTAGTAAAACGCACCTGGGAAATCGCTTATGTCTCACCGCAATTGTGCACAACGCACATTCTCAG
The DNA here is from genome assembly GCA_034440575.1 of Imbricaverruca yamaguchii. Taxonomy (NCBI): domain Eukaryota; kingdom Metazoa; phylum Arthropoda; class Thecostraca; family Neoverrucidae; genus Imbricaverruca; species Imbricaverruca yamaguchii. The sequence continues at coordinate 128,109 of JAOTOL010000989.1, forward strand.
GAACTGCCCACAGTTTTATGATTTTGAATATGATGCCAAATTATTTATTTGTGGCGGCTCATTTTTCGTTTCTCACCACTTGAAAAATCATAGTTTAGCCCATAGTATTGCTCCCAAGAAAAAACGTCTCGCGCGCTTATTGTGAGAATACACACCCTTGACCGTAACTGTTGTCATCAGGCAAAATAAAACGCACAATAAGTTTACCACAATTGAAATCCGCATGTTAAATATTGCTGAAGCTCGACCATTGCAAAATTTGTTTATGTGAATTGATTCAGCCATTGGCCAATAAACATCCAGTCCGTATTTTTCTCTTTCATGTGTGGAGGGGCAAAAAGGCAACTTGTTATAACTGGGGTGGCGAGTCATGTGCACAATATTTTGTTTAACGTGCACAACAATAAACTGGAGCCAGAATGACTGATCGTATTTAGCTGGGCACGACATTTCATATACGACAATAAAATGGAGCCAGAATGACCGAACGGGTTTAGTTGGGCACGACATTCCATATACAACAATAAACTGGAGCCAGAATGACCAAGCGGATTTAGCTGGGCACGACATTCCATATGTTGCTAGTTTTTGTTACAGTCGATAAGATGGGGCCTGGCGAAGGCTCTTTGTCATAATCAATTTAACGTGTTTTTTTAACTGCTAATGTGCCCGGTATATTGATCGGAATCAATGCATGGTTTATCTTTCGTGTGTACGAAAGATAAAGATGTTTCATGGTTGCTGGACAACCAAAGAGCAGCAACGAATTTGTATTCCAAGGCAAAGTGCCACATGCTAATATTGCTCATTTACCTCCTAGTACGCTTTTTGGGTAGGAGACCACGCACGATTGCTTCGGTTTGGTCGGCGACCAACTTGATAGTTTTTTTTACCCCTGCGCCAGCATTCGGAGGAACTCCGAATGCTGGCATTGGAAAAAATGCATGAACTTTTCACGACTTTTCACGAATTTACACAGATGGTTGAAAGTCAGTCTCTGGTGTTCGATGCGCCTACGTCAGTCGACACAGTGTTAGATCTTTGTGTTTACCGATGCAGACATCTACTTTTACTGCTAAATTGTGTCATTCTGCAAGCTCTTTGTTTTACACAGGAAGACCGGTCCACAAAGAACGTGGTTTTCAAACAAGGATGACCGACTTGTTCAGAGGATTATCAAAGTAGTGAAATCCCTACATGACGTCGCCAAAAATATCGTGTTCTGTTGGATTCCTAGGCATGTCGGACTCGCGGGAAATGAAGCTGCTGACATAACCGCCAAACACGCCATCAGCAATGGCCGTGTGGTCCATCTACGGCTCCCTCCAAAGGATCTATACCCTACTATACTGTCAAATATACGGTCAGAATGGCAACAAGCCTCCAACTCGAAGTGTAGTAAGCTCAGTGTTTTAAAGCCGACTCTAGGAAGGGGGATCATCGCACTGAACCAAACGACGGTAAGAAGTAATACTGTGCCAATTGATAATAAATAGGTCATACCTTCGCAGCACGCAGGTATATGCTGACTGGTGATGACTAACATCTAAGTCCACGCCGCTCTAGCCCGCTTACCGTGTGCCATGCTTTAGTGGGCTGTACACTGTTAGAACCTCTACGACGCCAGATTTTAGGACGGCTGAACGCCGACACTTCCCTACGTATGCTAATAGGGATCGACTCCGAGGTCGTGGCGTCTGGGAATATTTTTACCTGCCTTCGACAAGCTCGCCTAGAGGTGATATACCCCCACCCGTGATTGTTAATGGAAAAATATGATACCAGCACCATAGAATGATTATAATACAGTTATGGGCGCAAAATGACCCTGGATACCGACGCGCCCCTAAACTCCAATTCACCACCACATGCCACGGTCACATTCAGAGAAGATGAATGAGTAGATTACTAGATAAAGGTGTACGCGTTTGAACAAGAAAACTGGTACGTCACAAGAACGTGTCGATGCCAGCGAAGATATCATGGCATGTTTTCAAAATGGCAGAACTAGGAGACTCTTCTAATGGCCAATATGCGTTAGAGTTGATCTTCACATTAAGGTCTGTCACGATCTTGCTAGCATAACGTCATACTGGAGGTTGTGTTTGCGAGCTAAGCTCATCATATATGCCGTTCGTGACTTTAGTTATGACCTGTGCCTTTCAACTTTCGGCTGTGGCGATAAAATAGCCTCGATTATGGAACTTCTGATTGCTGTAAGAATCGTTATGTATCATACCCTGTGCCTCTGACCCCGTTTGACATTGTATGACTAGGTAGCAATCCCATGCTTATGTATCGATTATCCAGTTAGCAATCTACTTGGGCTGAGGGTGGGCACGTGGTAACAGCATGGGCAGAACCCAAGCTGGACAAAATTCATGGTTGATTGATTTCTTGAGTCTATGGGCGCGTCGATTTTACGGTCATTTGGCGCACATTGCCAACTTTATTAGTTGTCAGAAAGAAAACATGCATGGGCACAGCTCGCATTACGTTGTACAGAGCCACAACTTGGACCGAGTCCATCTAAGCGTAGTCATGCCCACTCTCACTAGAAATATTTTTGCAGGGCAGGCTTATTGTAACGAGATTAGTTTTGCAATCCATAACGTCACTGCATTTGACTCCCACGTATCTCCGGGATCCGAGCTCTGAGCAGATCCGAGGCATTTGGTCGGTCGAGATGTCGACTTCGTCCGCGCATTCCACACGGCCGGAACTGTCATCGACAACCGCGACCCTGGTGATGCAAGTGTGAGAAAGAGAAGCCCGGTCGAAAGTATTTTCAACCGATCGCCGTTAGCCGCGTCGGGGCGGGAATGGCCGAGTGGTTAAGGTGTCGGCTATGGGTACCAAAGGTCCCGGGTTCGACTCTAGCGCCACTCAGGACATTTCCAAATCCCGCGGCCCAGCGGCGAAACAGTGTGGGCGGCGCCATTAGCCGTGAATGTGCATAAAGTGTGTCGTGAACCAACCAATAAACGAATGTTAGCCGCGTCATTCGGTCGCCGACCTATAACGTGCGACCACGCCACCATACGTTATATTCGCTCTCAACCAACCATGATTTACCAGGTAGAGTAGTCAACGCTCGCTGATGGGCAGCCGTCACCCGCCCCGGTCGTGTACTGGTCCCGAAAATGTGCTCGAGGATGGAGGTGCGCGAGAGACCGAGGTGAGCTAACCACTCGGATTGACGGTTGTCCGCCGCCGCCAATCATGATTGCTTACTGAGTTGGAGGCACGGTCTTGGATTAATTTCGGTACCGCTGTTGAACTCTTGAAACTGCTGCGTAAGTTTCCACCATTTGATTCACTAATCAGCTCGACCAATACAACGGCTATACCAGCTGATGATTTTGAAGAACGGCTCGTGCATTTGCGAGCTGGAGAGGGTGCGAACCGGTTATCTTAAGGTGAGAACCACTTATCGCACAAACGAGGAAAAGTTAGACTATTACTGTCAGGAAAATAGACGTCCCTGCAATGTCAAGCCTTGCTGTCGAGCAGGTTACCCGATAGAGGAGTGAATCTAGCCGGTGAATTCGGAGCGGGGTGGAAAGGAAACGTATTCACCCATCGGAGACGTATGGGATATTGATGGCGTTGTTACGAGGGAAGGAACAAACCTTGCATTGCATCCATTGTAGGTAGGTAGTGTACACATTTCTAGCATTTTCACTATTCACCTCCCTCGCACTCAAACAATCACGAGGTGCTGGATTCAATCAGAGTCCATCGAATTACGTGTAAGTCTTAGACCATAAAAGATTAGTGCAATTATGAGCCACAAGGGCCCTTCTTGGTTGTACTCTGTACACAACCAGTTGCCCACCAAATGTGCCAATCAGCACTCTCTGTAATACTGAAAAGCAAGCACTATTCTTATGATTGTCTATGCTGTTTTTAAAGATGTTCAATGTGCTGCTACTGACAATGGTTTCTGGTAGCTGGTTCCAGTGTTCTACTACCCTGTTGGTGAAGAAAGTCTCCCTGAACCTTGTTCTGCTGTGGTTAACTTTAATTTTGAATTTATGACCTCTAATTGCATCATTTCTGTTCAATTCAAACATTTCCCCAAGATATCCCCTCTCCAGACCATGGACAAATTCAAAGACCTCGATGAGATCTCCTCTCAGCCTTCTATATCTAAGTGAAAACATATTCAATTTCTTCAATCTTTCCTCATATGCCAGGTTGCTCATGCCATTAACCATTTTATAGCCCTCTTCTGTACTCTCTCTCTCTAAAAGCCAACAATCTTTTTCATAGCTAGGACACCAAGCTTGGATGCAGTATTCCAAATGTGGCCTGACATATGCATATAAATGCATGCTTCCATCCTTCATGCTGTGTTTCAATGTTCACCGAGAGATTATAGGAAGTTATTTTGCACTGGCTGTGCCCATGTCTCGTGAGCTCTGTCCTCGCAGCCACACTCCTTCCGAGCATACGAGTAACACCCATAGTCAAGACGTGCCCAGCCAGGCCTGCCTTGGGTGTGCTATTAGTATTTTCTGAACCGAAGCCCAATCGGGCTTTGCTCGTAATTTTGCTTCGTACGCCGAACGAAGCAGAATCAGCGCATGGGCAGGGCACAAGAACTCAGCATGGGCTTAGCCAGACTTAGCCCGTTCAGAATTGCCGGTTAGGTACCCGGCTATTTTCTGGGTGGGGCTGGAGGTTGCATAGTCATTATTTGTTTCCTACGACAAACCAGCCCTACATTCGCGCATAACGCTGTCTGTTTGAAAAAAAATGCATGGCTGGATCTATGGATACCACCATAACAATTGTTCTTTGGTCAGCTAAAGGGCACATAATACCCCATTAATATTGCATGCATTATTGGGGAGGTATTTTTTAACATTGGAGGGAAATTTGAGATTGTCAGAAGGGGTGTACAACATTGGAGGGGCAAGTGCCCTCCAAAAATAGATACAAACCGACCTTTTGCTGTGATGCATTTTAGACAACATACCAAAAAAAGAGACGACCAAGGCCCTCCCCCCTTCTACCCACCAGCAGCCAAAATTACATGATAAACAAGAATTTTAAGATTCTTGGCACGCAAAACCATACATTTTCTTCGGGCGAAGCCATCCTAAAGTGGTCTCCCTTACATGACATTTTTGGTCGGCTCCCTTAGGAAAATGCTGGCTGCGCCCCTGTCTGATCTGGTGGTCTCGTAAGAGATGCTGTTCTTGCAACGCACCATTAAAGGGGTACAAGCACATTGACCGGTCACACGGCACATCTCAACCGTGAGACATGTTCAGGCATCAAATGACGCCCGGCATAATCGCGCTGTATTATCATGCTCAGAGCTACAACGGCAAATGACAGGCAATGCTGATACCCGACACGACCACGTTCAATATCCAATTCGATCATGTGGAACGCTCCTGCATCTGACCACCATCAACAGGCAAAGAAGCGCAGGATCCATAAGCGGGATCATTTTCGTCCACGCACAATTCCTCACACGCCTCAGATGAGGAAGAGTCCGCTTCACTGAGCCGAGTCGCCACCCGGGTCCGTGGCGTCACACAAGCCGCGGCCGCCAAGGTCAGAGGCCAAGGTCAGAGGCGACAGGCGACACTCGCGTAATGTGAGAAGGTCGCACACCACCGCAGGCGAGCGTGTCTGCCGAGGTCAAGAGGTCACACCGCCGGCGCCGAGCGGCAGCACACAGACGTCGAGACCGCTTCACAGCCGGGCGGCCGCCGGCCGCACTGACGTCACAGCTGCGCTGCCGTCCCATTGGCCAGCGCCGCGCACGTCGGCCGCTGATTGGTGCTGCCGTGAAGAGCGGCACCAATCGGCATTGGTGGACGCCGTCTGGCTCGGTTTGTGATTGGCTCAGTCGGTGCCGTCGTGGCTGGCGTCCATTGCCTGCACACCTTCCCGGCTCGGTCCCTGTAAAACAATTATGTCTACCGTCGCTATATTACCTTTGCAGTCCCTGCGCCCATAAAATACAATAGCAATACGATACGTCTGCCGCCCGTGGAATGACGCACCGGCGCTGCGCACCAACAATCGCCCCTGCTGTAACAGGCGAGGACGAGCGAAGTTGAATTCACATGTAACGGGTGTGCTCGACAATACGGGCGACACGCTCTGACCGGGCCCGACACGATGATTACGATTTTCGCTGCTCGATAGCGCTTAACTGAGAAGAGCTGCCAAATTTCTCCGAGCACGGTGCAAATTTTACGGAATTCAAAAGCTGCTACGAGTTGTCAGCTGCGAATTAGTTTTTCGGGCAATTTAGTGCAATTTGCAATTCATTATAAGAAATGAGCGACTTTCATGACTGGCATACGAGTTTATCGGCGCCACCTCGTATCACAGTCATCCCGCAGACCTGAAAGTGGCACCGTTGGACGCGTCATCTACTTGACACATTAACAGCTTAAACATGATTGAATTCAAAATATCAGGAGTTTTTTTTTCTTGGGTTAACATACTTTTATTTGTCATTCATCAAAACGTTTCTTATACCGCTTCCAACTTTGGGTGTCTCAATTAACATACAAAAATGAGCAATTCACACAGGGTCCAGTGATACCATTCTGAGTACATGAAGACGAGACCTTTATCAATTCATCGACTTATAAACGATTCAAGATGACGAAGTGTGTTGTTCTCCTGGCCACTGAAATCTGCTGAAAGCTGAACACAACGCGTTTTTGTATAGGCCTAGCGCGAATGCGAACCATGGAACCTGCAGTGCAAAATAAGCAGGGTTGCAGCGCAGACACGAACGCCATCACTATTACCTTAAACAACCACGAAACATTACTATACCGAAGTTCGCTTTGGGCCCGACATTTCAATGCATTTGGACTCCACGGTTCGTGGGATCCCATCTGGTCAGTACCCGCTTGTCGACGCTGACCTGAGCGGTCTCTGACTTAGCGCTCAATTAGTTGATATTAGTCATCCATCCCAGCAAGTCACCACATTCCTGACCTCATTTGTTCTTCGCCATGATCGTGCCAGCAGGACCAGGTTCGACTTATCTCAGGACGGTTACGGTAAGGTGGAAGCGAGTTGCTGTATACACTATATCACTCCTGATTGATTGATTGATTATTTGGGCTTTGGGGCGCATCAACGGCTACTGGTTATGTGGCGCCCAACTATATCACTCCTGGACCGTTGATCAGGAAGGTAGGTTGACAGATGAAGGGTAAGGCTTTAATTGTTATCTGTCCACATTCAATAAAATTCCCCCAAATACATGCTTGGTGTGCATGTTGATTGTGAAAATCACTACATGCCGCACGGTCTAGACTAACCGTCATCGCGACCGGCAGAAACCAAGCAACAGAGGCTGAAACATACGCACCGGCAACCGGCCCACAAACGCAAGCTTCTCCACCAGCAGCAGGGTGACTGACCCGGACGGAGATTTGCGCAGTCTGGATGGCCGATCGGAGAATGAGCCCCTTGGTCTGTTTGATGTACTCCTTGCCGACCGCCAGCGACCGCTCGAACGTCTGGCTGCGTTGGTTCACACTTTTGGCGTACAGGATCTGCCGCGTGAGAGACATCGTCACCACCAGCTGCCACAGTCCCTACACCTCCAGGCACACAGACACCGACGGCGGACTGGAGTCGCAAATGGCTGATTTGCCACGGGAGAGACATAGTCTGCGCCACAGTCCCAACACCTACAGGCACACAGACACCGATGGTGGACTGGTTGGTTGGTTATTGGTTTTACAACACATCGACCGTTGAGTCATGTAGCGTCGCCAATCCCTCACGCCGATTGGTCGCGGGCGAAGAGTAGCGGCAGGTGAGACCCGAACCCACAACCTTTCAATTGTGAGACCAGCAACCTACCCCTAGGCTACTCGTCCCCGATGGTGGACTGGAGTTGCAAGTGTCGGACAGGACTTCTGTAGACTGAACCATGCGACAACTGTAGAGCACCAGGACGGAACAGCGAAGTTCCCTGGAGTTGCCGCCTCCGGGAATGACTGCATTCCTGTGCTGGGACTTACACAAATTCCATCATGAGTTGGTTGCTGAGTCGGTGCGGATTTCCTACCGCATCCTGATTAAAGACGTACGTCAGGGCACATTCCGCCTAATGAAAGCTTAAGCAACAGCATGTCTTCATACTGCATGTGCCTGCTGGGGTCCATTCCTACCCCATTCGACGCTAGACATCCCATCGTCATCGTATGTCTTCTGCAGTAGACCCTCACCCTATTATTACTCCCAGCCAGCTGGTACTCACCTCATTGCGGCAGTCTAGGCTGGTTCTTTCTCAGTCCATTACCTGTGTGTCGGTAGATGATCATATTCTAGTCTGGGCCGATTGCTCCCTCAGCTTGTGCGAGATCAGGGTAATTGGTCACCACCTTCTTTTCGAGGTCTACACAAGTTGATCCTCGCATTATCATAAAAGTGCAAAACAGTGGGCTCTCATATTGTCATCAGTACCTGAACCATTGATCCTCACCTGACATAGAATAACATGTTACAAAAACACAGTCACTAGTATACACGATGGTGGTGGTGGAGGATTGGAGTTTAAGGGCGCGTCGACATCTAGGGTCATTTTGCGCCCATACTAGTATACACGATAAAAACACACATGTACACTGGCGGTTGTTGGTTTAACGACGCGTCGACCGTTGAGCCATGTAGCGTCGCCAATCTCTCACGCCGACTGGTCGCGGGCGAAGAGTAGCGATAGGTGAGACTCGAACCCATAATTCTTCGATTGTGAGACTGGTAACTTACCCCTAGACTACTCGTCCCCACACATGTACACTAATTGACGTGCAAAAACACACAGCGACTGACGGCACCCGAAACAAGACGAGGACACCTTACAGCGCATATAAAACTGCCCAGTACAAGTTCCCTTCACGACTGCACTGAGACGAGTCAGCGTCCTCGAAGGAGAGTATGTCGGCGTCTCTGCTGAGGGTGCGTATCCAGGTGGGGCGCACACTCCAATAGTTCCACTCGCGCCACTCGGACGAGTACTGGCACTTGCAATGTGCTGTGCAGCGGCCGGCGAGCGAGGTACCAGAGTGATTAGCCACACCATACAGGTTCTCACACTCGACGGCTCACCGGCAGATGTGGGCCGCCGAGTAGGGCGACAGGTCGAGCCCGCTCACGGGAAAGCTTACGGCCGTGTCGAGCTTGCTGAGGTCGCGTACCTGCGGCGAAACCCGCTTCAAGTGCACCACCAGAATGCGAGGGGTTTTCGGACCGAGAAGCTCTTGGTGCTCTGCTGGTACTTCCGGCACTCGCCACGCATCGGCCTTTTATCTCCGTCGGGCGCCTCCTCTCTGGTGAAGAGATCGCAAAGGCTTGCAGTCTCCCGTGCCCAAACTCTGAAGGGATAGACAGGTTCAGTTCCCAGAACTAGTCGAAAAAGTTGGACGCATGACCGCACACGGTGCGTTGTGACGTGGACCGGAGCTGACCGATAAATCAGGCAAACAAACTTGGAGTTATCATGTTGAACAAAGTGGCTGCACGAATCGATGGACCCCTGGCTCGCACTGACGTGGTCATTAATGTCAGCGGCAGTGGGATTGGGTCGACAGGTGACCCGATTGACATCATCGTGAAGCCCCTCCAGAAGAGTGCGGAGAGAAACTCGTCTGCGTCCTGCCGCCGAGAGCTTACGATGTACCTGCGACCTGGATGTCGTCGTGTTGACCACCCGGTTCGACTCGTCGGAGAGCTGCCGCACATCGCACATCAGCGTTTCGAACGACTTTATCAGTGCTCCCTTCATGGCCGGTGTAGTGATGCTCATGTCGGATGAGTACTTGTCGCACGGGAAGTGGTCGTGCTGCGCACGCATGTTGCTCGGATACTTTAGCACAGTTCATAACACATGTGTTGGCTGTATGTTCTGTAGCCCCACGAAGCATGACCGGTGACTGGCGCTACCACTTCCGCCGCTACCGCCGCTACCGCCACCACCACCGTTGCCATAGTGACTGCCACCACCACCGTTGCCATTGTGGTTGCCACCGCCGCCGCCGCTGCCAAAGTTACAGTCACCGTCAGTGCCGCCGCCATAGCCACTTCATCTGCCTCCATCGCCGCCGGTACCACCACCTCCATCGCCGCTGCCATCGCCGCTGCCATCACCTCTGTCGCCGTCACCACTGCCGGCGCTGCCACCAGTCAGGCTGTCGCCGCTGCCGCGGCCGCAGCGACACGCGGCAAACAGCGACACCAGAGCTTTACCGGAGTCGGAGCCGCTTCTCGAAAGTGGCGCCACTGTACGGCCAGCCGAGGATCCGCGGGCCGGGATGTGGCGAACACAGAAGCCGCGCGCGATCGCGGCAGAAATTCGTTGCCGCAGCCACAGTCTCTCGGCGCTCGCCGGCGCGGGCCGCTGTGTGCCACCCGAGCCCTCGCACAACTTCCGGGGCGGCACGTCCTAGAACGCCGATCGACTCAACGGCTAAAGGATCGGGCCTGTGCCATGAGCAGAGGTCAGCGTAGAGGCGACGTTTGCGAGTTTCTTCCGCACGAGCCGCGTCCCCGAAGTTACCTACCTAGGTAGCGTCCCATGTCAGACACCTGTAACGTTAAAATATTGATTTTTCGTTAGGTGTGAGGTGTCGAAACAAGTCCTAGATGATGTCTAGCCTCACCATGGAAACGATTTCGCTTAGAATATTGTTTAAGTCCTTGCAGTTCATTTTTTAGCCCATATCATGAATATAACTTTATTAAAGAAGGATTCCTAATTTAGGAAGACTTCAGTTAAGAACTACGATAATAATTCCATATTATCAGCAACTTAAATTTAATGACAGACCACAGCATTGATCTCTTTACCTGAAACAACGTTAGGTACGATATGCTTACGTATCAAGGTCTGCAATAGTGGGCACAAGCATGATACACACATGACACCGTTAGAAACGAGGCATGTATGACTCAATAAACCCACATCAAGAAACATGATGTCGATAATTATTTGGGAAGGATGTATCTGCAATGTCCAGTAGGTAGTGTATTCCACCCTATTTCACAGATAATTTGTCACTGGACACCTGCGTCCACTGCATGGGAACAGCGTAAGCCCATCTGGCCGCTGGCCGTCGCCCCGGTCGAGACTCACCAGCTCCAGGATGGCAGGAAGTCTCGCATTTGACGGGTCGCGTTTCATTCCATCATCCAGATGCATGTGATGAGAATCTGAACCACTGAACCTCACCTATTTACGAAAATCTGAACCAGTGATCCTCACCTTGTTATAAGAATCTGAACGATTGATCGTTGCATTATCAGAATATGAACTGCTGATACCCGCCTTGTTATGAGAATCTGAACCACTGATCTTCACATTGTTATGACAATTTAAATAATCAATTCCCGCCTTACTATGAGGATCTCGACCATTGCTACTCATCTTGTTATGAGAATCTGAACCGTGCACCCCTACCTTAATGACAACCTGAACCATTCATTCTCCCCTTGCCGGAAGACTGTGAACCACTAATCCTCACCTTGTTGTGAGAATCTATGCGCGCCTGGATCTGGCCCTCCAGGATCAGCTTCATCAGCTCGTCCTCGAGTTCGGGGACGCTGGTGTTGAACGCCGCAGCCATTTTACGCAGGTCCGCAGACGCGTACGGACTGCCGACGAGACACGGTGGAGCGCAGGTGAGAAGAATTTTCAACTGTGTGGAAGTCCAGCGGTGGCGGGCAAGAAAACAAACAGTCGCAAGTTATGAAGTGGTCAAGACGGGACTCACAAGCCGCATATCGTGAGCTGCGTGAGTCGCATATCGTGAGCTGCGTGAGCCGCATATCGTGAGATACGTGAGCCGCATATCGTGAGCTACGTGAGCCGCATGGCGTGGGCCGCATATCGTGAACTGCGTGAGCCGCATATCGTGAGCTGCGTGAGCCGCATATCGCGAGCTGCGTGAGCAGCATATCATTTAGAAAATGCAATTTTTCAGGTATTACATATGCTCGTTGAGATGACTTGTCATAAACCCATCAGTACCAGAATGGTCTCTCGCATCTGCTTGCGCCATGAGCTAAGATTTGTACAAGTCGTCACGGCGTCGGCAGCGACGTGGCAGAGCGGCGGTAGTGACGGTACAGGCGCCAACGGCAGCAGACCTGACGGGGGGAGCCACAGCGGTGGCGGTGACAGTACAGGTGCCAGCGGCAGCAGACCTGACAGGGGAGCCGCAGCGGCGGCAGTGGCAGTGCAGGCGCCAGCGGCAGCAGACCTGACGGGGGGAGCCACAGCGATGGCGGTGGCAGCCGGCTGCAGCGAGGACAGTCAGTGTTGCTTGTCCTGACAATCACGTGTACAGGCAAAACCCAGTTTTTAATTTAAATTATCACACAATTCGTGCATCCATCTTTCTGATGGTTCAAATTGTCAGTTTCAACCGGCCAAGAGCCACGAAAAGCCACGAAATAAATGGGCACAGCGTCATTTTCCCAAAATCACATACTTTTGGCACATACTACCATGGACGCATTCATTGGATTTCTGCGATCTAAAACATGTATCCGACAATGAATCTGCATGACGGTGTAAGGGATACCGGATGTTCAATAGAATGTCTTTTCGTGATTTCCTAAAATTTCCCTGGGCAGTAACTCGGAGCCAGTTGGTTGGATGGATCTACAGCGGCGACACAGGTGGATCCGCAGCACCTGACCATTCTATAAGCCAGTTTTCGTCGCAATCTGAGAGATGAGGGTGTCACTTCGACATCTCACCGGTCGATCTGTCGCGTAATGCGCTAGCTGGCGCGCGTGCCCGTTCCGGAAGAGGTAGACGGTGCTCACCTGAAGTACTGGACGAGGCCCCGGTTGCGAATCATGCCGTACAGCTGACGGACGTATTTGGCCAGGTAGAGGTCGAGCAGCAGCAGGTCCCTCATCTCGTCCAGCATGCGCAGGCAGTCGGCGTACTGGGACTCGTGGAACTTGTAGATGGCGTCGCGCAGGCTCGGCTCCAGCTCCAGGAACAGCTTAAACGAGCTAAAACCGTTCCCGATTGTCAGATGGCACCACCAGCTGCCCATCATCACAAGTTGCTGCTGCTGGCTCTCTTCGAACGGCGGTTAACCTGCGAGCGCTGGTTAACATCCGTTCGTTGAACGACTTTTAGCTCCACCACTTCCGGCTCACACTGTCGGGCGACCACCTTCCGATGAAAGTCGAACGAAGGTCTGACCGAAAACGGATGTTGAGGTGCAGTATTGAATGTGAATTTCTAACGAATTCATTACCAAACAAACATCACTTAGGTAGATTACTGAAGTATGCAAATGCTACTATCACCTTGTGCATACAGGAAATCACATAGCATGCCTCATACAGGCAATAATTACAACCATTTTATTCACCATTCTATTTTTATCCACACGATACCTACTTCTCAAACACTATCCAGTGGGACAATAACCAGCAGTGAATCTGGGACAAATGCACGAAGAATAAATGTACGTATGGCGCATAATCTACGTACGAAAGCAAAGGTATGTAGAGCAAACGTACGTAAGCACAAATGTACGTATGCCCAAATGTACGTAAGAGCAAATGTACTTATGCACAAATGTACGTGAACGCAAAAGTACGTAAGTGTAAATGTACGTAGGCGCAAGTGTACGTAACCACAAATGTACCTAACGTAAAAGTATCTAGAAGCAAGTGTACATAAACGTAACAGAATGTAAGAGCAAATGTACGTACGTACGAGCAATGTATGTACTTTTCCGCATACATACGCCTATGCATGCGCACCTTTGTGCCTACATACCTTTGAGCATACGTACATTTGCGCTTACGTACTTTTGCGCTACCGTACGTTTGCGCTTACGTACACTTGCGCCCACGAACTGTGTGCTTACGTACACTTTCGCATACGTACATTTCCGCATACAAACATTTGTACTTGCGTACATTCGCGCACATGTACATTTGCGCTTATGTCCATTTGCGCATACGCACTTTTGCGCTTACGTACATTTTCGCTTACATACATTTGCGCATATGTACATTTGACATACATACAATTGCGCTTATGTGCAGTTATGCATACGTGCTCTTGCGCTTACGTACATGTGTACATACGTACATTTGTGCTTACGTACATTTGCGCTTACGTACAAATGCGCTTACGTACATTTGTAATTAGGCCATCTGCGCTTACGTGCATTTGTTTAAGTACATTTGTGTACATACATCTGCCACACGTACACTTGTGTAAATAAATCTGCCATACGTACATTTGCTTCACGTACATGTGTCCGGTTACCACCAGTAATAACACAGCACTCCACTATTTATGATGCCAGAGGATCGTCAACAATGACGTCACGTCACTTACGCGCTTCCGATGACGTCAGACTTGAGCTGGGCTCGGCTGTAGGTGGCCAGGGCGCACAATCCGCCGTACACGGCCACGTTGGAGGGCGAGATCAGCTCTGGTAGGTCGCAGTGGTCAAAACTGCACTGCGGGCCGCCAGGGGAGCATCGTGGTCAAAACTGCGCTGTGGCAGCTGAGGGAGCATGGTGGTCAAAACTGCACTGTGGGCCGCCAAGGAAGCATAATGGTCAAAACTGCACTGTGGCAGCTGAGAGAGCATGGTGGTCAAAACTGCACTGCGGGCCGCCAAGGGAGCATAATGGTCAAAACTGCACTGTGGCAGCTGAGGGAGCGTGCCAAACTGTGCTGTGGGCAGCTGGAGGAGCGTGGTGATCAAACTGGGCCGTGGAACGCCGGGGATGTGGAGGGTAAGACCCGTCGCAACACAAAATTTCGTACTTGCATTACAGGTTTGTCTCAGTTTAATTCCATGGACAAGGTATTACAGAGTATTCTCGCACCATGTGCCACGCATTAGTCAAAACACCAACACTACTGGACCATGCATGCTATGGGTCATCCACCCTGTGGGGCATCAGGGTCTACAAATACTTCAAGGAGTATCCTGTACCTTGTAGATTTCGAACTGTTGAAACATGGTCGAGGCTTGAACAGGGAATGCCAAAGGAAATTGTCCAGACCTGACTTACAGTGCAGGTCTCAACTTCCAGAAGGTGGTGGTGGATTGGAGCTTATGGGCGTGTCGACATCTAGGGTCATTTTGCGCCCAATTTCCAGGTGTATTCACTACATAATACTGTGATATCGAAGAAAGAACGGTATGATCGGTTGTTGTAGAAAATATTCGGTATACCAATATAATGCACATCATGCAGTGTGAAAAATACGCATACGAAACACAGATTCCCGACTAGTACGTAAATAGATGTTTTCTTCAAGCACAGCTATGTACATGACCGTATGACCCATACAGCAGAACGTCCACTAAGAAAGTACCTGCAAATATAGGATTGATCAAGCGTTGCAGTAAGCACGAAAACACGGTAGCACGCACCAAAAGGCTGCTGCGTTCCTGTCGCCTTCCGTCAGATGTACATTCTACGGGCTTGCCCTGGACGAGTACGTCCCTCTATCAATTATACGTGCCTTGGGAGCCGTGGACACCCAGAGAAAAAAAAACTTTACCTTGAGAAAGGACTTTGCGGCGTTTTCGAACGATCCGTGGCGCAGATGGGCCAGGCCGGCAGCTAGCTGCAGCTTGGTCTGTACTGATTCCCGCCAGGGTGCCGACTGCAGACATAGATCACGCAATGTCGCATGATGCCAGCTAACATGACTGCTTCGCCTCGTGGCACGGAAGACGAAAGTGCGTAGGTAGGCAGGCACCGTAGATACTGTTTCAAGTCAAAATGTGAAACGAGATCAGGCTATATTTAGTTCAGCGAAAATCAGCGGCATGAAGCCACGACACGCCATGTTATTGAGCAATGCGATACCAAGCCAAACGGAGATCGTCAAGCTATAACTGGCATGCCAAACTGGATCACGGTGTCATTCATAGTCATCGGTGCCAAGGACCAATGTGCAAAATATCAACAAGCACATGGGATCACATGAACAGTCAGGACTTCACTGCCAGCTCAGCTCGTGTGATACACTGACACGATTCCAGCTGGGTTAGCAAACATACAACACCAGACGGGTGCCGGCGAGGTCAGAGGTCGCCGTGTCGTCGTACCCAGACCAGCCGTCCTAGACGAACGGCCGCATGCTTCACTGGACTAGAGACAGCCCGATCAGCTACTCCCACCACCAGTCGACAGTAGACATCCACCACCAGTCGACAGTAAACATCCACCACCAGTCGACAGTAGACATTCACCACCAGTGGACAGTAGGCATTCACCACCAGTCGACAGCCGACCGCCGCTCACCTCGTTCTCGTCCGGCGTCAGCTCTGCCTTGATGACGTAGCTGCTGACGTGTGCCCAGTGCTGCAGGTACGCAGACACCTGGGGTACCGAGCGGGAACTAATCAGTACCGCACTCCGCTAATTTCGCAACTCGATCTCCATACAGCCATACAGCTTGGATGTGCTTGATGGTCCATACGTTCCCCTTTTCAGGTCTAGATTGCATTGCCTACAAACAAACAATTCATAATGGCTGGTTCTTATGCACAACATCATACCCCAAGCCTTCACATGCAATGAAAACCTCCAGATGAAAACGGATAACACCCTCTTATCTGAAAACCAGCAGTGGTAAACCACCGGCCATAACTTCACGACGTTTAGGCTGATTTCCACCACTAGCCTTGACGACATCGATACAGACGTACGCCGCTGACCTTGACAACCTGGACACAGATTGACGTCGCTGACCTTGATGACATTGAGGCAGACGTGCACCATGTGTTTGCCACTGGTGCAGTAGTCCCGCGCGCGCGAGTAGCACTTGAGCGCGTTGCTCAGGTCGCCGCAGTCCAGGTAGTGGTCCCCCAGGTCGTCGTGGCCGCGCCGGATCGACTCCTTGATGGAGTTCGACTTGTAGTTCTTGAGGTCGTTATCTAGCTTCTCCAGCTGTCGAAGAAGTGGTGACGTTGGCAGTCTGGCTTCACGCTGATGACTGTCTCAGGGAGACGACATGGCTGTCCAGAGAAGAGGCTTTTTGTCCGGCTTGGCCAAAGGGACCCGGTCACAAAAGAGGATCGTATTGACTGGCTGGAGAAACAGGACAATATTCGATAGACGTAAGCTTCCTAAAACCACTGCGACAAAATGCTAACAGAGACAATACATCAGATAACACAAAAAGGCAAGAGGGTCACAAGAGGGCAAGAACATTCCGATCACATCCAGCCGGCCTAACCTGCAGTTTGGACTCAAGTGTGCTGCCGAGCGTGCTGCTGTGACCAACATACCAGCGCCCACCTTGAGAGCAGCCCGCTTGGTGCGGGTCTCCACCCACTGTTGGTCCAGAAGGGGCACCACATTGCCACTGGGGCCCTGGCCGGTCACGTCCGGCAGGTTCTGACCTGACCTGCAGTGCGAGCACACATGTCACGACCCAACCCTGGTCTGGAACGGAGAAACTAACGCTCTGAACGGCAGGTGACCACCTGACCAATGGTAAGCAAACTGTACCCTCACAGCAGGTGAAGAAAAGGCAGTCAGTAGAGCAGGCGCGAAGAAAGCGCACCTGCTGCTTGGTGGTGGTGGATTGGAGTTTAGGGGCGCGTCGACATCTATGGTCATTTTGCACCCATCCTGCTGCTTGGTCACAGATCACGACAGGACACGACGCAAAATGCAAATTATGGCATAACCTCCTATCTGTCACATCACCTGACTTTGACGGTGGTGATTGATTCAGGGTGGTGGTTACGTGCAGTACACATAACCACTACCGTGGTCACGTCACACCACCTGACGTGCAGTACACACAACCACCACCCTGAGCACGCCACATCCCCGGCGGAGAACACATCACCACGACACAGGAACGAGTCGCAAGCGGAACCGGAGCAGCGCCCCGGGTCATGACACATCTCAGGCCACAACTAATTTACCAGCTTCACGGGTACTGCTACGGTGCAGACCTAAGATGTGCTGTAGGCACAGACCTGGCTCCGCGATACTCACGAGATGGCCTGCTGCAGCTGCCGGTGCAGACTCTGGTAGAGTCCCACGTTGAAGGTGGTCTGCACCAGTTGGATGGCCGTCTTGAGCGCCTCCACACGCAGCGGCGGACACCGCTCGGCGATGAAGATCAGGCGATGGAGCTGGCCCAGACCTGCAGTTAGTTAGTTAGTTAGTTAGTTATTTTGGTTCGAGGGTGCATGGACTACAAACGTCATTTTGCGCCCATAACTCTTGTAGCTAACAAAGTACAGTATGAAACTTCACATCGTGGGTAGCCGTCCAGCTGGTCCTGCTGTGGTACAAAGTTTGCATGCCGTGTATATCAGCGAGGGGTATATATTGCAGATAATGACACGACAGATAAGAAGTCCATCAACCGTACCGATTGGACAATGCTCGAGTTGTCGGAGAGAATATCGCGAAGGGAATCCACCTGGTCAGACCCAAAATGACGTCTACGCTTATCAGTGTAATGAGGATACGATATCACAACGTGGCAAACTGTTAGCGATGGACAACATCTTGAGCACAGAGGATTATCGTCACCGCATGGTAAATATCCATACGTAGCATAAGTATGCCCAATGCGGAGACGACACAATGTGACCTCTTCTTGTCGATGTTTCCGACAGGACGAGCCCCATGATCGTAAACGTTGTTTGATGGTTCGTTGTTTGTTCGCAGACGTCGCGTCCACTATAGCCTGCCACTTGTCTAGGAGGAAGGGAGGAAGATGGACACATCTCAGTACAGTGTCCTAAAATTACTTCACCATTAACTGTGTGGATGAAGGCAGAAGTTGCTTGGGAATAACGAAACATTGGAAGAAAATAAAAGAATGCCACCTAAGGATTAAAAATCGGAATGCCTTTCACTTCAGTCACATGCATTTTACATTATTTAGCAGTCGTGTGCATGATGACTGCCTATACATCATGTGGTAAAATGGTAAAAACCAAAGACGAGGATGAAATAGCACAACTCCATTAACTGTGAATTTCCAGGCCACATGGTGAATTATTTTACACTGCTTCGGTAGTGGTCAGTGGCAAGGAGCGGTAGTGATCGAGAGCACGGTGCATTTGCTGTTCGTTTCGCCGCAGCATCCGGCAACTCGTAACCGGAAATGCCAACGTGGCTCGGAAACCAACATATAATAACTCGTCGTCCAAGGCGTTGCATATCGGTAAGACAGCTCACAATATCCCGCAGAAGGGGGTTTGCTGGATAAAACGTGTTCTGGGATATTAGACTACTTTAAGAATCGGTGAATATAGCATATCGATCACCCCCAGACATTTCGACATAAGACAGAGCTTTCGTAATAGCGACCAGTTCCGACGAGTACACCGATGCGTACGTCGGGAGCGAAAACGAGCGGGAGACAGATCCACAAACAAAAGCGGTGCCAATGCCGCCCTCTGTTCGGGAGCCGTCAGTATACGTGACTATCCATTCCTGGAATGTTTAAATATCTTAGAGAGCCAGTGCGCGAAATACTGCTGGAGGGATGTCGGATTTCCTGATCTTCGCAAGAGATGCATCCACCTCCGGTGCAATCATCTCCCATGGAGGGGTCTTCATGTTCTGGACTGTACGAATTCCACGAAGCTTAACTCGACTTTCCCGCAGGAGTCTTCGAATGCGCACACCGAACGGGGCGACACTCAGATTTCGTTCCTATGAAAAAAGGATCGATAGTCGACGCGAAAAGACATGCGAAAAAGCCGGATGGCCGGGAAACTGGCGGAGCTTGCAGGCGTAGCGCATTCCTAGCCTTTCTCTGCGCAGAGAGGTGGCTCGACCTTCAAACCAACAATTGGAGAACAATCATTTGCTTGAGAAAAAAAAAACAGCAATATTCCTGTGAACACATTCATTCTTTTGTGCTCTTAAAGTATATTCCGCGAACAATTACAATAAATTTAAGTTTTAAAAAATGTAGGAACTTCAACATGTAATTAGCCACAGTCAAATCATGCATTAGATCATGCATGCATTACTGCAGTATTTCATGTATACATTTTTTCCCACGCGAATATGGTGAGTCTGGTAGAGACCTTTCCAAATCTGGCATTAGTTCTGCACTGCCCCAAATATTTCATGAGATATTGTGCTTAACGTGGTTTTCCCCCATAGCCCTTAATGCATTCTGTCATCCAGGTTAGTTCACGGTTTTGCCGCTTGGCGTCGCCACTCCTCGTGCACCCCCTTGGTCTTGCCGTCGAGGTCGGCGCTGAGCACCTACGAAAGCCACGGTGTGTACCTTTATAGGAGGCCAAGTACGTCTCGAGGTCGAGGTTGGCTCTGAGCACCTACGACAGCCACGGTGTGTACCTTTATAGGAGGCCAAGTACGTCTCGAGGTCGAGGTTGGCGCTGAGCACCTCTGGCAGCGTCTCTTCGGCGGCGTTCTCGTTCTCCTCGGGAGGCGCGTCGATCTGCATCGGCTCCAGAGCGTTCTGCGGCAGTCCACAGCCAGGTGCACATGACAGGCCATGACACACAACAGCACGACCCTGGCACAGCACTGCGACACACACAGACACAGTACTGTGACACACTGACTCCACACTGACACAACACTGTGATGCAGCACTGCAACAAACTGACACACTGATACAACACTATAACACAATCTGACACATTGGTGTTCCAAACTGATATTGCACTGACACACTGACACAACGCTGCAACACTGACACATTACTGTGACACACACTGACACAGCACTGTGGCACGCACTGACACAGCACTGTGACACACTGATACATCAATGCGACACACACCAACACACACTGACACTGTACTGTGACACAGTGACACAGTGTTGTGACACATTGGCACAACATTGACATACTGACACAACATTGACACACTGACACAACACTGTGGCACACTGACACAGCACTGGAACACTGTCACAGCACCATTATATACTGGCACAGTGCCATGATACAGACACAGCACTGCAATACACTGGCACAATACTGTGACACACAATGGCACATCACTGTGATACTGACACAACACTGTGGCACACACTGACACAGCACTTGACACTCTGGCACTGCACTCAACACACTGACACAGCACTGTGGCACATTCTGACACATCACTGGGACACACTGACACAGCACTGCATTACACTCTGACACAGCATCAACTATGGCAACTGGAGGACAACAAATCTCAGAGAATCTCAGCCTAGACCAATGTGCAGTTTAGTCAAAGCATGGCTCAACACACAGCTGATAAACTGACACAAAATGGGGCACTTGCATGTTAGCCTAACATGCAAGTGTCTAACAACAAGCATCTTAGCCTAACATGTGAGTGTCCTAACATTGTTAGGACACTCACACATGTGACTCATGTGAGTGTCCTAACATTGTTAGGACACTCACACTCACATGTCCAGACTCCAGTCAGGAACTGTGACATGGTGTCAGCCATGTGTATACCCAATGACCACCAGCAGCAAATAATAGTAAAGAATTAGAACTGGGAAGGGAAAGTGTTTATCTTCACATCAGAAGACCCAAAGAAGAAAACTGCAAGTCCCTTGTGTATTCATTGCAACCTACACCTGAATGTCCATAGTTGTAGTGCATAAAATTGCAATTTAACTATGAAATGCTGTGATTATTGCCTATATGGATTTCAACTGATTAGAAGTAGAGATACAAATATTGCCTAGACCAGAATGGGTCATATTTGTTTCTTCCTTGGGATGGCAGACATGCCATTTCCTGCCAAAATTGCAGCTGGTGCCATCACAAACGCAGCATCTGCATTGGGTACCTGGGCACTGTATGACCAATGCAGTTGAGGTGCCCATAAGCCAAAATAGCCAACGAACCAACAGCATCTGTATGGCACACATCTGTCACAGAGTATCTGCACAGCATACATCTGTCACAGAACAACTGCATAGTGCACATCTGCGACAGAGCATCTGCATGGCACACTATTTTTTTCAGCTGACATACCTGCTGTCCAGAGGAATTCCCCAGAAACATACTCTTGAATGGCATCTTTGCAGCTTCTCCACTCAAGATAGACAATACTCAGACCTGAAATGAAATAGTACATTTTCCAAGTAGTAGACAATCTCAACAGAAATTTGCACCTTACAGTATTCTTCTTCTTCATGTATTATTTACTTTGCATGTTTGTGGACTAGCATTCATCAGGCAGCAGTTTCATCTCATGCTTGCCATATCACTTTACAGACACATTGTGAAGGAAGAATAAGCATAGGTCAGTATCATAAGATAAATTTAAACACTAGTGCTTGATATTTTGGCCTTCGATGTTGGTTTTGCCCTCAATAATGTACACTTCCAACATGGGACCCCATGGGAAGGGCAGAGCAAACAATTAGGACCCACCTATGACCTCTATGTAGGTATTGCAATTGTGCACCACCTAGTGGTGGTTATTAGTTTTACAACACTTAAACCACTATGTCATGTAACATCACCAATCTTTCACACCGATTGGCTGTGGGTGATGAGTAGAGACAGACAAGACTAAAACCCACAATCTCTTGATTGTGAGATGGGGGATGAGTGGTCTGGGGGTAATTTGCTTGTCTCACAATCAAAGGATTGTGGGTTTAAGTCTCACTTGTAGCTACTCTTTGCCCATGACCAATCAGAGTGATATTGGCGATGCTACATCACTGAACAGTCAATATGTTGTAAAGCCAATAACCAACCATTGTGAGATGGTAAATTTACCCTTAAACTACTCATCCCCTTGTACACCACCCCTCCAAATAGTCTTCAGACATCAGTGTCACTGGCAGGCATGTAGGAATCTACACATTTAGGTACTTATGCACTTGGTTCAGTATCTTGGGGTGAAAAGGCAGTGTCCTAAAATTACTTCACCATTAACTGTGTGGATGAAGAAATAAGTTGTTTGGGAATAGTGAAAGATTGGAAGAAAATAAAGGACTGCCACTTAAGGGTTAAAAAATTGGAATGCCTTTCACTTCAGTCACATGCATTTTACATTTTTAGCAGTTGTTTGTATAATGACTGCCACACATGTAGCAAAATGGTAAAAGCCTAAGACAAGGATGAAATAGCACAATTCCACTAACTGTGAATTTCCAGGCCAAATGGTCAATTATTTTACACTGTGAAGGCATGAAGCTGCTGGATCAGTGTTAAAATTATTTCTTGTTAGGGGGAGATATTGGAACAAATACAGCAGGATGTAGAAATCACCATGGAAATAATAAATAACATCAATATAAATGTATGTAAACATAAATTTATATAAACATCAGTATATAAAATTAGTATAAATAAATACATTTGTCCTTTATGGTAATATTTAAATTGTTGCATCATAATTCCAACACAAACAAACCTTACCCCTTTGCTTACATTATGAGGGCAAAATGTTTGTAAAACATGTATCATAGATACCTTCAAGAACAACAATACTCCATACTCAGCATTAAAATAATGGTTTTTCATTAGGCGTGAGATATTGAAACAAGCACAGTAGGATGTCTAAATTTGCCATGGAATTAGTGGCACTTAAAATGTCTTTGATGTCCTTGTGACTCAAATTTTAGGTAATGACAAACTTCTGACTGTAACTTTACCATTTATTTTGAAATTAATAATTTAGGAATAGCTACATTCACGGTAGCAAGAAAATGTCCATACCATGAACTGAATTTCTATACCATATAACATTTTAGCTAACCACTTTGCCTGAAATTGCAATACGAAATGTTCGTGTATCGTCCATTATAGAGAGCATGAGCATGATACTTATGAACGAGATACTGTTAGAAAGGAGATATGAAGACTTCATAAGCGCACACCAGAAAGCAGGATGTCGGTTTTTCTTGGAGAAGTATGTCGATTGAATGTTTAAAAAGTGCTATATTCCACCATATCTCACGAACGACTAATCACTATCCATACCCACCTGTACAACCTCCACAAAATCCACACCCCCTTCCTTCATTTACTTGTGATTGCATTCTGCGCCACAATCCCCCCTCGTCATCTGTATCAGGCAACCAGCAAATCAGATTGGCAGTGTGGCGTCACAGAGGCGTGAAGGTTTTCCTTCATATGGTTATCGTAATAGGAAGAGGTAACTTTTTGGAGAAGCTAAGCGCAAAAATGAAACGTTTTGGAAATACAAACTTCTCCTTATGTGAAAGACACATCTATTTTAGATACAGAAATCTAGCCTATTTTAAATTGTTTCTTTGTGATTTTCATACATTTAGCATACAAAATAATTGTGCACAGTCCCATAGCACCTATGAAGGGAAATGGCATTGGGCGAGCAAAGTATGAAGGGAGTAACGGGATTATACTCAATGACGGAACTGGGATTGCGCTTAGGGATGTGAGGATAAACTTTTGGAGGCGCCTACACACTGTCAGGTCAAGGGTGAGGCACCTAACCAGACGTAATCATCAAAGGGGACGATTGTTTTCTTCCCCGTATTTACCCAGCGTGGGTAAATGCATACACGTCATGAGCGGGAAGGTGGTGGGCAGGGGTGTCGATTTAAAAAAAAAGAAACATTGGGGGGCGAAGTGTCAACGCACGACCCCCACCCAATCAACAACTCATCGGACTTCGTCTACTATATTTTCAGATCTCAGAAATTCTGAGTTTTTATTCGACGATGTATATGTTTATGTTTATTCAGCTTGCTCTTCAACGGGGAATATCGTCCAATAACTTGTGAAGTCCCATAATTAAAAGAGCAGTGCACAGTGCATGTCAACATAACAACTCTGCTTAATGGTATGCGACTGCAGCTTCATGCAGTGGGCTCGGATCTATCGCCACCGTCACCGTCACCATCACCGTCACTGTCACCTACTTCCCCCTTACTCCACACATCAACAAGCACACACCGGTTTAGATAAAAATGTGTCAGCCATCAGATGCAGGCTAAGACACATCAGCCTTGATGGAGTATCGGAGCACAGCAGACCTGAGCTGTGATGACAATCGACGAAAGTATTTCCTTGGCACCTGGGATTAGGGAGGAGCGAAGCCACAAGTGTGATTAAGCGAGTTCAGGGTCGGGGAAGAGACACAGCTTTCACAAAAGTAGAGACATCGAAAACAATGTCCTTTGATTAATCATGTGCATTGCTGCAGTCATCGTGATCGCCGAGCCTAGTCAGTTACCACACACAACAAGCAAACTAAAATGCACAATGAACCACAGGTATCAATCAGCGCAATCGTTCTTCTATTTGCTTTGTTTGCAACAGCCTGAAAACTCCGTCCGTACCCAAAGGCGCATCCAAGACCAAGAATATGTCACACTAGGTACATGTCTCTCTAGTCACGGCCAAGGAGTCCGCAAAGATCATCCCAGGAGATTCTCAGAATGGCCATCCGATGGTTTGGAAATGAATTTGTCAGCTGAATTGTTACTTTTGCTAGAGTTGGAAATAAATATGCACAAAACTTCGGAACGTGGGCACAGATCAACAGTTATAATAATAGCACAATTCAACAGTTTCAAATCGGCGGAATTGATATGGTCCCCGTCCCGGTGTGTCTCAACATGAGCATTTTTTGCTGCAACCCTGTGCTTGCAATCTTTACCCTCCCAGAAGAGAGGTCAAGTGCGGAGTTTGCTATACCTTTGGTGGTGCTTGGACCGCGCCGTAATTGTCTTCGGGACAATTACGGCGCAAATTACGCGATAACAACTCTGCTTTCGGGAAATTTTACTTCAGGTCAAGGACAAGGTTACTAAACTGAGGTCGGGTCAAATTATATATTTTTATTGTAGTACGGAGAAAACGTGTCATGCAGAACATGATATAAAAATGTAGACATTCTGCTTTCAAATATAAGACAAGGTCAATAGCGTTAGGTCAGGTCAAGTATCATGCATATTCTACACTGTCGTCTTCTGTGTGTAGTTGCATGATTTGTCCGATTCTTTTTCGATCGTACGATTGTTCCTTCGGAATTCGCACGCCAACGCCGCCAACTTGTCCTGCCTTGCCCATCACGCGAGATTGGTCAGCAAAGGAGGAGGAAGAGGAGGAGGAAGCCGCCAAGTTGCGGTATACGGTCCTGGGACCAAAGGAGGAAGACGCCGCCTGGCACCTGCCACCTGCCACTTGTTACCTGCCATGCATACACATATACATACTCGCACCGCACACAGACCTCACATATCGTCCGCAATCCGCCCTTCACATACGACCATTACCTCCCCGCCCCGCTAACCTATCTTCAACTTGAAGACTTCTAGACCGACTCTCTAGCATCTTCAAGTTGAACTCTGCCACATCGTTTCTGCATCTACCTCTACCATCTGCCTTTGCGTCTTCAAGACCTACTCTTCTGTGCCACCGTGCAGTGCTCCTTGTTCACTTCAGCCTCATCTACACCTACCAGGCCACCTCTACTTAACTGCAAGGTCAGTCAGGCGGAGCTGCCTCTCCCTCCCGCACCGGGCTCCAAATTCACGACACACCCATCTCAATCACCCCAGCCGCAAAACTCAACACATCCAAAGGTACAATACATGCACGGGAGCTGGGCGGTATCACGGTGGGGACCCTGGTCTCCAGGCTGGAGAAACAGGGGTTTCCGCCGCATACAGGCCAGCTCCAAGACCAGGGCAGCCACCATCACACATCCTCATACTGAAATTCCGCACCCGAACCCCACCGAAGCACCTCAAAGCAGGATATTTACGCTACACAGCCACACCACGCGCACCCCTCCCGCGGCGCAGTAAAAGGTGCTAACGTTACGGCCATTCCGCGTGGGGGTGCCACTCCAACACCTACACATGCGGACGATGCGCTCAACAACATGACACTGACACCTGCCGAAGCGACGAGGCCTGCTGCGCCGCCTGCGGGGGAGCACGAGGCTAGAGACAGGACCTGCCTCCGGTGGATGGCGGAAAAGGAGATTCTCCGCCTGGTCCACCTGGAGAGTATGGAACTGTCCCTGGCCAGGAGGGCGGTGTCCGACCCGCTGGCGGCGTGGCCGACCCGCCGTGCAGGGCCGGGACCATACAGAGCGTCGCCACCACCACGTGACTACACAGAATACCCGGCTCTGCCAACACCCATAACCACGCGACACAACCACAACACGGACACCTACCCAAAAACTCCCACCAACAGCACACGTAGGACGCGCGCACCAACACCAGCATGCATTTCAGGACAGCGAACGATACACCAAGCACCATCACCACCACCATGAACCCATCAACCGACACCCTCCCCACCCTCCCAATCCCCACTGCCACCAGAGGGACCCATTCCAAGCTCTTGGTCGTCCCAGTCCAGTCCTCTCTAGCGCTCAGTGATGGTATTGATGTTGCATCTGTTTACACCTGGGATGTCCAAGACATCCCAGGTGATGCTCCTGATGTTTACCTGGCTTATTGTTATTCGATCACTATCGACAAAAGGGTGGCCGGGGTTAGTCTCAATTTCAGATACAATGAGAAGTGTCCTGAGGTCAGGTGTTTCATTCCAGAGATCCACGAATATATTTTACCCATCAGCTTGCACCACGAGTCCCCACGTCAGACGCGAGGAATTCGTTTGTATGAATTGGCGCCATATCCCGTGAGCGATGCGAATTTAAAGTTGGCTTAAGAGCTGTTTCCTTCTTCATCAAGAGCTTCTACGTAAAAAAGATGCACCACAGCAAGGTGGTGGAGGCATGTGCAAGCACAGTAATGAGACGATGGTGCATAATCTAGGAATAGCGGTGGTGGACAGCGCAATTTCATAGCCTTTCTCAATACACGAAGGCTTTCTGTAGCTCATGAGTTTTGATCTGTTGCAGATCAAAATACTTAAAGAGTGGAAAACATGGAAACATTTCACGGAGCCAAGCTGCTTACCACGACTCGCGTTTTGCATGTCGCCAACGCTGACGACGCACAAACAGCTTTCCGGTTACACCATGGTTATGCCTAGGTGCGAGAACCTGCCTCTGTCAGCGCTCCGACACTCACCGTGAGATTACTGACGGTGAGTATGTTGTGCTCACTCACGTAAGGGTGTTGTGCTCTGCTCCGAGTGCCAGCTTCATACCTCGCGGCACTTTGGCGCGGCGATACTGCGCCGCAGCGCTCCAGCGCTCGGCGCCCAGTGCCAGCAAGTATCGCTTGCCGACGCATGAGCACGAGACCTACAGCCGACTCGCGCGCCGCTATCGCCGCCCCGGTGCGGACACACACACACACACACACACACACACACACACACACACACACACACACACACACACACACACACACACACACACACACACACACACACACACACACACACACACACACACACACACACACACACACACACACACACACACACACACACACACACACACACACACACACACACACACACACACACACACACACACACACACACACACACACACACACACACACACACACACACACACACACACACACACACACACACACACACACACACACACGCACACACGGTCGTCAAGGCGTCAGTAACTAAATGGTTAGGCTGAGTGCTAACCAAAAGTTATGCAAGATCCAGAGAAGAAAAACAAACAGGTCGGGCACAGTATATCGCTGTGGAGCCTCAATAATCTCGGATGAACTCAATGAACATCTTTGAATCATTGGAAACGCTCTAATGATTTCTGAAACATTTGACCAGGAGGAAGGTGGTTGAAATCCGGCGACTTAGAAATGATGGGGATCGATTGGCCCCCTTCCACCGAAAAAAAACTAAATTGTCACATATGATATATTTAACTTACACTTGACCCCACTCCCCTCCCGTTCAGAACTGGAGAGGGAGTGGGCGCTGTCCCTCCTGCCGCCCCCCCCCGCTCCCGCGTTCAAGAACTAAGTATACCAGTGCACCAAATCATGGGATTCCGGAACACCCCACCCGTCCCCCCCCCCCCACACCCACCAACCCAATATCTCCAGCCATGCTTGGGAAGTCTTGAGATTGGTTTCTATATGAATACCGTATGTTTCATTAGCATTACAGCAAATGCAAGGTAGATGGAAGTGGATACAATTGTCTATTTGCTTCCAGAAATGAAAAAATCGAAACTATAAGTCCCTAACGCATTTCAATTGTACACACATTGTCGGCGTCACCTACTGTTGGTGAAAATTAGCCAGATATGACCGTTTCGCTTCCACTATTTCTATGCACCACACATGCGCGTGATATTAAACCTCAAGACACATTAAGGGCACGTCCCCCATTGCTCTCTCCTTCAAAGGTGTCATTTTGTATATGCTAAGGGGGCATCCGCTTCTTTCAGTAGATACAGTGTAATGCGGCTAAGCTGCAGCTGCAGTTGAAATATATACGCTGCTGACCTGGCCGATGTATTGTATTTGTGTATTTCTTGAGTATTGACGGTGGCAGACAACAGGTACCAACTGCACATCGATAAACTCGGCACGTGCATGCAGGGTTACACCCAAGTCTTCGATAACGGTTTGCAAACTTTTAAGATAGTATATAAATATGCGCATTGGTATGTCGTGCTGGAGTAACGGATATGGTTGGCGTGCTTGGTCACCATAGACGATGCGTGGCGCATTGCTACGGCATTCTACTGGAAGTGTGATGCCGGTTGCCAGTTACTGGGGTGGTGAGTGCAGTTTGGCCGCTTTCAATAGCAGCAGTAGCCGCACAATGGAAGGTAGTTTGAGCCCAACATGCCACACACACTTGGCTGAAACTCCAGATATTGGTGAGGAAGACCATCCCACACGAGTGCTCGCCATCCTACGCAGATTGCGCCGCACAAAGGAGAATGTCCAAGGGAGGACGATCGGCCGCATTTGTCGGTGTTCGATACTGGCATGGTCATGTCGAGGGTACGCAGATTTGGCGTCACTCCACAAATCATTGCATGCATCGCCGTGGGAGGATCGAACTGGTACGGGATCCATGTGTCCTTCCCCCTAGAAAGGCGACACCGAAACCCGCAAAATACGTCCCTTTAGAACGCCGGAGTGCATCACCTTTAATCTTTTTAGCACAACGCGTCCCTCTGAGTAGAAAAGAAGTGTCATCCAGGGGCATTCGAGTGTAACCATCCCATAAAATACCAACAGTAAGTAGTGTCCTTCTATGGAAATGGCGCTCCCCTAGACGTGCGATCCCCCGGTCAAACTGCATGGATCCAACAATTCACTACCCCCGCATTCTACTTTTGTCGCATGTCGGTCAAAATTGCATCCTGCAACATAAGTGCTAACAACGATAACAACAACAGAAGTACGACCGTACAAGTCATAGTGTGACATGACCTCCCCAGGACTGACATCAACCATGACGTTCCGACTGGCCACACCTCATCCGACGACAATCTGCGCCGTCGAGCCGCGCGCTCACGGCATGTCCATCTGACACATGTAGGGCTCCATCTCGTCGCAGTCGTTGTCCACCAGCCGGTAGGAGCCGTCCGGCTGGCGGTACAGCTCGCTGCACTGGCCCACGTGGTCGGCGTAGGGCGCGTCCGGCTCCCACATGGCGCCGCCGGCCGGCAGCGTCTCCCGCACCGTGTCCTCCCACCGGCCGGGCGCCGTCACCACGCGGAAGCCGGCCTTCAGGAACTCCTGCTGGCCGGCCAGCCGGCTGACGCAGGCCAGCTGGGCGGCCGCCGTGGGCGCCACCAGGCGGCTGCTGGCCGCCAGCGCCCGGCAGGCGGCCGCCGCCTGCCGCCAGTCGCGCGGCGTCGCCTGCAGGCGGTAGCAGCGCCGGTCGCACGCCTGCCAGCCGCCGGCCGGACAGGCGACAGGCGCGCAGCGGCCCGACCGGCACACGGCCGCAGGCGGGCAGGCGGAGTCGGCGGCGCACGCGGGCGCCGCCTCCGCCTGGCCGGCCGGTGTTGCAGCGCCGCCTGACTGGTAGGACGCCTCCGCCTGACCGGCCGGTGTTGCAGCACCGCCTGACTGGTAGGGCGCCTCCGCCTGACCGGCCGGTGTTGCAGCACCGCCTGACTGGTAGGGCGCCTCCGCCTGACCAACCGGTGTCGCAGCGCCGCCTGACTGGGAGGGCGCCTCCGCCTGACCGGCCGGCGTTGCAGCACCGCCTGACTGGTGGGTAGCTTCCGCCGAAGACAGCTGAACCGACCCCTGCGATCCTAACGGCCCCTGTACCGCTGGTGGTGTCTGTGCTGACGGGACCTGTACCGCTGGACGCGGTGGTGGTGTCTGTGCTGACGGCGCCTGTACCGCTGGACGCGGTGGTGCTGACGGCGCCTGTACCGCTGGTGGTGTCTGTGCTGACGGGACCTGTACCGCTGGACGCGGTGGTGGTGTCTGTGCTGACGGCGCCTGTACCGCTGGACGCGGTGGTGCTGACGGCGCCTGTACCGCTGGTGGTGTCTGTGCTGACGGGGCCTGTACCGGTGAAAGCGGTGGTAGCGTTTGTGCTGACAGCGGGGGTGGCGACGGGGATTCGGCAGGACGTGGGTCGGAGGACGATGGCTGCACTGGTGCATACTGAGCTGACGGTGCCGCTGGATTTTCTGCGGCTGCCACGAGTGCAATCCGTGTCGGTATGACTGGTGGTGGTGGTACGGCTGGTGCTGCCGGCGCGCCTGCTACGACTGGTGCGACTGGTACGACTGGTGCGACTGGTACGACTGGTAGGGCCGGCGCTGCCTGTGATTTCACTGGTATCCCTGCTGCGGCCAATATAGCTGGTATGACCGGCGATGCCGCCGCTGCAGTGGGCGCAGCCGACTGTGCAGCCGACGGAGCTGGTACGGCTGGCAGCGCTGGTATGGCGAGTATGGCAGCTAGGACGGCTGAGTCCAGCTGTCCGACCGGTGCAGCTGGGGCTGGGACGCACGTACCGCGCGACGAGCACACGCCAGACAGACACGCTCCGGCTCTGATGCAGGCACTGTCGGCGGCCAGCTGCAGCTGGCAGCTACCGCCCAGCTGGCAGAACTGTCCGGCCGGACACTGGCTGTCCTGTGCGCACTCGACGCACCGAAGTTGTTCGGAGCATATCCCACTGATGCAGGCGGCGTTCAGCAAGCAGAATGTGCCGACGGGCAGACAACCGGACATCACAAACACCTGCCGGCCAGACAAGGTACAGCCGTGTTACACAGCACCACCTGCCGGCCAGACAAGGTACAGCCGTGTTGCACAGCACCACCTGGCGGCCAGGCAAGGTACAGTCGTGTTACACAGCACCACCTGCCGGCCAGACAAGGTACAGCAGTGTTACAAAGCACCACCTGCCGGCCAGACAAGGTATAGCCGTGTTACAAAGCACCACCTGCCGGCCAGACAAGGTACAGCCGTGTTACACAGCACCACCTGCCGGCCAGACAAGGTACAGCCGTGTTACACACCACCACCTGCCGGCCAGACAAGGTACAGCCGTGGTACACAGCACCACCTGCTGGCCAGACAAGGTACAGCCGTGTTACACAGCACCACCTGCCGGCCAGACAAGGTACAGCCGTGTTACACAGCACCACCTGCCGGCCAGACAAGGTACAGCCGTGTTGCAAGGCACCACCTGCCGGCCAGACAAGGTACAGCCCTGTTACACAGCACCACCTGCCGCCCAGACAAGGCACAGCCGTGTTACACAGCACCACCTGCCGGCCAGACAAGGCACAGCCGTGTTGCACAGCACCACCTGGCGGCCAGGCAAGGTACAGTCGTGTTACACAGCACCACCTGCCGGCCAGACAAGGTACAGCCGTGTTACACAGCACCACCTGCCGGCCAGACAAGGTACACCCGTGTTACACAGCACCACCTGCCGGGCAGACAAGGTACAGCCGTGTTGCACAGCACCACCTGCCGGCCAGACAAGGTACAGCCGTGTTGCACAGCACCACCTGGCGGCCAGGCAAGGTACAGTCGTGTTACACAGCACCACCTGCCGGCCAGACAAGGTACAGTCGTGTTACACAGCACCACCTGCCGGCCAGACAAGGTACAGCCGTGTTACACAGCACCACCTGCCGGCCAGACAAGGTACACCCGTGTTACACAGCACCACCTGCCGGGCAGACAAGGTACAGCCGTGTTACACAGCACCACCTGCCGGCCAGACAAGGTACAGCAGTGTTACACAGCACCACCTGCCGGCCAGACAAGGTACAACAGTGTTACACAAGCTGCCGGCAGGCGGACAGCCGGACATCACTACCATCTGTAGCCAGACAAGTCACAGCCGTGGTGCACAGCACGAACGGTCTTGGGAGAGAGAAAAGGGAGAGAGACAGTGAGAGTGAGAGTATGACATGTGTCTGCTGTAAGCTTTTGTTTCAAATTAGCTTCACTGGACCAATTTCGAAGATCTACAACTATCTTGTCGTAATTCTGCCTGGCTGTCTGCATTCCACCCGAGATGTATCGAAGATGTTGATGGTCACTTACATTGCAGAGCAGTGTTGCAATTTTCGTCTTGAAGAACAATCTGGCACTCCCGGCTTCTGCCAAATCTGGTGCATTGTCAGCTGCTGAGGCGGCGATGCTGATCTCAGATGGGTCAACATTGGCTGGCAGGCGAACGGTGCTCCCGAGTGTCACAGTGACACACTGTAGGAAAAAAGTAGATAGTGTCAGGCATAGTGTAGGGGTGGTACCTACATAGGTGAACCTGATGGGATGGGTGTGACCTGATGGGATTCGTCTGAAATGATGGATCAGCAATCACGATGCTAGGGTGGCGAAGGAGAAGTTCATTGGTATGTATGTACAAATTCCACAAAAGAACTTGCTGCAGAGAAGTATCTCTCGATGCACCCTAAAACTCAAATAACCAACCAACCAACCAAAGAAGTATCTCCAAGTCAGCAAGAGTGCGACCTTTCCAGTCAAGGTGCTGGTTAGTGGAGTTGCCTTGCTGAATTTGTAGTGAGTCCGGGGAATCATACTGCTTCATGATGCCTTCAAGGCCTGGGCAACATCCAGAGATGGTTTCTCTGGATGAACATCTTCATAGTCATCATCATCATCATCATCGGGCACGGTGTGAAGAAGGTGCCTGCTACTGGCTCCGCACTGACCGACACACGCTCGCCCTTTATCATTCCAATTCCGACCTGGACAAACCAGCTGTCTGCCACCATTGCCATGGCGTGAGCGATGCGGCCATCATATCACACGCCATCAATCTTGTCTCCAATATCCTGCTCCTTCTCCTGATACCTGACTCCAGCCGTGACAGCCGACCTGGCCCCGGTCAGCTTGTTGAGGTCGCTGGCCATGCAGGACATCTCGAGGGCAAGAGCCCACTGGCCCCAGTAGCTGCTGCAGGAGGGGAGATGCCACTCCCACACATGTATTGTGGCAAGCTGAAAAGGAACTGGTATTTCCGCTTAGTATAATGTTTTGTAGATCAGTTTCACCAAATGAAATTTCGACAGATTGGAGAAGGGCAAATGTAGTTCCTATTTTCTAGAAAGAAGAAAGTGGGAAAGTTGAAAGCTATAGGCCAGTAAGTCTTACATCCCTAGTCTGCGAGGTACTCGAATCAATTATCAAGGTTAGAATAGTTAGTTATCTGGAAGGTAGCAGATTGATTCAAGATACTCAACATGGGTTTAGAAAAGGACGATCGTGTCTCACAAATCTCTTGGACTTTTTAACTTCGCCACGGAACAATTTGATCAGGGAAATCAGATTGATGTAGCATATCTTGACTTTAGTAAGGCCTTTGACAAGGCACCCCATAAACGATTAATGATACAGCTTCAGTCCCATGGTATTGCAGGTAGAATCTTAAAATGGATAGAGTTGTGGCTTTCAGATAGACAGCAAAGAGTGATGTTAAATGGTACAAAGTCATCATGGCAAAATGTTATTACTGGAGTCCCCCAGGGGTCAGTACTGGGGCCACTACTGTTCATTATATTTGTAAATAGCATCGAAAGTGGCCTAAGCAGTGAAGTTTTGAAATTTGCGGATGATTTGAAGGTCTTTAGGGCAATAACAGGTCAAAACGAGCATATCTATCTGCAAAAAAATCAGCGATTCAACAGGAGAAGGATTTAGGTGTTATTCTAAACACAAAATTGGGGGCATCAGAACAGACCAAGGAAGCCAGGAAGAAGGCACTGAGGATACTTGGGGCAATAAATAGGAATGTATCATACAGAAGTCATGAAGTCATCAGGAATCTTTACTGTGCATATGTCAGGCCTCATTTGGAATACTGCATCCAAGCTTGGTCTCCTAGCTATGAAAAAGATTGTTGGCTTTTAGAGAGAGTACAAAAGAGGGCTACAAAAATGGTTAATGGCATAAGCAACCTGGCATATGAGGAAAGATTGAAGAAATTGAATATGTTTTCACTTAGATATAGAATGCTGAGAGGTGATCTCATCGAGGTCTTTAAATGTGTCCATGGTCTGGAGAGGGGATATCTTTGGGAAATGTTTGAATTTAACAGAAATGATGCAATTAGAGGTCATAAATTCAAAATTAAAGTTAACCACAGCAGAACAAGGTTAAGACAGACTTTCTTCACCAACAGGGTAGTAGAACACTGGAACCAGCTGCCAGAAACCATTGTCAGTAGCAGCACACTGAACATCTTTAAAAACAGCATAGAGAATCATTATAAGAACAGAGGGCTTGCTTTTAAGTATTACAGGGAAGGCTGATTAACAGATTTGGTGTGCAACTGGTTGAGTGTACAGAGTGCAACCAAGAAGGGCCCTTGTGGCTCATAGTTGCACTAACCTGTTATGTCTTTATGTCTTTGTGCCACATCCAAGATTGCCTTTGGCTGTGTTACGCACGGGCACGGTGTTCCTCACGGGTCCTGGCTTGTCCATGCACTTCACGACCAGACAGGCCATGTGACCCATCCTCTGTTCCAGCAGTCTGCCCACTGGCCTGGCTCCTTTCTCTGCTCCACTTTCACTTCCCGGACTTTCACTTTCACTTTCACTTTCACAACATCTCCTCTGTGCCCTCCCCTTCTCTCCTCCTTTCTCCGACACAGCCTTGCCTGATCCTGCTGCTTCAGCAGTCTTTTCTTTTTTTCCCGTTTATGTCTCCTCCTCTTCAGCTCAGCATCGGTCTCGACTGATTTCCTCTTGGCTGCTTTGTGCTGACGATAAGACGGAGTTGAAACGAAGCCAACTTCGGACTGCTCTTTTGAATGCGTGTGGCGGCCACAGCTGCTCCCAAGTCCAGACTTGCTAGACCGAGCGTCGGTCAGCTGGCTGACGCTGACGCTGCCGTTGAAGCCTCGAGCCGCGGCTAGGACGGATGTTGTGCTTGGTCGGATCCGACGCGGCGGCGGCTGACCCACCATTTCCCATTCTGCCCATGTATATGGTGGCATTCCACCGTCATATGAAGCGTCAGCATTGCACTTGTAGGGCACATATCAAATCACAACCATGCTCCACTAATTTGCCTGGCTAACACCTCGGTACGACCTCGCTAAGAGTCATGCACCGTGGCTTCCTACAAGGACGGTACAATAGCAGCCCTTTTCTGGTTAAGATGATCTTTGGCAAGATCTCCTTGGATACCCTTTGTTGTGAATCCCCACCAAGCAAATTGGCAGCAATCCTCGTATCTATGCATTGGACAACATCTAGTTTTTCTCAAGTTTTCACGCCCACGTTTAAGAGCTCAGGTGAGATGGCCAGGATCATGGTCAGGATCATGGTCACAGTGATCATGGCCAGGATCATGGTGTACACAAATGCGCCAGTCATCTGGTGCCCTGAAGTCGCTGTTGTGAAAGCTCCCCTCAAAAGGAAGACTTGTTGAGCGATCTCTAAAAAATGTCTGAATTTATGACTGGGAAGCTGTTGCTCGAACGAAGCAGCAGCACGCGAACACGGCACGCGTGAAATAAGAGCACTAGACTAGCCCGTCGACACACTTAACCTGTGAGATGACGATATTAGCCCGACTTCTCACAGGTCCATCACAAAAGCTCCCAGAAACGGAAGCAACACACAACGTACGTGTTGCTTTAACACTCACACGTCCGGCGGTCCGCGCCAACTTCGCCGGTGCGGGGGGCAGATGTCTGCTCCCCATAAGATCTCTAGAACTATGCTAGGTAGCGACAAACGGAAAACGTCGTTGGATAGCTGGTGACAAGCTCTGTCGAAAGTGTTTCGATCACTTCTTCTCTCAGGTCAATATTTAGGTCACTGGGTCATCATAGGTCAAATTCGACCAGATCGGGTGGCACCCTCAGATATTGACGCATATTTCGGGACCATAGAAACATCATAGAAACAAACGGCGAACGCTTATTCGATTTATAGAGAGCAATCGAGGCGTCAACTAGGTGTCCAAGCAGGAATACTTCTTACTTCTAAACTGTAACCTCAGGTCAAGGTCATGAAGCAGCCTAGGGAGGATATGTAAGATATCAATCGCACATCTTAACGATACAAGCATAATAACGGTAATTGCAGCCTTCTAGCTCAATGCAGTGCGATATAATGCTCAGAAATGTGCTAGTGAACTCAGGTAACCTCAAATGACCTTGGTGAGGTCGCTGAGCAAAAATGGCAGCGGTAACATTGAGTATAGCTTCCAACTACACGCCACAGCCGTTTTGAGGTCATTCCGAGAGCAAATATGTAACCATGAAACACTTGTATATTTTACCATAGCCCTATAATGGGGGAGCCATGGCCGCAACCTGACCTCAGGTCAATGCTACGAAAAAAAACTATTTATATATTATGGTCCCTGATGAGACCATGAAGTGTTATAAGTTTGAAATAAATCGACCAATTATTGCGGAAGTTATGCTACCTAGAACTCCGAGGGATGTTGTGTCACTTCGCCTGACCTGGTGACCTGACTTCAGATGACCCAGGGTTATCAATGTATGAAGATATGCGGAAAAGACGAATGAGCAGCCGTGCGAGGTTTGGCTTTGCTAACCCGATTAGTATAGCGGCAAATTAGGAAATATCGTAGGGGGCAGATATCTGCACCCTGCAACGTTGGGGTGTCCATTGGAGGTGAAATCCTTCCCTTCAACAACAAAAATGATGAACTCCTCATGAAATATATCCTTAAATATTGAATTAGGCGCTTACTTTCCAGTGCGTTATTTCCCCTCAAAGGGGATTCTCCGGCTGAAAAAAAATTGAGTGCCGGGTGGATGCAAGCGAGACATTCCAGCGACAGCGAGGGTGGAGCCTTTCCTTTCAAAGCACGTCTTTTCTCTCAGAGGGCGCCCTTGGATGAAATAAAAATTGAAGGAGGTAGGGTGCATTCGAGTCTTTCCAGAGGGTCACCTTTTCAAGGCCGTAGGGCCACGACCTTCACATGGGTGGGGCGGGGGACATGCACCCAGTGCGCCACCCCACTGTGTTGTTCCATCGTCGCTAACTCCGTGTGCGACTTGAAAACAGCACATGCTATGCATGATAATGGGCATAAGGAGTGTTAGAATAAATTTAGAGTTCAACGGGCCGGACCCTTTATGACGTGCAATGCTTTGTACTATGTCAATGTAAAGGGCAACCCAAAGTGAGCATGACTTCCTCTTTAACTGTCTCCCTACCTTCCAAATCTATAACTAAATCATCCCATCACACATTGTACGGGAAAGCACACCGCCCGACTTATTGCAACTATGTTTTTGTGTGCATGTACAAACCATCAGTTGCAAGACTGTTGCAGTCGCGACGAATTAAGAATCACGTGCAAAACAGAGCTTATACCTGCCATCAAGTGTGGAATCGCGACAGAGAGCAAAATGTATGATCCTTTCCACATGAAGTACTAGAGCTCCACGGCATGTTCCACTCACCATCAATGTGATCAGCACAGCGACATGCCAAGCCATCTGAGCACGCGAAGAGCATCGAGGGGCGAGGAGTTCCCTCTCCTGCGGAAACTGGAGCGGGCAACACTTCCTCCGGCAAGTCTTGCGGTCACGGACACTGGTGCCTCCCATGGATGGCTGGCTCACAGCTTGTCGGGAAAACCCGGCCAACCTTGCGGTATCGCTGAAGTCAGCGGAGACCACACCCCCGACGGCTCTGGCACAATGCCAAGGTCAGGGCCCAGGCGCCTCCGCGGGTCTCAAGAGTGTGTTGCGACACCCACGCAACGCCGGCACCTGTGCCTGCAGTATTTCTTCTGAAGACGTGGCGCCGGTACTGCACGCTGCGCAGGCACTGAGTTAGAGAGTGGGTCAAACGGCAGGTCGAACGGGTTGGACGAGTCAGCTGCTGTGCTGATGCTGGCTGTCGGGCCGCTCTTGGCTCAGACAGCAGAATAGCTAAATATCTGTCTATTTGTCTGTCCATCTGCCTCACTGACTGTCTGTATGTCTGTCTACCTGCCTGTCTGTCTGTCTGTCTCTCTCTCGCTCTATCTGCCTCACTGTCTGTCTGTCTGTCTGTCTGTCTGTCTATCTATCTGCTTCACTGTCTGTCTGTCTGTCTGTCTGTCTATCCATCTGCCTCTCTCTCCCTCTCTCTCTCTCTCTCTCTCTCTCTCTCTCTCTCTCTCTCTTTCTCATACATCTGTATGTATGAGTGTGTGGGTGTGAGAGAAAAGGGAGAAAGGGAGAAAAGAAAGAGGGAGAGACGGCGGGGTGCACTTGACATATCTCTCGCATTTGTTCTGGGCTGGATTTAGTCCAAATGCCGGATTGAAACTGGAACGTCATTGGCCCACCCCATATGGACTCTCCTTATCTCTCAGAGGGCTCTGTTCTCCCTCAAAAGACCATTCTCAGGCTGCTTTGAGCTCTTCCTAGCTATCAACAACTAGTGTGATTTCAACTGAGGCTGACCCTCGGCACATGAATTGCCAGCCTATAAGTCTACCTTTAGTCTCTCAGGGTACCTTTTTCATCATTTAAGCATCACTCTCAACCTCAGTAGTATCCCAGTCAAGTACTAGCTGACTCTCACTAGACCCTCTTCATCCGTCAGGGCCGTCTTCTGTTTCTACTGGCATATCACAGCCCTCAATAATCTTGCTTATTTCTCATCGCAGAGGAATTTCAGATCTGAGATGGGCCCTCATTAGCCATCGTCAGCTCTTAGGGGTCCTGGTCTCCCCTCCCCTAGGGTCTCTTTGAAAATCAAGGAGCATTCCAGCACTCTTTTGCCCTTAGTTATTAGGGTCCCATTTCAGCTGAGACTGGTTTGTCCAGCTAGCATGGGCATTTTGACTTTAGGGCAGACCCTCTCTTACCTTCACGGCAATTGTCAGCCTATAGGATGGATGTCTTCATTTCTTACGTCCATTCCCATGCAAGCTGTCTGATGCGCTAATATTTTCCTCGGTTACATCTCTGCCCCTTAAGGCGGTCGCCTGGAGTATCCCATTGGACCCTTCCTTCACCCCTTAGAAACTCCGATGCTTTTTAACAACCCGGGCCCCTCAACGGCCTTAGAGGCACTTTACGCATCACCAGAAAGCCTCGATATCGGGACGGATCGCCTCTGTAGCTCGGAGTCCTCCCTATCGGCCTGAGGTCTGCTGTCAGCTCTGAGCCCCTCTCCATCATTGTGAGCCAAAGCCGACCCTGTGACGCCGGCCGTCCGGTCATCAGCCTCCATCCGTCGGCTCAGAAACTCTCTGGACACTCCCCGTCCGGCCGGATCCATCTTCTAAAAGTTCTCGGGCTTCCTCCGTTGCGCAAGTGGACTCTTGTGCGGTCCCGCCCCCATCGGCCCAGAGAACCTTGATGCCGGCTCTGGGCCCACTCCGAGAGCCCGGGGTCCTCCCGCGGCTAGAGGTCCTCTCCGTCGGCGCAGGGTCCCTCCTTGGCTATACAGGACATCCCCGGTCAGGTCGGAGGCCTTCTTTCAACAGCTTGAGCCCCTCCATCAAGCTATGGGCCCTTGTACGGCTTCAGTCGACCCAAAGGCCAATTATGACGGCCCGAAGCTCTCTCCCGCAACTAGGGCCCCCTGCGCCATTTTTAGTCCCCTTTGACGACCCAGGGTCCCTTCGGACAAGCCCGAAACCATATTTCAAACTCTTAGAAACCGTGCATCAGATCTGGAGCCCTTTCTTCAGCATGGGCTCCGACGACAGTCCATGGGCCCATCATATTGGTTCGAGCCCACTCCGCCAGCCCGTGGGCCCTCCTAACTATCAGGTGGCTATTCCAACTATCAGGAGGCCGTTCCGTCGATCTAGAAGCCCTTCGCGTCAGCCAAAGCAATGGCCCTCAACATCTTCCTGAGAGCACCTCCTTTGACTCGAGGCTCTCTTCATCGGCCCGAGACCCTTTCCGTCAGCCCGTGGTCCCTTTCGCCAGTCAAAGGGCACTGCACGTCGCCCCGGGGGACATAGCAGGCTTCCTGCACCGACGCCTTGAGAGGCCTTTGCGGAAGCCTCAGGGTGGCCGTTAGAAGTGCCCCCTCCGATCCTACAGGGGGTTAGGAGCGATCGCCCTCTTTGTCCGCCCCCCCAGGTTTGTTATGGCGCAATGCTAGTTTTTTGTCGGCTCGATGCCTTCCTGGCAGTTTGTGAAAGTAAATCTTGAACTTGGTCACCCCACTTTCTTTGGTGGTGCCTTCCAGCTGCGTCTCGTTGGCAGTGGTGGCCTGGCTTCCCTAATGGAGGCTGCATTATATCCTATGTGCAGTGAGAATCATTGCATCATTGACACCAGAACAAATTGTAAGTAGAATGGGTGCTTGCACTTCTGGTTGCTTTCAGCTGATTGGCGTACAGCCGATACTTCAATTTTCTCCAGCTGTCTTCAGTGGTACTAGTTCCAGCTGCATGGTTTTCCTAGGACGTGGACACAACTTCCACTCCTCGGCAAATTTGTGCTTTAAGGTTTTCTGCATATATTGTTTGAATCTTCATGTTGAATACAATGTTGATGCATATGACGAAGATGATGTGACCCCATATTTCTTTCGTAAATGTTCAGTTGGCGAGCGATATAGCACAACAAGGGCATTGCATGCGGTAATATACGATAAGACATATGGATACAAAATCATAGCCTACTCGAAGCTAAGCTATCCTAGCCTTTTTAAAAACGTAACTTAAGAAAAATTGAAGATATGGTTGGTTTTCAATTTTGGTCCCACAATTTCTGGGCTACATACTTAAATTAACCTAACCTAATCCAGACCAAAATGCTTTTGAAGCGAAACAATTAGGGGACATTTCATGACAAAAGGGAAGAAGTGTTTTCTCAACTTTTGCAAATAAAAACCTAACCTAACGCATTCTAACTTAAATAACCTATTCTCTTTCTTTGCTATATGGAACGCTATATATAGAAAATGTGTAATAAAATTTGCTTTGGTGACACATGAGGACGTATAATACCTATTCCCTCCATGTGCGATGAACGTGGACAGATTTTCTGTAGATATATTCTCCAGGACTGAAAAAAAAAATTAAGACGAATTATCTCCCGCCCAGCAAGCTTTCTACAAAATAAAGACCCCTCCTCCATCAAATCAGCGACATTCACCCATCCCACTTCCACCTGTCCCATGTAATCTTACTCACTTTCGAATAAAATGTCATGCTTTTTTCCTGTTCAGCTCCCTGAAAAACAACCACTTCAGGAGAAGCGATAAAAAAAGTTTCTTCAAGATAGCGATTCGCTATGGACGTTCACGATTGTATTCGCTTGCTTCCATGCCTGCTCTTGAAGTATGTCTGCTGTGGTTATTAAGTGCCTCAAACTGTTACTTTCTTTATAGTACTTTTTAACAATCATATTTCATAGGTTAAGTGCTAAAAATATGATTAATTATCCATGTCTATTCCGATAGCTCGACACAATGACACAAATTACGTCCGTCGCATGATTTCTGGCTTTGTTGACGCCAAACTGTTTACACATCGGGGCAAGCGCGACGCATGTACCCAACTGAACATATTTACTCCCGTGGTAAGCTTGGTATGACTTGCTTACGATTTGTGAAGCAGAGTAAAGTTGTAAGTAATGAACTAAAGTTTACGTCGGTGCAGTAGTACGTAGTGCAGACATATGCAAAGTAGGCTATTTAACGACTCCCGTTGTGCAAAATTCACGCATTTCTCAACATTGTCTCACCATTATTTGCTGGCGCTGGCCATCTTCCTGGCATTGTGCTATCGCTATATACGCATCGTCCGCAGACTACATACACACGGTTTATGCTGCAGCGGTCTGGAGGTCTCGCCGGTGCAGGCGACGTTAGAACTATACACCGAAGCGTGCAGCATGTAGGCTTCGGATGCCTTCTACTTTGGACGGTTCTGTCAAATTGCCACTTACTGTGGTGGTATCGCTACAGCTACAACTATGAATTACCTGGGGGCGGGTAGGACACGAGGCAACTTTTTCCGACCATCCTTCCATACCTGCATAGATAGTCCTGTCTTCTTCCATCAGCAAGATCATACATTTATATATGCAGGCTATGCTATATATGTGGGCTATGACATCCATGTGGGCTATGTCTACGGAATTCACACAAAAAAACTGGTATCGCTGCATTGTGAAAAAATTAGTAGTAAGGAACAGAGGCGAATTGCTGAATCAGTATTCCAAGAGAGCAATACCTGATTCTAACGCTGATGAATTCGAATCCCACTTCAGGTGCTAGCTCGTAGGGCGTCGGGCTGAACTCAGTAAATATCCAAGCGGCTCGACAGGACATTTGACACTTCATAGGGCTCAAGACATCTCCCCTCAAACCCCTACCTAGATCTCCACTCCCTAAGACCATTTGTCTTAGGGAGTCAGTAAGCTGTCTTAGGACAGCTTTTTATATGGTGAGGAGGTTAGTTGCTATAATTAATCCTCCAGTGGTAGTGGCTTATGGACGCCAATGGAAGACTCGCTGATAACAGTCCTGCATGTATTTACTACATACATAGGGAATGATGGTATTGTGAACGGCAGATCTGGCATGCGCCCTGGAGGGCCTCTGAAAATTGCGCGCACTTCAGGGGGCGGATTCAACCCCCCACCCCACCTCCACTAAGCGCTCGGCTCCTATTAAAGCAGGAGTAACTAAAGTATCCGGGTGGATGGGTACGTCAGTGAACTCTATTGTGTGCAAATTTCATGACCTGAAGTCAATAATTACAAGGTCAAATGAAGTTGCACACGTCACAATTTGCTTGCTTTGCGTGGCTTGACTTCATTGTTTGGATCGCCGTGATTGTGTTTAAATGCTTTGAAATAGGTATCAGTGATGTTTTGGACATTACTAACGATGCAATACAGATGCTAGACCCGGCATTTGACCTCAGGTCACATGTATAGCAGTACTTCATCAGGTCAGTACTTGCTCCAGTTAACGGAACTGGGCCGCCTGCCCGACTGCTCCGTCGGGCGGCTCGGCGCAATTGACTTCGCGAAGAAAGGAGTGAAGTATATGAATGAAGTATGGAAACGCTTAGGTACACAATGACATACAGTAGTTTTCAGTATGTGCAGGTAGTAACATGCAAAACGACATCAATCGCATGACAGTAATTTGCATTTATGATATTTCAGTTGGCGAAGTTTGGTTTCATTAGCCGGTCATGAACTTGACATGATTTGACCTCGGTGACCTAATAT
Source organism: Imbricaverruca yamaguchii (assembly GCA_034440575.1). Taxonomy (NCBI): domain Eukaryota; kingdom Metazoa; phylum Arthropoda; class Thecostraca; family Neoverrucidae; genus Imbricaverruca; species Imbricaverruca yamaguchii. Next base: position 172,678 of record JAOTOL010000989.1, read on the forward strand.
CACCTTGAAACTACATAGCATAATAATATACATCAAACAAGTCGCTAGTGCTGCGAAGAACAATTCCCTTTTGCCGATATGCGGGAAGCGTATCCGCGCCGATATTTGTGATCTAACGCTATGAAGTGTTTTGACTTAAGCGGCCTCTAACTCGAAACATGTTCGGCGGATTTCCGAGTTTTGTACTGTGGGCGACGTGTCGAACATTTCTATGCACGGACGCAAAAATGGCGTATATCGACCGGTAAAATCGGGAGTTATGTACGAAAAACCGGACGGGTGAGCGGATTTGGCCCTCCACCCCGCCAGTGCGCGTGCTAGCACGGCCGTCTGCTGATCTGCGGTCGTATGCGGCACACCAAAGCCCCGACCACAAACTCCCAAACACATTTCACGAGTGGTGCGTAAGCGTTGCATCAGTATCCCCATTCATTCATCAAGGCACTCGCAGCTAGAACTTTGCAAATGTGGCCGGAAACCATCAAATTTGCCAGGGTTTGCTGCGCAGAATTCGCCACGCTAAAAGCATACCACTGCAACGAAGTCACTCACGCCGCATCGTACATAGCAGATCGGACGGCCTGTCTGCTAAGCTAACTAAACAGACAAGCTGTCTGATCTGCTCAGTGCGATGCGGCGTGAGCAACTTCATGTATCACACACCAGTAATTGACCATGGCGAAAATGGGTGTGAATACATGGCGGGATGTGCCATCGGGTATCATTGCTGGCATACACCACTCACACCAACTACAGGTCTAACATGTATTGTATCATCTGTTCATGTCTTTTAAGAGCCTTGCTTTTTGTTGCAGAAGGATGTTGTGTTGGTGTGTATGTATGCTTAGGATGAACATTACCCAACAAAAAAGATAGTTATACGTTAAACATGTTGAGGATGTTCATCTATGAACGAAGCAGTATGCACTAGTGTTGGGTATATTTGCACCGAATCATTCAATACGCCGTTAAACTTTTCGGTCAGATCGGTCTTTCCGGTCAGATCCTCTCTCCTCGTCTCAGGGGCCGGGGGTCATTAAAAGCAACCCCCTCTAATCTTTAAGCTAAGCATCACAAGAAATGAAACAGAGATGCCATTGGAAGCCACTCAATGCGTAGGGCTAGAGACCACCCCACCATTTTCACCCCTCAAAATGTAATGTTATAAGGGGGTTTACTAGGTCACGATTCATGCCATCCTTTTAGCTCTTGGGAGTTTATCATTGGGAAGATTTTATCAAACAAAACTTATTTGGAATCAGAAAAGAAGGCATAAAGGACGGTGCATCCAAAATGCTTTCTTATCGAAAAAAAAACATGAATATTTAATAAATTTGGAAACTGCTTAGTGTTCGATTTTTTTATTTATTTCATGGGTAGAGCGAACCAAGAAGCGTTGTGTTCAGTAGGCCTTACCTCATAAAATATACCTACTTCAGCCAGAATCTTCGATTTCGATTTTAGGCAAAACAGGCATATGTGCAAGACAATTAATTCATGGAAAACGCAAAACTTCAAACTGTTCTCTGGCGTGTTTTGTTGCTCTCCAATGATACACACATAATAAAAGTTTCATTCAAATATGATTACCTGTCAAAGCGGGATGGCTGATACTAACGTTTTGGAGGTGACCTCCCTTGTCCTGAACTAACTCGGTGATCGTCGATGACCTGACCACAAAATTTTGAGACAAAATACTAATCTGATGTGGAAAAGGGATGCCAAGTTTCAACGCTCTGCCTCGAGCCGCTTTTCACTGTCCGCGTAAATCCTTATGGTGGCGGAAAAGACCCTCGAGACGGCGCGAATTATGAAGTCATTAATTCTCAATGTTGACAACAAGAAGTCGTTAAGAAGTCGTATGTCAAGTCATTAAGTCGTGTTTTGCGGCACCTTGTGCTGGTTTTGAAAGCACGTGACTTACTGCGGCTTGTATCAAGATGATCAAAACCGCACTGTGCTTCGTGCAGAACCTTCTGCAGGCGTTACAACTCACACACAAAGCATGTCCTCTAGGCAATATTGCATGTTGTGCTTGGCCATACCCCAGTGGAGGCTGATGTCCAGCAGTAGGTGTGACATGTCATCCGGTGCCGCACAAACAACACTTCAAACAGCATCGTTACAAGCTTCCAGGTTGTAGGGCACATCTACAGAGAGACACTGGTCACCAGTCATACAGTACTGTCTCTAATCGGCTGTGTTTTAACTGCTTAGACAGCTCTTCCAAAGCAAATAGAACGCAAACTCCCAAAACAAGCGAAATAGAAGCTTGCCTCTGTACGCTCGCTAAGTTCTAAAGCACCTAGTAAGCGCATTGAGCAACGCGACCACTGCGGTTCCTGCAGCCGTGGGATTATCCTCTCAGTGCATTCCAAAGACATGACAAACCACTTTCCCTGTACATCCACTCCTAATTTTTACACGCCTAAAGCACTCCAAACAGGAGCATGCTCGACGCTGCATTCTTACTTCATTTCATATGATCATTCTTCTAAGTTAATTGCGAGTTTGCCCTCAGCTCCGGAAAATCTCGAGCCGCAATCTGAGGAAGCCTATCCGCATTGCCCAACGTGCCACTATGGGAAGCACCTCTTGCACTGTGCACAACCACGATGCAGTCACTGGCGTTGGATCACTGCACGGGGTAGTGATTACTCTTCCTTGACGTAGCATCCCATGCCGTGCGAGAACAGCGAGCTCGCCATGTTCGCCAGCTGGCCTGCGGGGCTGGTCATCGTCGACGTCATAGCAGAGGTCACGGCCGGGGTCACAGCAGAGGTCACGGCCGGGGTCACGGCCGGGGTCACGGCCGCAGAGCGTTTGCTTGACGGCGGCGTGTGCAGATAAGCACGGACGTAGAAGTTGATGAATAGGGCGCTGAGCACGATGAGGTAGGTGAAAGTCATGGTGCACGTCCAGAGAGGCAGCCCACACCGCATTGAAGGCATCTGCAGCGAATCACAGATTAGTTTGACCTAGCACCATGTCGCAAGCAAGGAGACCTGCCACCGTGCCACACTGTGCGAACGATGTTTGACGTCAACATACTTCGAAGGGTGATAAGGTGATGATAATAACCAGAATTAACTACGAACATAGTCCCTGGACATCGAACAGTTGCTAAAGAATACCAGCCAGGGTCCAGCAATTTAACGTATTCATTTTTTTTTTTTTGGCACACACACACACACACACACACACACACACACACACACACACACACACACATACGTGTAAGGCGTGTAAAGCGAGGACTGTGACTCGTCACCGACTATCGAGGACCATGTGAAGGCACCAGTTGACAAGGCTCAGACTTGGAATGGTAGTAGTCGTGCATGTGTAGACATGCTCTGTCTACAGAGTTATGGAGAAAAGCATCATGACAGGCCATCAGAGCGAAACTGAATACCGAGGACCGATGCGATAACCGAGGACCGATTTCGCACGGGCGCAACCAGGGGAACAACTGCGGAAGTTTGCTCCTTTCCTCGCTCAGAGCGTTTTTCAAGCGAAGTCGCTTCTCAGAGTAGAAAAGGCACCTCATCCAGGGAAATGGTGCCACATCGGGAGAAATGGTGAGCCTCCAGAAAGAAAATACTCTAATAATCAAATTCCCTTCATCCGCCCCTGCCGGTGTGTGAACTGTGCGAACGTGTTGTGAATAACGAGGACCGTGTGTGAAGGGTTCCTACCATCCACCACATGCGAGGACCGCTTTATACCCGTCCACGTTGTCTTCTCAAACGCCCTGTGCGGTATCGACGCTGATCACAGCCACAGGTATATGATTATGAGTCTGGCACCTGGCATCAAGCAGCAAGGCGCAACTTGACATCCGCTAGGAAGCAACGTATATTTCCTGGTGACGTCGAATACTTCCCTTGTAACTTAGTTTCAGTAATTCGAAGTCATGATCACGAAGCATCATGCAATTGTGTTTAACATCAGATGCTCCTTAGTGCGACCGTACTGAAATACTGGAATTTGTTTGAATTGTTTGAAATACAATGTGTTCTCCTTCATTTTCCTCTGCTACCCAGTTTGCGCAGTAGTGGAGAGCGGCAACGGGAAGCATTCCATAATGCATACAATGATTTTCAATTCACTCTTCAAACCCGAATGCGTCGGACACAATGTGAAAACATGCGATATGACGCCATACAAGCTCATCTTCCCTCACCCGTCGCCCATTTCACCTTGAAGCACGTTAAGCTCTACGTCAGTTTGGAGGACTATCGAGCGCCTCCTGCCGGGCACAGGGGAACTGACTGCACAAGTGCTGGTGGCGCCTTTACCGAATCCCCCTGCTGTGGGAAATTAACAAACAAACAAAAAATACTAGGGAACGGCAACGAAAACAACACGCAGTAATCTGGAACTTAAGCAACTTTTATCATAAAATGACCTTTTGGGATCATTGCAAGGATTTGTTCTCGCCGCCAACATAATACGATACTCTGTCCTGCTGAGTATCGTAGAAGCTGACTGGATCGGTGCTGATGGTGTCCCTGATGAGCCGTCCCTACTTAACACCGTTGGACCTGGCCGAACTGTGATGGTGGCGTCTCTGTCGAGCGGTCCTTGCTGACTACTGCGGGAGCTGACTGGACAGGTTCTGGTAGCGTCCCTGCCGAGCCTGAATGCCGTCAGAGTAGCGAACCAGTACTGGCGGTGTCACTGCTGAGTCACCTCTACTGGGTACCGGTGGAGTCGACCGACCGATGCTAGTTGCATAATGACTGAACGATTCCTACTTGGTAACTGGGAAGTTGATCGGACCAGTGTTGGTGGCATCCCCGCCGAGCAACGCCTGCTGAGTGTGGGGTGCTGGCCGGCGACGCTGGTGGCGTACAAACCATGCGGCCCCTACTATGCACCGTGGGAGCTGGTGCTGGTGGGGTACGTGCCGAGCGGTTCCTACTGAGTGCCGTGGGAGCTGACTAGGCCAGTGCTGGTGGCGTTTCTCTGGAACCGCCACTACTGGGTACTGGGGGAGCTGACCGGACCGGTGTTGGTGGCGTCTCTGCTGAGCGGCCTTACTGAGCACAGGTGGAGCTGATCGGCCGATGTTGGTCATGCCGATGATAGTAGTGTCCTACTATTTCTGTGGTATCGCTGTAGTGTAATAGTCATGGTGAAACGGTTCCAGATGTGGAGCGAAACGCCGAGTTCGCGTGTGAAAATCAGTTTGTTTTTTTTGGCGTCTGAATCGTACTGCATGTCGTTAACCGCTAAGAGTAAGTAGCCCTGTGGACCACTTGGAATAGTGTTTGTCTGTTGCGGTGTTATTTAATGTGGGATATTCACCACCAGATTTCAAATACGTCTGGATTCGTAATTGTTAATGCGGAGATCGAATCGAGTTTTGCCGAACTTTAGCAATATTTGCTGGATTTTCACTTATTCGTCTTTGAGAAGCATTACAGTCAATTTTATAAAAAGTCCGGTTCGAACAATCTTTGAAACAAAACTTGGCATCCTGTGCGGTTTCAGTCTGCTATTTTCTTTGTCTTTCGGCGGTAGGTGCTTCATGATGGCTAGAACTAGGCTGAGGTTCGTCTATGTGTGCAGAATTTCAGATAGTGTTCAAATCATAACAATAATGATACAAATGCGCAGAAATGAAAATGCCCTGCACGCCTTATTCGCGATGCTAACACCACAGGAAATAAAATATCTACCACTTTATAGTTCCCTCTGAATGTAAAATGAATAGCGATTCAAAACACGATGTTCATGTGGATGCCATCAGTCATGGCATCTTTCCACAAATATACGTGTTTCACAAAACAGAATATACATTCCGTGTTGAGGTTAGCATATTGTTGCGCGATAAATATCTTGTGTAGTCTTATCATGTCTCATCAGAAAGGGTCATTATAACATAGTGATCATAATGGTCATATGTTCACGATCATTATGTTCTTGAAAGTTCAATATTTGCAAGCGACGATATGGGAATCCCAACTTCGTCTCGATACTATACAAGAAGAGTGAATACGTGGATTATAGATACAGGTGTGAAAACGAAAGTTATTTATATAAAAATTGAAATCCGGTACAACTTCAGCTATGCTATTTGTTTCTTGGTTTCTAGTATATCATTGGACCGATCAGTATTGGTAACCTATTGGTGTGACATAATGCTGCCTCAGGTATCGTCGCATCCTCTCCGCTGGTGCCAATCGATTGCTGCTCACATGACGAGCAATAAGGGGCGTACTGTTAGACTGTGGGCTACGCCAACGGAGAGAGTTGGAAATATCGGAACACAACAGTCAGGTTTTGAGGTTGATTCAAATTAGTCAGGTCCTGCAACGAGCCGGCGACTCGTAACGCGGGGCTTAGAGTTACAAGCACGGTGTGATGGCTAAAGCAAGACTATTGAGCTTATGGATGCGTTAGGCATGCGGCCGAGCCAGGTGGTGAATCTGCGAGCTCGGGAACGGATCCAGAAGCCTGGCGGGATGAACTTTCACAACAAATCTCCGATTTATTTTCCTTTAAAAATTATTCGATTTTTTAACCGCTGATATTCCTAGAATTTGTTTGATACCATATTTATCATATATAATGTTGCTAGACTTCGAGAAAATACAATCTTATTGCAAAATATAGGAAATAGTCGGTTCCTAGAGGAGGGGGAATGGCGGAATGGCTGCAAACACGAGTCCATGGCTATTCAGGGCGTTCGCAATACCCATGGATCTGATATAACTATGACTAAATAAGCGTGTGTCCTTGTTAGCACTTCATTTACTCTTCGGCACCATAAACACTCACAGAGCATGGGAGGATATAGGGAATAAGCATAGGAGCATGTGTGAAATGTGAAATGTGCCCCTTTGGCTGGATAGGCCAGAAGGCTCGAGTGCACTCCTTCCCCTGCCACTCGACTGATTTTTCATTCGTCAAGGACTACGAGGGATAGACGCCTCTAAGAGGAAGAGGCCCCACTTGGAGACGAAAAACCACCCTTCATTGTGCTCCGGTATACTCCACATCTTTCGCTTTACGAATTTTTATGCCGAAGCGCCCCGCCGACCAAATGTGTCCCTCCCGAAGGAAATTTAGGAATTTACCCCTGAATGTTTTGGTTTTTTAAACGTGGCTGCGTGTGGAGAATTATGTGCATGACTCGTTGGTTGGGAAATATGCTGGGGGGATAGGTGTCAATTTTCAGACAGGTATGTAAGTGCCGAAGAGTGTTGAATATGGGTCTGATAAGGAAACAAGGGTTTGAAGTGTTATCATGCATAGCATGTCATATACTTCGGACGATATTTAGTGAAGCACTTGCGTCCATTTATCCAGAACTCAGCCAGACCCTTCTTTCTAGTGTTTATTCTCAGGTTTCCATTTAACTGGGATGCAAGCGGGCAAGACCTTGGTATTTTCAAATTAGACAGCCAGAACCTGACTGGTTTTCCTCACTGATTCCCAATTAAATCTCAACACATTGCAACCTGGGTTGCCAACAAGCACTTAAGCACAAATGTCAAGGAATGATTTCCCCTAATGTGGCACTTATTTCCCCGGACCATTGTCACATGCTACAGAGAGTGCTACAAACTAACCTAGCATACACCAGCAGATAGTTGATCGCATCAATTAGGATGAACTATCAATCATCTTTGTCAGCAACTATCCATTCCATCACCATCACCATCCCATTCTCACGCTTCACACCATCACCATCACCATCGTTTAGCACAATCGGGTCAACTATCAGTAGGTCCATGTTAGGTTAATAATTTACGCATAGGTGTAGGTTAGGTTACATCAGCTTACAACACGTGCAATATACCTTCAATAAGGAGCTGAGGAAATGAGTGCTACTGTAGGAGAAATAGATGTTCAGCAAGTGGTTTAAGTACTGAGAGGAAATATGGACCAGGAAATGAATGCAAAGGCCCCCTGAAGACATAAGCGCGTATAAATAGCATCAACTATCCTGATTAACGTTGCCCCCATTTTATTATGTGTTGACGGTCAATCGTGGAAGTAGTTTACCTCCGGTATGCTTCTAGGTTGGTGCTTACACATCAGAAAGCTGACTTCTAATGAGGCAGGATCACTTTCTATTCGGGTCCTATACCTATCCTGCTTATACAGTATTGGTTTTACCTCATGTAGACCTGGCACTTAAACCTACTCGTCAAGCACTTCTTTTTCGCACTGCATCAGATGTTTCCTCGGACCCCGTTAAAGTTTTATGCAATGTACCATGAACTAACCAAATATAATATCAACGTGTAGATTGCATCCTCTTAATCTCTTGAATAATTGATCGTATTGCCAAAATTTAGTCAATATATCTGAGGACACTTGAAAAAATATCTGCAAACTGGCGGATCCAATGGCGGGCAAGGGAGCCATGTTCCTCGTCCAAGGAGGCCGATTTTGTCTAGCTTTTGCAGTCAGTAAAATATATTCTTTAAGTTTAGTAACATTTCATGACATAAGTATTGTCTTAAGCAGATCCGACTACTGCATCCGGTTAAAATCCGATGGCTGTTTCGAAACTAGAGAAACATTTTTGAATTTAGCCCGAAGCTTGGCTTTCGGATCCGCCTCTGGCTCTGCATGTGATTAAAGTGCTGCATCAGTGAAATATCAGTGACAGAAACCTGCAAATATAGTTAGATTAAGTGAAAAGATGAGCCAACTGTCAATTTACCACAGAATGTTTTGTGGGGGTGGATTTATTGACCAGAGCTAGGCATGGAGATGGAGCCAGGTCATGGACCTCATCAAAGCAGAAACCATAGTAAGATGAATGAAGCCAAGACTACATCTGAAGCTGAACAGCTAAAGCAAACCTAGATGGTGCCACATTCATGCCTTGAAAGACCAAACCAAAAAGTGGCTAGAGCCAACAGTTGAAAACGTTAGTTAAATAATGCGAAGGGTTGATTCCAAAAGATCGAAACTAAATCCAAAGCCACGAATGTGAAAGCTAGAAAGTCGAAGTTGTTTGTATGAAAGCGAAAATAAGGCAAAGGCATTGCACCTTTTTGTGGTTAGGGGTGGGGTGGAAATTCGAGGCAGAATCCATCATCATTGGTGATCAAGGCTGGGGGAAGGGGGCGATGTCATGCTCCTCCATAAAAAACAGCTAGTTATCTGGATTTAAATTATCTTGGAATTGAAGTCGAAATCATCTGAAGGATGTAATTTTACGTGGCAATGGGCACATAAATATGTATTAGAACATTGCATCCTCATTTTCGTTACTTCAAGCAGGGTGTCTCATCCATGAAGACATTTTGCCGGTAGTTTTCCTCAAACGAAATCCTAAATCATGGCCTGATCCTGGGTTGTGAGGCATGCCCACATTTATATTTGTAGGTAACAACGTGCTGTGTATGCGCAATCTTTTTCTACATTAACCATTGTCAAAAGCTGTAGTCTGTCGATATGGTAGTTGAATTCAGCCCATAATGTGAAGAATATATTCATTTCAGTAAACAAGTGAACTGACCCGCTTGCAAATTCTTGCGAAATTAAGCCTTCGGTGAGCGTGTTGTAGTGCGGCATGTAATGTCCTTTCCCACCAGCTACCAATTTCAAAGAAAGGCAAAGATTTTGCCAGCGCATCTTTTTACTGGAAAAGTAGTTTATTTGTTGTCAGGACATCTGTCCATCAGCGCATATTTTACTCATCAAGCATTCTAAGCAGCTACAAGGCATCTCTTATACAAGGAAGCAGCTTTCTTCCATAATTGCATTCCAATGTGGCACAGCCAGAATTCTATTTGCGAGATATCATGCAGATCAGGATGGGTTCCCCCATACTGGGATCCCAAAACAAAGGCACATTCATCAGGTTAGATTCATTGTATCTCAGTGGGAAACCTACGAAGGCAGTTCTGTCTTCTCATCCATAGAAAGGAACTCAAAGTGAATTATGTGATAACTTGATTCGCAGGACATGCAACAACTAGAAGAGTTGTTGTCACGTAACTTATTAAGCAATCCTACTTGTTAGCACCTATTTTACTGGCCCTACAACCTTAACACTCGCACGTCCGACGGTCCGCACCAACTTCGCCGATCCGCTCAGGTCCGCCGATCCGCTTATTTTTCGCTCAGGTCAATACTCGGGTCACTGGGTCAGCATAGGTCAATTTCGACGAGATCGGGTGGGACACTCAGATATTGACACATATTATCAGGACCTGTAACAAATAGAAACAAACGGCGAACGTTATTCGATTCACAGAGAACAATCGAGGCGCCAACTACGTGTCCAAGCAGGGATACTTCTTACTCCGAAACTATGACCTCAGGCCAAGGTCATGAAGTAGCCTAGGGAGGGTATGTAATGTATCAATCGACACGTCTCGACGATACAAGCACAATGACGGTAATTTGAGCCTTCTAGCTCAATGCACTTAGATATAATGCACAGCAATGTGCTAGTGATCTCAGGTGACCTCAGATGACCTTGGTGAGGTAATTGAGCAAAAATGTCAGCGGTAACATTAAGCATAGCTGCCAACTACACGCCAGAACCGTTGTGAGGTCATTCCGAGAGCAAATATGTAACCAGGAAACATTAGTATATTTTACCATAGCCCTATGGTAGGGGAACCGATGGCCGCGACCTGACCTCAGGTCAATGCCACTAAAAACGACATATATTATGATCCCTGATGAGATCATGACGTGATATAAGTTTGAAATCAATCGCCCAATTATTGTGGAAGTTATGCCACCTAGAACTCCGAGGGATGTTGGGTCACTACGCCTGACCTGATGACCTGACCTGAGATGACCCAAGGTTAAAAATGTATGAGGATATGCGGAACAGACGAATGAGCAGCCATGCGAGGTTTGACCTTGCTAGCCCGATTAGTATGGCGGCAAATTAGGATACCCCGCAGGGGGCTGATATCTGCCCCCCGGACCTGCGCCTCTTAAATATTGATGGGTCACTTTTATAGTAGGATGGCGTGGCTCACCACCGATCCCCCATATGTTGAAGCCTATTAAATAAAGTATCAGTAGATTGAGGTTTGTTTGATAATCTACATTGCTCGGCTATTGTATGTGTTTAATATTTGATATGTACATAAGCCGTTTCCAAGGTTAAGGCGTATTCGCATCATTGTGACCTGAGGTGTTCACGAGACATGTTTTACACACATTTTGCCCACATAAAACAAAAGAGGGTACGATAGTTGAGGTTGTGTCAGGGTATGTTTTTAAGAGGGAAAGTTTATAGAGAAACCTTAATTCTTCCATTTATTCTTATAACGAAGGTTCAGATGAGTTGCGTTAATTTATATTTTATTTCCAAAATTGTTACTTTCGACTTTTACTTTTGATTATATTTAATATAAAAGCAGGCTACCAACTGCTTGCAAGCTGAAAAGAAAACATTTCAAACAGAAATAATTGGTCACATTCTCTTAGTCACTTCCATAACTATAGTACTGAAACACTTTCCCACAAATCTGACCAACACGTTGGATCACATTTACGAGATCATCCTAAGGTTAGCTGTACAAATTTCAAATTTTAGGACTCACATTTTGTATAGTAACGAATCCAGCCAGCAGCAAAAATCACGAAGTTGGAGCCTGAGGCAGACAGTCACAACGCCGAGGACAGAATTGTAACGAAAAGTCAAAACCCAAATGTGTGGCTCAAGTCAGTGTAAAAATATCAGCTTCATGAAGCCAAAGGCAGCTTCGTCCAGTGTCTGATATGGGACCTATGTTAACCCGCGCCGTCTCGGGGGGTCTTCAACCCCCTCAGGTATTTCGCGGATTGAACGAACGGCGCGCAACAGCGCACCAAAATTTGGCACACCTTTTCCCACATCAATATCTCATGCTGTTTCAAAATTTTGAAGTCAGGTCATCTAGGGTCAACGAGTTAGTCAAGGTCAAGTGAAGTCACCTCTAAATATGTTCAACCATTCATCACGCTTTAACGGATACAGATATTCTAATGGAATTTTCAGAATTTGCCTATCCTTAGGGATACAACAAAACGTACGAGAGGAATTTTTCATTTTTTCCGTTTTTGACTACATATTAATGTTGCATATTTGCCAATTAGAGTTCAAATCGATGATTCTGTCTAAAGTAAGCATTTTTTATATCAGAGACTGTAATGTGTAGAGCAGACCGAGAAACGTTGTTGACTTCCAACAACGTTTATCGGTCTGCTCTACCTATTACAAAAAGAAAAGTAAAGAAAACTTGAACTTAAAATTTTGTAATTAAGAAAAGAAGAAATTTTTATTTTGGAGGGCCAAACAAATATATGGTCCGGGTCGATTTCGCTGTCCTTTTCTGATTCCAAATATTTTTTCTCAAATATCCCCCAAAATGAAGTCCCCACAGCCAAAAACATAATGTAAGTCTTGAAAAGTCGTGAAAATGTAGCCCCGCTAGTGACGTTATTGTTGGGGGAAATTGTATTATTCAGGGTCGATCTGGGCTCTGCATGCCGAGCGCCTTACGATGACACCTCTTTCGTTTTCGTGCGACGCTTAGTTTGGATTTTAGATGGGGTTACTACCCTCCCCCCCCCGATGCGGGGTGTGAGTATCTGATCGGAGACGGCACGGGTTAAGCAGACTCTGTGATGTGCGTTGACAGATCTAGGCGTCACTGGGATGCCAAGTATTCAAAACCACAATGCCCTGCCCTGACTTCACCACCCAAAATGGTACATTATGTCTGGTTATCGCAACATGGGCTGGATCAAGGGGGGAAATGTGCATTTCTGTAATTACTGTTGCCACACAACTTAGAAGCATGCTCCATTTAATATGGTAACTGTGGTGGAATGTCCTCTTAGTGATACATAGCTTTAATTTGGAAAGCAACATTTGTGGACCTAAATGAAGCGCAGTTGTTCCTTATGCTATTCTGTCGTCGGTCCTCACTATTGTGTGGAAGCGCCAGGATGGATGGGTTCCGGATGCTCCATGAATTCCTGAAATATACAGGCCTTTCCTCGAAGCACTTGTGGATCCACCCAGTCGGTTTAGAGGGCTGACTTCTGAGAAATCTTTTATCTTAAAATTCCTCCAATATTATGGGTGACGTAAACAAGCATCAGAAGGACATTGTTCAGGGGAAAGAACCAAAGTCGCATCAGTATAAAATAGATCATTCGGGGGTACACTGGAGTGACATGGTTGGCCCCACGGGTCCACCATGTCTGGGAGTATTTTATGATACGTAAAAATTAACATAAATTACCAGAAATCGATCCGAGGGGCTGATGAAGCCCAAGGTCGGTTTCCACCAACTAGGTTAATTTTCCATTATTGCCAGTGAGAGAACATTTCATGGTGCTGACCTGAAGGACACAACTGAACAATTATTACTATTGATGAACTTAAGGACAGAATACATGAAGGAAATTGGAGAACTCACATCGGGTGGGGGTCCACCCAATGGGGTTCCATGCTACACGGTGGCATAATGGGGGCATGTCAGCTCTAACAGGCGCCCTCCCCAGATGTATGCAAAGCACGTACATGGCCGGCTCCCCGAGCTGGAAGTAGAGGTGTTTCCCACCCTGGCCCCTGGTTAAGTCATCTTAAATATGATCTGCTTTGAAGCCGATTCTTGAAATGCACTGTCATTCGTCGCATGCTAAACTTAAAAATCATTAGTGGCTCCAATTCTATAGAACATAAATGCACCTGACATCATACGAGTAGATGCTATCATTTTCATGGCGAATCTGACTTGATACCCGTAATTTTGGAAGCAGAGATCTCAAAGTTGCAATCCTCTTTCTATATGTATAATTTAGGGAATAGAAGACACTCTTTGATAACAAAAAAAAACACCTCCAAACACTGAGCATTCCCAGCATACATTACCAGCATTAAACACTCAGCACCACCTAAGACAGCAAAACAGATCCACCCACAATGCAGTTCCAAATATGTCATCAGCTGTTGATAGTGCTGCAGGATACGTATCAATATATGCTCTACCAAATGTAAAGTAAGATGTTTTATAATTATAAAGAGTGAAAATAGACATATAATACAAGTAAGATTTCTTCATGCACTCAATTCGACATCTTTCCACAGCAGTATCACCACACGTATGTAAAATAAGCCATCCACCACTATTCAGCGAGTGCCGGAGGTTCCATCGGTTTTTCTCACACACGGTTTGACGCGTCGTTTCGCAAACACACTTTTACACTCCTGTCACACACAATCACATGTTTCGCGAAAATGTAGGACCATCATGAAACTTCGTTACGTGACTTAGACGACGATAAGAATCGCCTCTAACTAGTGAAAAAATAGCGAGGACCGGAATTGGTACTGTCTTTTCACCTCCGGTACTCGGTTGTTCGGGTGTACTCAAATTTGGTCCTCGTTTTACACGCCTTACAAGTGCACACACACACACACACACACACACACACACACACACACACACACACACACACACACACACACACACACACACACACACACACACACACACACACACACACACACACACACACACACACACACACACACACACACACACACATACGTGTTTACCGTGACTAACGAGGACTATGACCTGGCGGTCACAAACGAGGACACCCTTTATTTACCACCGCAGAAGCATCGATTTCTTCTCGGTGATAGAGCAAGATCTGCCGAGTAAGATGAAGGGTCGATTTTGGAGGAAGTGTCCAATTGTTGGTTCCCAGTGTGGATTGAAATACCGAGGACATTGACAAAACCGAGGACTTTGTGTGTCCATACATGTTTATCGTGAATACCGAGGACAGTGTGTGTCCATGCATGTTTATCGTGACTTCCGAGGACAATGTGTGTCCACATACATATTTATCGTGAATACCGAGGACAATGTGTGTCCAAATATGTCCATTGTGCACACCGAGGACTGTGGCCTGATGGGCACCAATGGCAACTTCCTTTGAAATGCGAAAACAGTGTGTTTGGTTTATCCTAATAAGTGCATCTGTGTGGTCTTATGTGTCTGTGATAATTCCTCCGCCGAGCCCAAACAACCTATCCCAGCTCATGGGAAGATTCCTAAGCGTAGGACCGTCGTTCTAAAAAAATCATGGATTCGTATCCTGATGTTCGCAATCGTGTGGGAGGGAGGGGGAATGAAAGCAAGGAAATTTACCCAATTGAAAAGCTATTAGATTCTTGTCACAGTTGAGCGAAAATTGTATGGTTTTTACACCACTGAAGAAGGCTTACATATATCGCTCGATTGTATATATATGTCGTTTAAATCACAACTGTACTTTAAGTCGAAATGCGTCCGAAAACCACCGGAGGACTAATTATCATGTGCGCAAGCTGTACTCTTCTCAATCTCCACGTCTACGCTCCCTCCTGTGCCTTTCAGAGAGGCGTTGATTAACAGAAGCGTGGTCAGGATTCCATCCTGGGTATGCCACCAGCCAAAAGGGCCATCTGACCGTGGAAGATGAAAGGTGAAAAGCCTGTCCCAAAAAGTGTTTTTCTTATTCGTAGAACGTGTGCTTTTCTCGATAAGGATTTCACTACAATTTGTAGCACACTCCCTATTTTAGTGAATAGTCTTACAGTTGTTTTGACGTAGGGTTTGAGCATTTTCAGTAGGATATGCAGGCACGCGATTACGCTTGACGTGGGATGTGCTGGCCCTCGCCCCGCGGCCATTGCTATGTCAGGTATGTCGACGCTACTGTTGCGGGCCAGGCGTCCGATGTGAGCTATGTCCAGTGCCCTATCCCTGTTTTTATATCCACTTCAATTACATATAATCGAGACTAATTTGAGTTGGTTGTGCTGTGGGAAGCAATGGTCCAAGATTCGCAATGATAAGTGTCGAGGAAACTTCGCCAATGCATTTCGAAGTAAAATATATCCTAAACCCTGAGTAGCATCGTGAAGGTATCAGCTACTTGCGGTTCCATTTCAATTCGCGATAACCAAATATTGAGGAATCATTTTCCCTTACATCCTGACGATTAGCTGAGTGAATTCGGTCACACTGGACCAGGGGCGTCGCCACCGGGGTGGGCAGCGAGCGAGGGAATTTACCCCCTGCCCTGTGGAAGACGGGGTTCCTGACATCTGAGGAGGCCCCGTGCCGGAAGCGCACAGAAAAGTTGAAGTGCTCTCTAGAAGAAAGGCTTCACACTGAGGGTCGCTACCATCCGCTACCATATTAGATAAAAGCAGATATTTCTGTAGGAAGTCCCACAAAGCTTGAGAGATTTTGACAGCCTTTCAACCCACCTTTCGGAGGGAGTCAAACACAATGTATATCGTCACACACCTTTGCGGAGGTGGCCCATGAGCCTTCGATATCTGGGTCCATCATCGCTTTCCTCATCATCCTCCATCCTTCATCATCCTCCATTCGACATACGTGCCCGCGGTGTGGAAGGGCTTAAGTCTTCACACATTTCTGATTGCAGGCCAAAGCTGAAAACCTGGAGGCAATCCAATGCGCTTCGTGACTCAACCACCGCGCGAAAGAGGGGGAACAGCTTCCTCTTACCGTGAAGGGGTGGGAGGGGTGTCGCTCCCCTGACCTTTAAAGAGGCCCCTGCTCGGTAATACACAAAACATTTGAAGTGTGGTCTTCATGAGACGGCTTCACACTGAAAATCACAACCAATCAGAAACATAACGTAAGTCAAAGCTAGTGTTTGTAGTTATCTCCACAACGATCTCAGAGGCTTTTGTTCAAGGTCCTTGGTTTTGGGATCCTTGTATTTTATGACAATGTGAAGGAAGCCATGCGTGCATTGGTGGAATATTGCATGTATTTCAGGGATGCACGGCCCTTACATGCAAGGGGGCGCTTCCTCATTTGGTTCCATGTTAACAATCACCGGGCCCAAGGTAGGGGCTCACAAAGATAGGATAGGTACCCGTCTTAAGACGAGTAGCCTCCTATTTCAACATTGTATTTAAGGTCACGATTACTGACCTAAGGTCCCGATTGGGACCTATTCGCTGGTAACACTCAACCAATGACATGCCAACAAATTAAACCCCACGGCGAAACTCGTTTTGACTGGTGTCACAGCAGTTGTCTCGGTGTTAATAAGTCAACTAGGACAAAGATATGCCGTGATGTGCTTATTTAACACATGTCAGCCATGTTTCAGGCTAGTTATTCCATGATTAATTCGTGTCCACGGAAGTCAAGTACCGGGTTCAATGTACGAAAAGCTGAGATGAGTTGTGACAGTATATTTAGAGCTTTCATGAAATGGATTCATAGCATCCATGTCAATTTTACAAAACTGGTTTCATACATCCACACATGGATAGACATGCTGAGCACAAAGCAAACACTGTTCTTCGACACGGCACTGCGGTACCTACCACACATCGAAGATGCGTCATACATCCTGCGGTCACATCACACCATTAGTCTGTTATGATCTGATGGGTGCCTGACATCTGATGGGACATGATTTCAGCTACTGTTGGCCTTATATAGAAAGCTCCAGAGCGAACACTTTCCGAGCATGAGGTAGCTCAAGCCGGCTTTCTCTGATCGCCCGTGCATGGCAGGCGGACACCGTGGAGATCTACGATCCTTCCACGCAGATTTCTGGCGCATTTGGTGCTATCAGGAAGTGGCGCATAAACGCAGACATTTTTTACGTACGCTATCAACTCGTCTCCATCCCAACTCTCGCAACACCGGAGTCACATGCTTAACGTCGGCCTAAGCCACTCACGGTACGAGCACTAAAATGGATGGCTTTCGGTTCTTCTGTGCTGCAGTGCAGCTTCTCCAGGCCCCAATGCAGTATCGAGCATGCGGAAATATTTTTGCTTCGATGAACGTTCGCGTTGTGCCTTTGGGCACCCCGTGGCACATCGTAGCCAGGCCGACTAATAACATGCGACAACGTTCAACGACTGCGGGGATGTGCTTGTCTTATGTAGATGAGGACTGATGGTGACACCTAGGATTTTAACACTGAGATAAATTGAAATTCCGTCGCTTCCGATCTAAACTGAAAAGTTTAATTCGGAAAGTTGGTATCGAATAATGAACAGGGCTGAAGTAGAGGGCAGGACATATCATTATCACTGGATGAGGGAAGGCCAGGTAAATGGCAATGCGTAGTATGGTACAGTCACCAGGATATCCTTCCCCGATATACACTGGATTTAACGATTGCTATGTGTGGAGGGATATGCAGCAGGGGAAATGCGGAGGGAATGTCCGCCCATCCCGTCGACACATTAGATGAGCTTTTGAGGAAAAGGACATTTTCTGGTTAAAAGGCAATTAGGCGCTCCACAAGGGTACGTCGAAGGTACACTTTTCGAAGATTCAGTAATATACTTGCTGCGCACACGCACGGTTGCCAGATGGCTTGGAGCAAGATTTCATGTATTATAAAGCACATCCAGAACGCACCAGTCGCTTACAGCCCTTGTTGAAATAGACGCACCACGTGTCAGCCAGACTGGCCGCGCCGGCACAGCTGCGTGCTCATTTGTCCCACACGGTTAGGACAAGTCGACTGTACTCGACGACTGTGCCTGACTGCGCCTGCACCACCGCCCCCGCCACGAGCCTCAGGTCAGTGCCAACGTTGAGAGCCGCAGTCACCTGCAACAGTTGGATTGTCGTTAGGCACAATCCGAGAGCTAGAAAGTTCTGCAGTCAGGGACCACGCTGCAATAAGCCATAGTTTCTAGATGATATATGACCAAATGCCAGTGGCGAGATATATGACGTCAATTCTTTGTTAGTTCACTGTTCCCACCTTCCCTATTTTGGAGCATATACTCGTGATCAGACCTGACAGCGACGTGAAACTTTGCGCCTTTGTAGAAGACAACATACCCTGCAACATATTCCAGGGATAACCAGTTTTTATTCTCACCTAATCTCGTGACCTGACGAGAAGACGAGAAGACTAAAATGAGAAGCGCTGCCGACTTTGACCTCGCCTAGCTCATGTGGTGGTCATATCATCGATGTGACCCAGATTATTGTTGCGTTTTCGTTGGAGAAATATCTGCACATAAATGTGCAAAACAGGAAGTATTTTGATGCCTCGGTCTGACAGCTCTCAGAAAGCATAACCCTAGAATGAAACTTTGATAAGAAGTCTCATTTTAGACGAGAAGACTAAAATGAGAAGCGCTGCCGACTTTGACCTCGCCTAGCTCATGTGGTGGTCATATGTACTGCCCCTCAGGGAATGTATTGTTGTCTTTTTCCCCAGGATTAAAAACGCGGCAACACATGGACACCATAGCTTGCTATCCAGTGCTTTCTTATCCAGTGAGTCCGACAAATGTCACGTTTGCCTTGTAGGCACGAATTTGAAGAATGTTCACCGGATCCTTCATCATGCAGCGACGAATATCTAACCCGGTGCACCTTTGGACATAGGAAAGTGTATCCCACTGTACCTTTCAGCTTACTTCTATAATCATTCCGGTTTTGCTACACATACACAAATTAGAGTATTTAGGGGCCGTTGGCCCGTGCCCCTCCATCCCTTAGGCGCAAAAGGCCAGTTACTGGCTAACAGGGCGCCGAATGCGCCCTTTTGTCCTGCAAGTAGTGTGCCCAAAGCTTGGATGGGTGTCCCAGATGGATGAAGGATGTCTCAGGTCTGAAAACAAAAATATGTTGGTGTGCAAGGTGTGGGGATGGCCCAGTAATTGCGATGTTGAGCTCTGGATGCAAAGGTCCGGGGTTCAACACTGGCACCGCTCTGGATATTTCCGAATCCCGCGGCCCACTGGCGACACAGTGTGGGTTCCGCTATTAGGCATGATTGTGCATACAGTGCGTCGTGAACCACCCAATAAGCAAAAAGGTACGAAAGTGTGCGCCGTGGATCTACACTACGACCCCAAGGCCTGTAGCCGCTTTCATAAACTGAGGGTGCACACCCATGATTGCATTATTTTTCAGGTTTTCGGTCGGTCCGAGCACTGCTCTCTCATTTCCCATGTGTTTGGTATTGACTATATGCGATTGATAATTGACATATCTATATTTCGGTGGATTATTTTAAACCAGGTGTGTATGCTTGACTAACGAAATTGTTTCCTTCGTTGTGAAGCTATTGCAAAATCATGTATTTATGAGATGATCATGCCATTAAGTATGTTTTCTTTCTCAACATTTAATGTGGGGTCTTTGAGTCCAGTGACTCCCTGTGCTGCGAAACACTGACATATGAGACCCGCGGTTCATACTTTGATAAGATGATATGGCATCTGGCGTCGGCCGTGGGTGTCGCATTGGGCCACCGCAGGCTGAGCAGGGTTGTACTGGTGGTGCTAATGTGTTAGGTGTCGTCTGCAGAGCCCTGACCCATGACCCCGAGCGGTGGGGCGACGAGTGGGTTGCTTGTGGGAAACTGAAGGGGGATGCTGGTCTGCCTGAGCCAACAAAGCAACTAATATTATTAACGGCTTGGCTGGTTGTCTGTCGAATCCAGAGTACGTCGGTTTACTATATAGGTATTAGTGCCACCGTCAGTGGCCATAGCCTACATCGGAGGTGGGCTGAACGTAGCGGAAGCCTGAATTATGAACGGCAGAACGTTTGTTGTTCTTTTTTCCAGAAGAGACGACGCACCGAAACGGTCACGGCAAGGACGTGCATATAGTGCATTCAGAAGTGGCATGCACGGCGCACGGGGCCGTTGTTAGGGAGGGGGTCCGGCGTAAGGGGTCAAGTTAGCCTCGCAATAATTCCTGAAAATGTGGAAAGTTCCATAATTGGAGTGCAGATGTCTCCCAGAATACTTCTCGAGGTGAGAATGGGTGACTGAAAAACAGAATACCCCTTGTTAAATACCTATATACTTTTGCCTACTATTTTTGTTTCAAATTTCCAAATGCCCTTGAAGTATGAAGGAGAAGTTCCCTTGAGCATTGTGTACTTTTTGGAGGGCAATTGGTATTATTGTGCTTTTGGGTATTCACGAGACAAATTTTTCATGCATTTTAAACCTCCGTGAAGAAAAGAAAGGGGCTAGGATTGGTTAGGCTAAGTAAGGTTCTAATTTTTTTTCCGAGTTGGGAAATATTGTAATTTGTTCGGACTTTTCAAAAAGGGTTCGATTGCGTTAGGTTTTTAATTTCAAATTTTTAAGAACGATGCATTTTTATTTAACCATTTATAAAACAAATCCTTACATGGGATGCTAGGCTAGGTTGGGTTAGGTCATGTTGCAATTTTTAAACCCTTAACATCATTTGTGTATGCTAACCTCACTCGACAGTCTTCAATTCGAAAATTCTGCTTGGCACCCCAGCCTCTGCATGATTTCAAATACGCCACTGGACGGAAATAACAAATTGATAGGAACTGGAAGTATGTCAGGGAGATTGGATGGTACCGCCCCGCCATCTGACTGGTCTCCATTATAACGGAAAAGGCTCGTCAGATGTCACGCATTTGATTTCCCTAATCTTGTTCTTAAAACTTCTGACATTTGTGAAAAAGCATGACAATCTATGCTTTTCTTTCCTAGCCTTCCGTCCCCCCCCCTCTCCACCAATCACCATGACCTGCCTAGTCTTCTGACCAGGAAAGGCCTCGAAGGAGCTCCTTACACCTACTATTGAGCAGTAAACACACAACCAAGTGCAGGCCCGGCTCCATCCCGTCCTTAGTAACAAACAAATACAATAGATGCAAGCAATCTGTACATCTTCACAAGGCCAAAATAGGATATTGCGCACAGAAATCAGCCTCTGTTTCATGGATCCTTTTTTATTTTGGGTCCCCCTTAACAAAATTACGTCTGCATTCCTCCTTATCAGCTCTACTCACTTTTTGTTCAAAGGAAGCCCACCTAAAGCGGGCATCTACTATTGACATGCCACAAAATCAAGGTAGAAATATACTGTCTACTTTGACACAAAATTCATCCGCACAAGTATACAAATATCAACCCCTTTAGACAAAGCCTCGCTATCTAATCATGAACAACCCAGGCCCTTGAGTACCACTCGGTACTCGCTCCCAACATTGGAGAATTGGAGGATTGAAGGATTGATGTCACCATACTTCTACTCCGAGTGTCAACTATGCTGCCTCTCAGGGTCTTGCATGTTTCTACAGCTTCCTTCGACATATCACTGCCTACATCGTTAACTTCTACAATTAATCATACTGTTGCAGCACATATACTACCACTCTACAATCCGCAACCATACTAGCCTAACGCTACTACTCTACTCCAGAACCCTTTCTAGCTAAACGCTCACATTCAGAAACCGGGTTTGGGGAGCAGTAAATAATTTCCGATTTCGAAGGAAAAAATCTTCGTTTGATATGAACATGCGTCGACCCTGTTTAAGACCCGATATATCATATGCCTAAGGCCTGCTATATCAGGAAATGTCCTTAGAGTTACAGAAAATTTCATTTTGGTGCAAATTTTTGGTTTAAATTCACCAATGGGGGAAGGGACATGTTCCCTTTGACCTCGCTGGATCCGACCCTACGGGATCAACTTCCTTAGCTTAGGCCCTTGAGAAATATGCACGAGTCTGACTAGTTAGGTTATTGTTACAAGAGCCACCAAATACGTAACCCTCGAGTCACATCAGTTATTTTTGTCATCATGAGAGAAATAACTGCTAACAATGGTGCGGCCAGAAACTTCTTAAGGGGGGGGGGACCCCGGAAAATGTGATGAAACACAGGACGCTTCCGGCGCGCGAAGCGCTTCGTAAATTTCTGGTTTTCCGTGATTAAAATCCCAACATTTCTCAATCCATCGTATTTTAGGGTGCTAAGGGTGTAGTGGGAGGTGGGCCCCGCCCTGCCCGCACTATCGGATAAGCCTTTGACTGCTAGCTCTAGCCTGCTCGTCCCTCGAAGCCCCTTCCTCACAGATGCTCCTCCAATTATCCTAAGACCTGAAACTTATTACTCGTCCAGGACGGGGTTCTTCTCCCTTTAACACGATGACCGGAGAAAAGGCGGAATCCATGCACTACTGTTCTGTTTCGACGATGTCATGCATGCACAGGGATATTGTAATGAAGTCTTCTGATTGTCTCGCAAATTGATACTACATCCTACGCAAAAAAAAAATTGGAGATCGCTAGTAATTATGAAAGCTGCAGGCATGGCTGGAGATGCCGGTCAGAGAGAGATGGGACGGGCCCCTGGTTTTGCACTGGTTGGGTTTAAGTGTTAGTGTCTCACTTTGCATTTTCAGTAGTTTGAACATATGTCCCGAAAATAAGAACCCGGACCACCCCGCCACTGGTTTGATCACAGATTTCCACTCTTGAATGCGATGTACAAATGCTCCCGAACGTCGGCCAACCGGCCCTCCGCCCAGTTGCCATGTGTTCAAGGTCACAAAGGCTTCGTTGGCATAACGGCTCGACGCGCCGGAGGATCTCAACCTCATTTGATCCTATCGACCCCCCCCCCCTCTCCAAAATCCCGGTTAGCGTTATGAGTAAGGTTTTCAGGTGCGCGTGCTACACCAATTTGGTAGCTGAGAGCGGATTTCGCTCTCTTCCCCGGTGTGGTTTTTCGACTGCCGTCCCCTTCCCAATTGTGATAGGGGGAGAAACTCGGTGACTTTTTCTAACTTTCTTCTATAGTCGCAAAATTTTAATCGCGTGACTACACCAGAGGCGGCTCCAGGGCAAATATTGGGAGGCACCTCTGACGGATTGTTGCGAAAACGTAGGAACAGCATGCCTAAATATCATCATCGTGTTACTTTTCAGGTGATTGTAATTTGTTATTCAGTTGCTCATATTATCTTGTTTACCTACAAAAATGCCTATTTTGAGCCAAATCATGTCAGAGGCGAATCCAGGGGAAGACAAAATTGGCAACAAGCGACCGGTTTTCTAAAAGCGGCATCATTACGTTGCCGTTATAAAGTTTGGAGGAAGGAGGAGGACAAACGGTAATAATGCGTCACAAGCAGTGACGGAGCCATAAATGTTCTCAATGGCAGATCCAGTCGATGACGAAGTGTTCAGGACATGCACAAATACGCTCAACGTATCTTCCAGCCAGACATCCCTTTCAGAGGAAAAGGCGCCCCATTGAAACGAAGAGGCACTCCCCGGTATCCTCGAGATCACCCCACCCCCCACCCCAACCTGCCCGACCAACGAATTTTGCCGCCGAATGAAAAGATCGAACTAAGCACCTCCAAGGAAAATATGTCCCCACCTGAGAATTCCTGCATCAGCCCATAATCAGGGTCTTTTATAATATGATTCCCTGGTGACTACTTTGCATGAGTGTTGATTTCTGAAAATGATGGGGGGGGGAGTGGAGGCAAATACACGAAGGGAATGGGTAAGCCGAAATGGATTGATTGAGGGCACATTCCATGGCGTCATATGTTAAAAGTTGAGAATATTGAGAATATACAGACCCATGCGGCTTTAATTTTTCTCCATGTTTTCCTCCTGACTTTGCTATTGCAAAAAAGCCCATCTCGACATCACAAAAATATAGATCTGACCGGTAAAATTATCTTGAACTATTCAGTTTTGAAATGGGCCCAATAGATTCCGAGATCTAAGGGGGACAGTTTTGGAATGCCCTCCCCAAATCTACAGATTCAGGTCTAGCAAAACCATACCGTAAAAGGGTTAAGTTAATTTCGTACCAAGTGTCTTATCACCTTTCATGGGCTGCTATTGTCCCCAGCTCCGTTATAGCTCCATTATCTCCTATACCCACCTACGAAAGTTTACCGTAAACATTTTTTTCTCGCAAATTTATGGATACATATCACTGACTTTCAGTACAAACTCAGAATCAATATGTACTTGTGGCGACCCAATTCTGATATTCAAACGCTTGCATTCTTTGGTAAGAGAACTTACCATACCCATTTTACTTCTATGGGTTCGCCAATGGTATAATACACAAGTTAGCTCATTGGCTATGTGGTATCATATGAATAAGGGCATGCAAAGTACGTGAAGTACTAGACTAAAGCCATCCCTTCGATGATAGCGTAATTAATACTACTTTGGTAAAACCAGTAACTTGTTGAACCAATTTTGGCCTCCCTTTGATCCGCCCTTGACATATTAGGCTTAAAATAAGCATTTCAATAGATCAAGAAGGTAGTATGAGCAGTTGAATTTCACGTTATAGTCACCTGAACAGTGAAAATATTCAGATCTACGTCCTATTCCTAAGCTTTCCAATGTATGTAAAAAGTGCCTTCCAGAATTGATTCCTGGAGCCGCCTGTGATGCGATTAAGACACGAAAATGTCGGCACGACGTAGAGTAAAGAAAGGCAGGAATGTTTATCAAATTTCACGCTCTTACCACATCAAGGTAGGGAACGACAGACGAAAAACCACAAGCATGAAGAATCTCCCTAAACGGAAGATGCCAAACGAAGGTGCTTGAGGAGCCACAAATTAATATAACTTCGCCGCTGCTACTATCATGGAATGTACCGGCATATTGTAGAAGCTAAATACATCGATAAATTACGTTGGCTTCACCAAAATAGCACTCACCTTTGAATTCTGTCCAAATCCTCTCCTGGCTGGAGCAAGCTGCAAACATCATCGAGCCGCACACCACGCTGCAAACATGATCCAGTCGCGCCCTCCAATTCGGTGTAGTGGTGGGCAACGATACTTACGTTCAAGCCTGTACTTTGTCCTCGTGAAGGGCGCACAACCCAACTATATATATTTTTCATGTGTGTGGTAAATGGCCTAAAACTAAAAAGAATATGGTATAGTTTTTCTGGTTGCATGTGGTCAATAATTTAATTCAATTTATTTGCACTCACAGATGGCAAGAAACAAGTACCAAAGAAGTACTCATTCGTTCCCCACCATGAATTCGGACGTCACTAAATATTTCAGCTTGCTCACACTTTATCTGCACAGTACACACACACACACCTGCTGGACACACACGGTCACAAATATGGTGAAAACCGAGAATGTCGAGAAAAATCTTCAGGTGACTGGTAAGCATCTGATAATGCTGCAGACGAAGTTTTAATACCGAGGACGTCAAAAATGTCCTCGGTATACACCCAACGTCCTCGGTTCCCAGGTGTGCAAACAGAAAATGGCCTCGGTATACACGAAGTACAAGTGCACACACACACACACACACACACACACACACACACACACACACACACACACACACACACACACACACACACACAATTGT